>CM051256.1:95507297-95859797 GCA_027921565.1 Artemia sinica | reverse complement strand
CGCGTGTACGTAGGCTAACCTAGTCTAACCTAACTTAACCTAACCTAATTTAATCTATCCTAACCTAACCTAATCATACACCTAACTTTTTGCCTGTCTCTCACCTAACTTAGGCTAACCTAAGTGAAGCGTACATTGGGCTAACCTAACCTAACTTAACCTAACCTAACTTAATCTAGCCTAACCTAACCATACTCACCAGAAAAGGTTAGGTTAACTTATCATGAACGCTCATGATAAGTTGACCTAATCTAACTTAAACAGTGAATTTCCACCATTCAGCCTGGTGGACTGAGACCCCAATATTGAGCTAGTGGATTTCCACCATTCAGGCTGGTGGACTAAGACCCCAATTCTGAGCTAGTGAATTTCCACCGTTCAGGCTGGTGGACTGGGACCCCAATACTGAGCTAGTGGATTTCCACCATTCGATCTGGTGGACTATGAGCCCAATTTTCCAACTCTTGCATTTCATGACAGAAATTCAAAATGAACTTCGAAAAATCAAGAGAATGTAACTGTGAGAAGGTAAAGCACAACAAGTCACTACTGAAATATTCCAATTCTTGCATTTCACGACAGAAATTCAAAATGAAATTTGAAAAATTAAGACAATGTAACTGTGATATGGTAAGTGTGTAAGTTTTTGTGTGTGTGTAAGTTTTGGTGTGTGTGTGTGTGTAAGTTTTCGTGTGTGTGTGCGTAAGTTTTCGTGTGTGTGTGTGTAAGTTTGTGTGTGTGTGTGTAAGTTTTTGTACGTGTGTGTGTAAGTTTTGTGTGTGTAAGTTTTTGTGTGCATGTAAGTTTTTGTGTGCATGTAAGTTTTTGCGTGTGGGTGTAAGTTTTGTGTGTGTGTGTGTGTGTGTGTGTGTAAGTTTTTGTGTGTCTAAGCTTTTGTGTGTGTAAGTTTTGACGTGTGTGTGTGTAAGTTTTCGTGTGTGTGTGTGTGTGTGTAAGTTTTTGTGTGCATGTAAGTTTTCATGTGCATGTGTAAGTGTGTGTGTGTGTGTGTGTGTGGTGTGTGTGTGTGGTGTGTGTGTGTGTGTGTGTGTGTGTGTGTGTGTGTGTGTGTGTGTGTGTGTGTGTGTGTGTAAGTTTTTGTGTGTGTGTAAGTTTTTGTGTGTGTGTGTAAGTTTTTGTGCGTGTGTGTAAGTTTTTGTGTGTGTGTAGGTTTTTGTGTGCATGTAAGTTTTTGTGTGCATGTAAGTTTTTGCATGTGGGTGTAAGTTTTTGTGTGTGTGTGTAAGTTTTTGTGTGTCTAAGCTTTTGTGTGTGGGTGTAAGTTTTTGTGTGTGTTTGTAAGTTTGTGTGTGTTTGTGTGTGTGTGTAAGTTTTTTTTGTGTTTGTGTGTGTGTGTGTGTGTGTGTGTTGTGTGTAGTGTGTGTGTGTGTGTGTGTGTGGTGTGTGTGTGTGTGTGTGTGTGTGTGTGTGTGTGTGTGTGTGTAAGTTTTGTGTGTGTAAGTTTTGGCGTGTGTGTGTAAGTTTTCGTGTGTGTGTGTAAGTTTTGTGTGTGTGTGTGTGTGCGTAAGTTTTGTGCATGTGTGTGTGAGTTTTTGTTGTGTGTAAGTTTTGTGTGTGTGTGTGTGTGTAAGTTTTGTGTGTGTGTAAGTTTGGCGTGTGTGTGTGAAGTTTCGTGTGTGTGTGTGTGTGTGAGTTGTGTGTGTGTGTGTGTGTGTGTGTAAGTTTTTGTGTGCGTGTAAGTTTTTGTGTGCATGTAAGTTTTCGTGTGCATGTGTATGTTTTTGTGTGTGTGTGTGTGTGTGTGTGTGTGTAAGTTTGTGTGTGTGTGTGTGTGTGTAAGTTTTGACGTGTGTGTGTAAGTTTTCGTGTGTGTGTGTGTGTAAGTTTTCATGCGCATGTGTAAGTTTTTGTGTGTGTAAGTTTTGGCGTGTGTCTGTAAGATTTCGTGTGTATGTGTGTAAGTTTTGTGTGTGTGTGTGTAAGTTTTTGTGCGTGTGTGTGTGAGTTTTTTTGTGTTCATGTGTAAGTTTTTGTGTGTGTGTGTGTGTGTGTGTAAGTTTTGTGTGTGTGTAAGTTTTGGCGTGTGTGTGTGAGTTTTCGTGTGTTTGTGTGTGTAAGTTTGTGTGTGGTGTGTGTGTGTGTGTGTGTAAGTTTTTGTATGCATGTAAGTTTTTGTCTGCATGTAAGTTTTCGTGTACATGTGTAAGTTTTTTTTTGTGTGTGTGTGTGTGTGTGTGTGTGTGTGTAAGTTTTTGTGTGTGTAAGTTTTGGCGTGTGTCTGTAAGTTTTCGTGTGTATGTGTGTAAGTTTTGTGTGTGTGTGTGTGTGTGTGCACAAGTTTTTGTGCGTGTGTGTGTGAGTTTTTTTTTGTGTTCATGTGTAAGTTTTTGTGTGTGTGTGTGTGTGAGTTTTTGTGTGTGTGTAAGTTTTGGCGTGTGTGTGTGAGTTTTCGTGTGTGTGTGTGTGTGTAAGTTTTGTGTGTGTGTGTGTGTGTGTGTAAGTTTTTTTGTGCATGTAAGTTTTTGTCTGCATGTAAGTTTTCGTGTGCATGTGTAAGTTTTTGTGTGTGCGTGTGTGTGTGAGTTTTCGTGTGTGTGTGTATAAGTTTTGACGTGTGTGTGTAAGTTTTCGTGTGTGTGAGTAAGTTTTGGCGTGTGTGTGCAAGTTTTCATGTGTGTGTGTGTAAGTTTTCGTGTGCATGTAAGTTTTGGCGTGTGTGTGTAAGTTTTTGCGTGTGGGTCTAAGTTTTTGTGCGTGTGTGTGTGAGTTTTTTGTGTTCATGTGTAAGTTTTTGTGTGTGGATGTAAGTTTTTTTGTGTGTGTGTGTGTAAGTTTTGGCGTGTGTGTGTGAGTTTTCGTGTGTGTAAGTTTTTTTTTGTGTGTGTGTGTGTATAAGTTTGTGTGTGTGTGTGTGTGTGTGTGTGTGCGTGTGTGTGTGTGTGTAAGTTTTTGTGTGTGTAAGTTTTGGCGTGTGTGTGTAAGTTTTCGTGTGTGTGTGTGTGTGTGTAAGTTTTGTGTGTGTGTGTGTGTGTGTAAGTTTTTGTGTGTGAGTGTGTGAGTTTTTTTTGTGTTCATGTGTAAGTTTTTGTGTGTGTGTGTGTGTGTGTGTAATTTTTGTGTGTGTGTAAGTTTTGGTGTGTGTGTGTGTGAGTTTTCGTGTGTGTGTGTGTGTGTGTAAGTTTTGTGTGTGTGTGTGTGTGTGTGTGTGTAAGTTTTGGCGTGTGTGTGTAAGTTTTGGCGTGTGTGTGTGGTGTGTGTGTGTGTAAGTTTTGGCGTGTGTGTGTGTGTAAGTTTTCGTGTGTGTGTGTGTGTAAGTTTTCGTGTGCATGTGTAAGTTTTTGTGTGTGTAAGTTTTGGCGTGTGTGTGTAAGTTTTCGTGTGTGTGTGTGTAAGTTTTGTGTGTGTGTGTGTGTGTGTGTAAGTTTTTGTGCGTGTGTGTGTGAGTTTTTTTTGTGTTCATGTGTAAGTTTTTTTGTGTGTGTGTGTGTGTGTGTGTAAGTTTTTGTGTGTGTGTGTAAGTTTTGACGTGTGTGTGTGAGTTTTCGTGTGTGTGTGTGTGTGTGTAAGTTTTTGTGTGCAGGTAAGTTTTTGTGTGCATGTAAGTTTTCGTGTGCATGTGTAATCCCAAATCATAGGTTTCAGACAGCATTCACCAACGAAATACTAGGAAACCTTATCTCAGAAAAGTCTGAAATAACAAACTATTCATCCCAAACTAGAAGTTTCAGTCAACAAACGCCTATGAGAGATTAAGAATCATAACTCTGAAAAGTCCAAAAAGCAAACTACACCTCCCAAATCATGATTTTCTGACAACACACACCTATGAAAGGCTAAGAAATCTAGCTCAGAAAAGTCAAAAATAGCAAATTAACCATCCCAAATCATAGGTTTCAGTCAACACACACCTACGAATGGCTAAGAAACCTAGCTCAGAAAAGTCAAAAAATAGCAACCCACACATCCCAAATCATAGGTTTCAGACACCACACACCTATGAGAGACTGAGAAATCTGGTTATGAAAAGTCAGAAATAGTAATTTACATATCCCAAATCATAAGTTTCAGACAACACTCACCTATGAACGGCTAAGAAACCTAGCTCAGAAAAGTCAAAAATAGCAAACTAGTCATCCCAAACTATAGGTTTCAGACAACAAACACCTATGAGTGACTAAGAAATCCAGCTCAGAAAAGTCAAAAGTAGCAATCCACCCATCCCAAATCATAGGTTTCAGACAACACATACCTATGAAAGACTAAGAAATCCAGCTCAGAAAAGTCAAAAATAGCAAACTACATATCCCAAATCATAGGTTTCAGTCAACACACACCAACGAAAGACTAAGAAACCTAGCTCAGAAAAGTCAAAAATAGCAAACTACTCATCCCAAACTATTGGTTTCAGACAACATTCACCTACGAAATACTAGAAAACCTTAGCTCAGAAAAGCCTGAAATAGCAAATTAACCATCCCAAATCATAGGTTTCAGTCAACACATACCTATGAAAGGCTAAGAAACCTAGCTCAGAAAAGTCGAAAATAGCAAACTACTCATCCCAAACTATTGGTTTCAGACACCACACACCTATGAAAGACTAAGAAATCCAACTCAAAAAAGCCCGAAATAGTAATTTACATATCCCAAATCATAAGTTTCAGACAGCATTCACCTACGAAATACTAAGAAACCTTAGCTCAGAAAAGTCTGAAATAACCAACTACTCATCCCAAACTCGAAGTTTCAGACAACAAACACCTATGAGTGACTAAGAATCCTAGCTCTGAAAAGTCTAAAAAGCAAACTACACCTCCCAAATCATAATTTTCAGAAAGGACACACCTATGAAAGGCTAAGAAATCTAGCTCAGAAAAGTCAAAAATAGCAAATTAACCATCCCAAATCATAGGTTTCAGTCAACACACACCAACGAAAGACTAAGAAACCTAGCTCAGAAAAGTCAAAAATAGCAAACTACTCATCCCAAACTATTGGTTTCAGACAACACTCACCTACGAAATACTAGAAAACTTAGCTCAGAAAAGCCTGAAATAGCAAACTAAACATCCCAAATCATAATTTTCTAACAACACATATCTATGAAAGGCTAAGAAACCTAGCTCAGAAAAGTCGAAAATAGCAAACTACACATCCCAAATCATAGGTTTCAGACACCACACACCTATGAAAGACTAAGAAATCCAACTCAGAAAAGTCAAAAATAGCAAACTACATATCCCAAATCATAAGTTTCAGTCAACACACACCAACGAAAGGCTAAGAAACCTAGCTCATAAAAGCCTGAAAAAGCAAACTACTCATCCCAAACTATTGGTTTCAGACAACATTCACCTAGGAAATACTAGGAAACCTTAGCTCAGAAAAGCCTGAAGTAGCAAACTACACATCCCAAATCATAGGTTTCAGACAACACACATCAACGAACGACGGGGGATCGGGGGAGGACCTTTGGGACCCAGGGAGGACGTTTGGGGGTCCGGGGGCGCAGTTGAGGGACTTTTGGGTCCGGTGGCCTTTGGGGGCTGGGGTAGGGACCGTTTGGGGTCCGGGGGGCCCTTGGGCGGCCGATTGGTCCTTTGGGAGCCCGGTGGACCTTTGGGGACAGTGGAAGGGCCTTTGGGGGCCTGGGGAGTCTTTGGGGTCTGGGGGACTCTTTGGGAGCTTGGGGGGCCCTTGAGGACCTGGGGGCTTCCTTCGGGGTTGAGGTAGGGCGTATTGGAACCCTTTGGGGTTGGGGTAGGGGGATCGGAACCCTTTGGGGTTGGGGTAGGGGGATCGGAAGCCCTTTGGGGTTGTCGTAGAGGACCTCACAACACTGTTCAAATGAAACTTGTGTATTATAACGACCATGGAGTTTCACCATTAAATTCTGTTCTAAAATCTCTTCAAAAATCATATTTTATAATGTCTCTAACTGTTTCCGCGAAATAATTCCATAAAATGGCTAAAACAGTTTCGCCCAAATAATCCCTAAACGTAATTCAGCATGTTCCTTTTGTTTAGCGTCCCTGTGCTTCCATTTGAATTACAAAGAAACCTTTTCGCGCGCTAAGATCAAAACTTTGCCTCGGAAACGATTCTTCTGGAAGAACTCCAGACATTAATAAACTTCGCGCCGGAGACAATTCAATCAATCGTGACATCATTGTTGTGATCTAACTGTTGCCTCGGAAACATTTCTGTTCGAAATCCAAAGACATTAATAAACTTTACGTCATCTGTCAGACATTAATTAACTGTTTTCCCGGGAAACTCGTAACATTTGGCTCGAAACAACAACAACAAATACTATTTCCGGATCATAACATCTGCCTCGAACAGGAAGGAAATGTCATTAACTGTTTCTCGGAACCTCATAACATCTGGCTCGAATAACAATAACAAATACTATTTCCGGATCATAACATCTGCCTCAAACAGGAAGGAAATGTCATTAACTTTGCTTCGAACGACAACAACATTTGCCTCGAATAACAATAACAAATACTATTTCCGGATCAGAACATCTGCCTCGAGTGTGCACTTACAACAACAACATTGACCCCATTAACACGTGTTCCCCATATGACTCTGTTCAAAACAACAATAACATTGACCTTGGCATTTTGCCTCGGAAACAATAACAACATTGACCTTCGCTGAGGGCGTGCCAAAAACACACCTGGAGAAAGAGGTCATTGACCCCATTAACCACGTGGTTCTATGCCCATATAAGGTGTACTGATCGGAGTTATAGGGTCATCTCTACTTGTTTTTGATAGTCTCATGTAAATATCAGGCATAGTAGCAAGCTCTTCAAAAGCTTTTTTTGAAGCAGGAGTTGACAAATTAACAGTGGTAGGATTATAAACTTGGAGATTTGCATCCACGAGGCGAAATTCATCATGCGATCCGTAGCAAAATGCCGTATAAACTGGCTTGCCTCGTTTATCTTTACCAGCTTTGATTATTCTTACTGGCCAGAGGGGATAATCCTTGAACTTCGCAAGAGCAAGATCAAACTGTTTAAAAGCCATCATTATCAGTAGCAAGATAAAAAAAAAGAAGCAAAAGACTTATCTTTACGTGAGGCCAAACAAATTATTCCAAATAAATATTCAAAAAGTCCAGCGCCAGCCGGCTAATGTATAAACCAAAACAGGTATTCACTCGATTTTTACGTCACCACGGAGGAAGGGGGGGGGGGGTTAAACACCAGCCACCATTCACAATTGGGTGTTGGATGTAAGAATTATCCAAAATCTAAATAAATATCCTGAATCAAGGTCACTTTAACCCACAGCAAAATATTACGAAATAACAGTCACTGAATTAGCTACGGACTCTAATTGATTCCGGATATAATCCTTTTTCAACACTTGTTCAAAACTGGGATTTTATTCTTTTGAAAGAACAAATTGGTCTTCACAGGTCAGAGACTGAATAGCAACTGAACTTATTCGTTTTTTTTTGTTTGTTTCGTTGTTTTTTCCTCCCAGGGGTGATCACATGGACCAATGACCCTAGAACGTTAAGAGAGGGCTCATTCAAACTGAAATTAAAAGTTCTAGTGCCCTTTCGAAGTAACAAAAATGATTGGAGAGCAACGAGCACCCCTCCCATGCCCGTTTTCCTCAAAATCGTCCGATCAAAATTCGAGATAGCCATTTTGTTTAGCATAGATGAAAGGTCAAATGAATATGCCTTTGGAGATAATGTAACCCCCCCCCCCACCCAAAGCCCCAAGAAAATTTATAAGAAAAGTTAAGTTATAAATCTGCATGTCTCGGGGGATGAACTTTTCAGGGGGAATTTTACTGAGGGGGAATTTGCCGGATCTCTCATACGAAATTATTTTTATTTGTCTTACTTTCTCTTCACTGACTCAATTTTACGTTTGGAGATGTTAGGGGTAACTGCCCGGGGTAAATTTTTCTCGGCATTGAATTGTCTAGAGGATCTTTCCGTGAGGGGGATTTTCCTTGGAATTTCAGACAGATATCCCGGCATTATTTAAAAAAAACAAAAAAACAACCAGGAATCAACTAAAAAACGCGTTTTTCAACTCAAAGTAAGGAGCACATTAAAACATGAAAAAAAGAAACTACGACGTTTATGAGGGGGTTTGCATCCTCCTGAACACCTCGTTTTTTACGCTAAAGTTTGAATTTGTCCCAACTCTCTAATAACAGCTCCTGAAACACAGGGGTCTTTTAATTAGAACAATAAGATGCTTTTTTACAGTACCAAAAACTTTAGCGTGAACAGCGTGGTTCCGAGGAGGGGGAAACACTCTTATATATGTAATAATTTATGCTTGTTTTAAGTTGTATTGTTGCTCCAAACTTTGAGTTGAAAAAATAGTTTTTTTTTAATTTATTTAGTAAAGATCCATAAGGCTTCAATGTATTATTTTGTGTTCTTTTCGCAAAGTCACTTCATATGGAAGGGGTTGTCGTACAAACTTCGCAGGAGGCTCATTCGATTTCAAGCTGAAAATTCTAGCGCCTTTTCTTAAGATTAAATGGTTTTAAGAGGGCAACTAGCCCCTTGACACATCCATTTTCTCCAAAGATATCTGATCAAAATTTTGAGACACCAATTTTGATCAAAATACTCCAAAGGTCGCCTCCCCGGTGGATATGTTCGTTACAGCCACCGGGGCAAGCTATGTAAGTTTTGAAGTTGCCCATTGTAGCATATAAGGTTTCTTTTTGCGAAAAGATGGCACGTTTGATCCTGGGTCTTTAAAAAGGGTTAGGGTATTATGGTGAAACTTTAAGTAAATGCTGAGAAGGATGTCAAACTCGATCAAAACATACCATGTGCTTTCTGTTTGTCCAAAGAGTGTATCCTAAGGAATAGCTGAGGGTATTAAGTCGAAGTTTTCAGGAAATTTTGAGGGGTATATTGAATTGTAATCTGAGGGCAACCAGACCGTTTGCCCTATTTAGGCACCCCCTTCCCTAAAAACGGATTTTGAAACACAACATTTTTAAATACAAGCCATTTTGTTCAAAATAGTCAAGACGTAAAATAACCCTGCCTCCAAATATGCCATTCAAGGATTGTAAACGACGTAGTTTGCCCATTGTTTATACGCAGTGTTTATCATTGGGAAAATGGGAATGTTTGATTTTGGACATGTCAAAAAAGACTAAGAATATTAAGTTGAAACTTCGGGGAATGTTGAGGGATAGGCTAAACAAAATAAACCACAATATGTGTGTTAAGTTTATGAAAAGGGTTATCTTCAATATCTTAAGAACGGCTGAGGTTACTAAGTTAAAACTTTTAGGGCATGTTGATGTTGGAAAGGGGTCGGAGTGCAACCCATCCCCTCACAGGTTTTAGCTGCCCTCTCCCCAAAGACGTCCGATCAACATTTGAAATAGCCATGTTGTTCAAAATAGTCTGAAGGTCAAGCAACAATGCCCCCGGGAATGAATAACTGCCCACAGCTCCTGGGGAAAAGGATATAGCTTATGCAAGTCGTCCATTGTTTATAAATAAGGATGGTTATTCGGAAAAGGGGCTTGTTTTATCCTGGGTCTCCAAAAAGGCTTAGGGTATTAAAGTGAAACTTTCGGAAAATGTTGGGAGGGATGTAGACCGAATTAAAAATAAACTTATGCAGGATGGATCTCAATAGGACGTGTCAGCAATATTCAAGGAACGGCTGAGGGCATTAAGTTGAGATTTCTAGGGCGTATTAAGAGGGATGCTGAAGAGCGATCCAGACGGTGATCTGCAATATCTAACGAATACTAGTTAATAACTTGAAAATTTCGGGGGAAACTGAGCGGGATTTTGCTCTAGATCAAAAGACACTCGGTGTATCCAAGTTGTCAAAAGGGCATATCTGGGTGCATCTAGATTACTGTTCTTTTATCTAGTGCATCTAGTGATTTATGTTCTTTGTAAGCTAAAATTACTAATTGATTTTTTTTACTTCTCGTCTTTGGTGTAATGTACTTCTTTACTTTTCTCTGAGAAATTTTTTTTCGGAATAGTGTTTTAAATTAATTCCTGTTTCTTTTAATGGAACCAGTTTTATTTTATCATTTGTTAATATATTCTCTGAGGTCAACCTGACTCTTATACATAATAATGGTAGATGGTAATAAGCTTATCTAAACTCTGGATGTCAGGTCTTGATTTTGTTGAAACAAACATTTTGACGGGACCTGTGCCACTTATCATCAGGTTCAAATTCAGAACTTTGAAATTTGAGCCTGATGGTGACTAGCAGATGTCCCTATCGTTTAAACAAAATCAAGACCTGACATCCATAGCATAGGTAAGCTTATTACCATTTACCATTATTATTCTATTTTGTCGGTTCAATTTTTTTTTTCTATTGGTAGCAGCCGCCGTAGTTGTGGTCATAGTAGTAGTAGGGGTAGTCGTAATTGTTATAGTAGTAGTGGTTGTGGTGGTAGTAGTATAATAGCAGTCGCAGTAGCAAATAAATCGTTTACATTTTGTTAAGTGATTTTTTATTATAGAGGTTTTATTATTCAGAGAGGGGGGGCATTTTTGATCTTGTACTCTGGAAAGACAATTGGTATCAAGGTGAAACATCGGGGGAATGTTGAGGGTGAATTTGATTTACATTAAAAAACAATCGTAAAAAATAGGATAAAATTAAATGTTTTTTTTTCCACAAAAAACGTATTTGTATTTAAGTAAACTAAATTCGAAAGTGGTAAACGAATACATTTTACAATTGTAAGTATTCAAAGGAGGTTACTTAATTTTTTTTTATTTGGTCTGATTGCGTAGTTAGGAAATTAGCTATCGTCGGCATTGTTTTTTTTTTTTTTTTTTTTTTTTTTTTTTTTTTTTTTTTTTTTTTTTTTTTGCTGGAATTCTTCTTAACATTTACGTTTTTGGCAGTTTACAAGTGCTTTCATCCCGTGAAATGTCCATCCCCCTACACTTAAAAGAAAATAAAGCCTCGATGTCTTCCTCGTGAAGAACATTTCCGGAATTCATTGCGAGAGTCGGACATTTTTGCTGGAGTCGGTCTCTGCTGGACTGCTATAGTCGGGATTTTTTTTTTTGCTGGAATTCTTCTTGATATTTACATTTTTGGCAGTTTAACAGTGCTTCCATCCCGTAAAATGTCCATCCCCCTACACTTAAAAGAAAATAAAGCCTCGATGTCTTCCTCGTGAAGAACATTTCCGGAATTCATTGCGAGAGTCGGATACGAAGCAAAGCGGCGTATTTTCCTTGCCAAATAAACTCCCTTAGTATAGTGTTCCCATTAAATGTATAATATACACAACAGACTGTGGAGTATCCGCACTATCTACACCTCAGTTGCATAGTGTTCACACTAAATTACTCTTAAAAATGCATACTTTAAGATAGTAAATAGCAAGCCTCAGTTCTCCTATTATTTTAAGGTATATTACCTAACTTAAAGGCCTGTAACTTTGGGCCTTGATTTACTTGTCTTTTCTTGTAAAGGTATTTGAAACTAAAGGTACTTGTAATTGAGAATACAAAGAATGAGGCCGTAAGTGAAAATGAAATGAACCACCTACCTTTAAAGAACACACCTGGGACAGTACGTGACAAAATACCCCAAGGCCGTTTATGTAGTATTTTCATTAAATGACTCGTATCAGCTGATTTTTGTGATCCAGTTACTTGAACAAATGTATTACCAACTTGTTTGATTTTTTTTAGATAATATGATATTTTTCAGAAGGATCACTGAAACATATGCGCTATTGTGGGACATCCAGCCCACCAGTTCTTGAAGTTCAAGGAGAAGATTTGATTCTAGAGTTTAGAAGTAATGAGGAAGATAAATGCAAAGGATTTAAGGCCAATTTTGAAGTAAATGACAGTAAGTTAATATATATTCCTTTTAAGAGAGTATCGTATAAATACTCGCTAAGCTTCTAGTTCTTGTAGAAAAAGATTGGTTGCATTTGTTATACAGACCTTATCGAGTGTTCTTGCAGCCGGACACAATTAGGAGGCGCAGATCTATGACACAGTCGTAGGGTTTAATCTTGGTATCATTAATGTTGACAGCTTACTTTTACCTTGTGTTTTGTGCCGTTAATAAAAATAAGTTCAGTCATAGATTTATTAAATGAAAGTCAATCGTATTGTAGCCCTCTGTAAGGGATCCCTGTATTTTGGAAATTTTGACTTTAAGCCGGATGCTTGAAAGATACCATCCCTAAGGTTTAGATGCGATAAACTAATGCAACAAAAAAAAAAATAAATGATACAGCTTTACTGCTTTTTGTAGATCGATAATAGTTTCGTTGAACAGCGATTGCCTGCTTTGCAACCTTGACGTGCACCATTCTTGACATGGGGCATTTTCTTTGAAGACTGATAGCCGGATATAGAATTCATGTGAACGTCAGCCATGAGTTTGTGGAATTTGTGGCCATGGATGCCAGAATCAAAGCTTCTGCTAACGTAGAATGCTCCTAGATATGGAGTATAACAATACCAATTTCCTCGAAATAAAGTACCAGAAATATTTTTTCTGGTAAAATTAAAGCTATAATTGTCAGTTTCCACTTCAAAAACAAAAGTACTAGAGAAAATTAAACAGCAGTCAGGCTTTCTTTTCTATTCAAGGCCGTATCCAAGGGGGAGGCGGGTTATGGGGTTTGACCCCCCCCCCCGGAATGTTTGTCTGACTCGTAAAAACGTAACAAAAATGGACATAAATAAAGTATGTGTGCGTTTCCTGAATTTTTTTGTGTAATCCCCCCCCCCAAAAAAAAAATAAAAAAGTAAAAATAAAAATTGAGTAAACACCCTCCGAAAAAAATCCTGGATACGGCCCTGCTTTAATTATTTCTTTGCTAATTTCTTCTTCCTTTCTCATTAATAATTGTGTCTTGTTGTTTTCTCTCAAGCGAAGACCAGTTTGGAATTCTCGGATATCTTTTTGTTAAGATTTCAGTCGAAGAAAATCTCTACTATTGGTAACACAGACTTTTTTGGAAAATTTCAAGCTCAAAACTTGATCATGTGTTGCAGTCAGTATAACCAAAACATGCTCGAAATTGCGGATTGTGCCAAGTAGTGTCCCCACTATAATGCATCCTGCTAAAAAGCCTAAACTTTTCTAAAAACTCGGCAATTGTAACGGTAGAATAGTAGGCTACGATTTGGCAACGGCTAGGAAGAAGAGTCTTATAATTGTTGGTTGAATAACTTGGTTTATATTATTAGTAGATTAATCTTTTAACGAGTGCTATGATTAAATTCACTCTAGCGAACATGGGAGGAGTTTAATTGGAACATAAAAAGGCAAAATTTATGGAGCGATAATTTTTTTTTAAAACTGGTGTTATCTTGGGAAAAATAGCATTTATCAGTGATGTTACTGTTGAAAACTAAAATATTATCTTGCGCAGAGATTTGTAAAGTGTTTCGGGGTGCCCTTAAAAGGAGTTATAGTCTGTTTGAACTCGTACACAAGCTAACAGGAACATATTGTATGAGCCTTTAGAGTCTATTTGGATAGTTAAAGAAGCTAACGGTCATGGGCTGCTTATATTCCATTATATTTATGGTTTGATGACTCTAAATGCTGTTTTCATACATTATTAATTATATGGTTTTTAAGAAATATTTTAACAACTTTAAAATATAGGACATACTATGTTGTATTGTGGCGAATCTAGGAACCATTAAATATTATCAAGCACAAATTAAGAATGTTTGAAATGAATGTCGATAAAAAAAAATTGCTAAAATACACTATTTAGAGCATACCAAATGTCACGTCAAATGTCACGTGACAAAAATGTCACGAAAAGGCTATTCGATCATTAACGAGAAGTTTAGTACAAAGTATCTTTTTTTTAACTTTCAAATTTAATGGAGTCGTCTTGTTCTTTTGTCGAGTAGCAAATGCTCTTTATGGTCTGAAAATCTGTTTTTCATAAATATTTTTATGTTATTAAAAGAGAAAAAAGAAAACTGGAAGCGAATGTCCACTCCACAGTAATAGCTATGTATGCAAGAAGATTTGGGCTTGGGGTCTGATTCCACAACCCGAAATCTTAACCTTTCTAATGTTTGCATGCTTCCATTCCGTTTTTAATTAATTGGTCAGTCTCCAGTATATCTTAGACAAATTTTATAACAGATTTTAAAGTTTTTTTTTTTTTATTTTGAGTTCTACAGAACCAGAAAAAGCAATGTTTCTAAAATATAACCAAACATTTCAAAATAATTTTTTTTTTTTACGTTTTTTTTGGAAATACTCTATAAAGCTAGGTACTCTTGATTGAAGAATTTCCTTTTGAAGATCTTTTTATTAATGAGCTGCCGAGGGGTTGCTCTCTCTCTCTCTGGGCACCTCCGTACACCCTCCCTGGGCACCGGCTGGGCACGCCTAAGCTTTTTTTTCCGAGCTCTTACCTAAATCAAACATGATTTACGCAGATCAAGTAAACTTGACTTAAAGTTGGCTATTCTAAATTTCTGAAAGGAATTTCTAGAGGAATGATTGTACCAGCACACCTGGGCACACCGGCTGGGCATCTGCTGGGTACACCTGGGCAATGGGCACACCTGTACACACATTTTGGGAGAGAGCATCCCCTCGGGAGCTGCAATTCGTTCTATATCAGTTGTGTAGGATTGATTAGTTAATTATCAGATTGGATCCCAACTTGTGTTCAGAGCTGGAGTGAAATTTCTTGAGTGTCTAAATTCGGAGGTCTTGAAGCTGTAGGGGGATAATGACATTGAACCTAGTATAGAACCCTTTCCTGACAGAAAAAAAGATAGTTCGGCGGGCTAATAGTCTCTGGCTGTAAATAATACATTCCTTGTTAAAATAATACTAGCAGTGGAATAATAATAACTTGGCTATAATAATGTAGACAAACGTAATATATTCTTGATTGATCATATGAGGTTATTGGTAAAAGTGAATGTTAGCACCAAGTATCTCTCCTTCGTAATTGTTCAATTTTCATTGACCCAAATTGGACAATTTTCATTGTCCAATTTGAACAATGAAATTTTGCTTTGATCTTGAATGTGTTTTGGCTGTACTATGGCACAAATACAATATATTACATTTTTGACAATTCATACCACAGTTTATATAATTATCTATAAACTGTCTATAAACTAATTATCTATAAACTGATAATTCTATAAACTGTGATTCATACTTACAAGAGTCCTAGTTGAAAAGCCTAATTGCTTAAAAGCAAGCCATGCCGTTTTACCTCACTTTCATTTATCCAAGTGACTTATATTATATATTTTTTTTCCTGCTACCCCTCCCGGCCAAAACTTGAACCATCAATTTCCTCGTCACTGGAAGCCAGGTCAGTATGACAAATTTTGGGCAAAACAATAAAACGCCATTCTATGCTAAACTATCAACAAAGAGAAAAAGAATCTTTATTTGTAAAATTTGATATAATACAAGATTTTTTGTTATCTTTACTGGTATAAAATTCCATATCAAATAGCCAATGAAGATTTGATGGCCAATGAAATAGCCAATGAATGAAGATTTCCTTGTTTTCTTCGGCTGCAGTTTCGGAGAGTTGTATAAGGACTAATTTTATGGGTTAAAAATACGTTACAGAAGCCACTGGAATTAAAGTACACTTTTTAACACAGAAGTACATTGAAGCAATCTCCCGTTTCTTATTTTCTACAAACTAAAATTAATTGCAAGGAATGAGAGTCGGATCTTTCTGAATAAGATGTGTATCTCAATGTTACATATTCATTGACCACACAGAAAGGCCTGAGCTGAATTTTTATGGAAGGAACTCCTTTTTTCTGGGAATAAACAAATGTGAAATATTATTCTAAAGACATATCCAATAATTTTTATTTACACTTTGAAACAAAATAACCAGCATTGTGCTGTATAAAAAACACATTGCAAGTATTATCGATGTCAGATTTTTCTTTTATTTCAGTTGAATTTTCCTGCGGAACCGTTGCATCAGCAGTCCAGTTTCTTTTTCAATCTCCAGATTATCCTGAAGCAGTTCTCAATGAAACTGCAGAATGTACAATAGATATTAGCCATGAATGTGAAGTTCCTATTTGCCAAATAAGGTAAGAAAAATTAAACACGAGTATATGTTTTTAAAACAAGGCCATTAAAAGAACAATAGTTATATTTCTGTAAATTTTTTTCGAAAACCGGTACATTAATTTTGTTCTGAAATTTAGAGTATTACCATTTTCATGTGTGAAATATTATCTAAAGCTAAATCAAGCTATGGCAAAGCAATCTATATAAGCAAAAAAAAGTTTTTTGATACTAAAGTGTGCCAAAAAAGATGTATTAAAAGTGTGAGAAAGCAAAGCAAATTGTATTAAAACCTACATCTGGATTGGTATATCCTTAAGGTGTTCTTTGGATGATCTTGTCTGATTCTGTCGCCCAGATTTCAATTGTAGGATGTCCGAGGAAGGCGGCCTTCTTTCATAAGGAGTACATGTCCTAGCTCAACCCAACTCTTCATCCTGAGAACAACAGAAGCGAAAGCCTGGCCCGTTCAACTGTGGATTTCAGATTAACTCTCCTCAAGCACATACTTTCGAATCCATGGATTTTTTTTTCGAGTTGTTGGTTCATTTTCCAGCACTCACTAGTGGAGAGAAGTCTGAAGAGCACATGGCTACTGAGGAGATATAGCTTTAGTCACAGAGAATATTTGCTGCTCCTGGAATTGTCTATTAAGATCTCTAGTTGACTACAAGTTCTAAGTTTAATCTTGGTCATTATTTCAACATCACTATCAGTCCAGCTATCAATTCCTTTGAACTCTTTGACTCTATCTAGACTCTTATTCTTGCAATGCGGAAAAAGTGGTGAGCCTGTGATGGTCCTATTCTTCCATTTGTCAACATTGATGATAAGTCTGACATTTTCTGCATTTCTTGTAATCGCGTCAAGTAGCTCCTGTAACCTCTGTTCACAGAGAAAAACAACCAGTTTACCTCAGAAAAATGTATATAGGTATAATTATTGCATTTTTCTATTAATGACCTTTCATTTTTCTTGCCAAAATTGCGTTTGTGTATAGTCTCAAATGAGAAAATATAGCCTAAAAAGCGCAAATCAGATACATACAATACACTAAATCATAGGCAGCACAATCGCGTCGCCTAAGTAAAAAACGATGTTGCCACAATGTATTATTTATTTTCTTCTTCTTCTATACCAGGGCACTTCGTATCGAAGGAGTTGTCGTAGAAGCTTCGAAAAGGGCTCATTCAATTGGAAGTTGGAGTAGCTTGTGCCCTTTTTAATAGTTGAAAGTGATTGGAAGGCAACTAACAACCCGTCCATGCCCACCATTTCCCCAGACACATCCAATTAAAATTTTGAGATAGTCATTTTGTTCAGCGTAGTTGATTTCCAGATAGAAATTATGTTTTTGAGGAGGACTCCCACACAACCCTCGGGGAAAGGATTTTAGGTTATGCCCTGGAGGCATACAAGAACAATGTTGGCACAATGTATTATTTATTATTTTTTTCCTTTAGACCAGGGCACTTCGTATCGAAGAAGTTGTCGTAGAAACTTCGAAAAGGGCTCATTCCAATGGAAATTGGAGTGGCTTGTGCCCTTTTTAATAGTCGAAAGTGATTGGAAGGCAACTAATACCCCTTCCACGCCCACCATTTCCCGAAACACATCCAATCAAAATTTTGAGATAGCTTTTTTATTCAGCGTAGTTGATTTCCAAATAGAAATTATGTTTTTGAGGAGGACACTCCCCCACAGCCCTTAGGGCAAGGGTTGTAAGTTATGCCCTGGGGGCATATAAAGTTTTTATAGAGAACGCTGTCGTAGAAACTTCAAAAAAGACTCTTTCGATTGGAAATTCAAAGGGATTTTGCCCTTTTTAATACTCGAAAGTAATTGGAGGGCAACTAACCCCCCTCTCAAGCCCACCTTTTCCCCAAACATATCCAATAAAAATTTTGAGATAGCCATTTTGTTCAAGGTAGGTGAAAGTTCTGGAAATTAGGTCTTTGAGAATGACAACCCCTCCCCCCCCCCCACAGCCCTCAGGGCAAGGGTTGTAAGTTATGCCCTGGGGGCATATACGGTTTTTATAGAAAGCGTTGTCGTAAAAACTTCAAAAAGGGCTCATTTGATTTGGAGTGGCTTGTGCCCTTTTTAATAGTCGAAAGTGATTAGAAGGCAACTAACACCCCTTCCACGCCCACCATTTCCCCAAACACATCCAATCAAAATTTTGAGATAGCCATTTTGTTCCACGCAGTTGAAAGTTCTGGAAACTATACCTTTGAGCAGGACACTCCCCCCACAGTCTTCAGGGCAAGGGTTATAAGTTATAACCTGGGGGCATATAAGGTTTTTATTGAAATATTTTTCGTAGAAACTTGAAACAAGGGCTTATTCGATTGGAAATTCAAAGGGCTAGTGCCCTTTTTAATAGTCGAAAGTGATTTGAGGGCAACTAACCCCCCTCTCACTCCAACCTATTCCCCAAACACATCCAATCAAAATTTTTAGATAGCCATTTTATTCAGTGTAGTTGAAAGCTTGAGAAATGAGGTCTTTAAGGATGACAAACCCTCCCCCCCCCAAAGCCCTCAGGGCAAGGGTTGTAAGTTATGCCCTGGGGGTACATAAGGTTTTTTTAGAAAGCGATGTTGTAGAAGCTTCAAAAGGGGTTCATTCACTTGAAAATTGAAAAGGCTAGTGCCCTTTCTAATAGTCGAAAGTGATTGAAGGGCAACTAGCCCCACTCTCACGCCCACCATTTCCCCAAAAATATCCAATCAAAATGTTAATAGTCATTTTGTTCAACGTAGTTGAAAGTTCTGGAAATTAGGTCTTTTAGGATGATAGCCCCCTAAGAGCCCTCAGTGCAAGGGTTGTAAGTTATGCCCTGGGGGCATATAAGGTTATATAGAAAGTTTTTGTAGAGATTTCAAAGAGGGCTCATTTTATTGGAAATTGAAATTGCCTTTTTATAGTCGAAAATGAGTGTAGAGTAATTAACCCCCCTCTCACGACCACCATTTCCCCAAACACATTCAATCAAAGTTTAGAGATAGCCATTTTGTTCAACGTAGTTGAAAGTTCTGGAAATTATGCCTTCCGAAGGCCAGAATATAATTTGCACTTCACTGAATAAATATAAATATTTTTACTTTTACAACTTTAATAAATCAAATAATAATAACATTTTGATTACTAAATATCAGTATATGTATATTAAACTGACAATGAACATTCATTTGAATTTTGTATTTGAAGGCACAGTGGTTTTGAGCCCAATGTTAATTTTTGCTCGTTTTGAGTTTGACTTATTTATTGTAATTTCTGTTCGTTTTGGGCTTCATTTATTTATCGATGCTGATTTGTGGTAGTTTCACGCTTGGTAGATTATTTCATTTTATTTTAGCTCATTTTTGGTTTAATGGAGTTCTTTACTTTTCTTTGAAAAACATATTTTGTGGAAAAAGTTTTTTTTAATTAATTTCTGGTACGTTTTAAATTGACATAGTCTTTTCAGGGAAAAGGAAAACAATACTTTTAATCTTTTCGTTTTTTTACGACTTTATAGTGTGGCCTGTTTGTGTATGCTAAAGAAAAGATTTCAGCAATTTTTAACAACATACACCCTTTTAAAAATCTGGCCACAAATAGTAGTGTTTGAGTTAGTTTCATACCTCCTCTAGTTGACCTCAAATGGAAAACTTGATACCATTCGCAAAAAATGTCTGTTAACTTTCTTTGATAGCTTGGATATACTTACGCTATTTTGATTTGGTTAAATTTTAAGAGCAGAAGTAGCCCCGCAAGTTTGAACATAATACCCTCAGTCGTTCTTGGGATACTGATGAGATGCCTTATTGGGAATTAGCATTAACACATTGCATTTTGATTTAATGTTAAGGCAATATTTAGTTTTTAAACATAATGGGAAAATGGGAGGGTGGGCGTGGGAGGGGGATTAGTTGCCCTCCAATCACTTTTGACTATTAAAAGGGGCATCAGCCCTTTCTATTTTCAATCGAATGAGCCCTTTTCGAAGTTTCTACAACAACTCCTTCGATACGAAGTGCCCTGGTCTAAACAACAACAACAACAACAAAATAACACATTATACCCACATCGATATTTACTATAGAAATGTCAAGCCTTCCAATCACTTTCGACTATTAAAAAGGGCACTAGGCTTTTTGATTTCCAATCGAGTGATCCCTTTTTGAGTTTCTACGACATCGCTTTCTATAAACAGCTTATATGCCCCCAGGGCATAAATTACAACCCTTACCCTAAGGGCTGTGAGGGTGCTTGTCATCCTCAAAGACCTAACTTCCAGATCTTTAAAATATGTTAAACAAAATGGCTATCTCAAAATTTTGATTGGATGTGTTTGGGAAAATGGTGGTCGTGAGAGGGGCGTTAGTCGCTCTCCAAACACTTAACTATTAAAAAAGACACTAGCCCTTTCAATTTCCAATCAAATGAACCCTTTTGAAGTTTCTACGACAACGCTTTCAATAAAAATCTTATATGCCTCCAGGACATAACTTACAACCTTTGCCCTGGGAGCTTTGGGGGGTTTGTCATCCTTAAATACATAATTTCCAGAACTTTCAACTACGATGGACAAAATAGCTATCTCTAAACTTTGATTGCATGTCTTTGGGAAAATGGTGGGCGTGAGAGGGGGGTTAATTACTCTCCACTCACTTTCGACTATTAAAAAAGACAATTTCAATTTCCAATAAAATGAGCCTTCTTTGAAATTTCTACGACAACTTTCTATATAAATCTTATATGCCCCCAGGGCATAACTCAAAACCCATGCACTGAGGGCTCTTAGGGGGATATAATCCTAAAAGACCTAATTTCCTGAACTTTCAACTATGTTGAACAAAATGGATATCTGAAAATTTTGATTGGATGTGTTTGGGGAATGGTGAGCGTGAGAGCGGGTTTAGTTGCCCTTCAGTCACTTTCGACTATTAAAAAGGGCACTAGCCTTTTCAATTTATAATTGAATGATCCCTTTTTGAAGTTTCTACAATATTGCTTTCTATGAAACCTTAAATGCCCCAAGGGCATAACTTAAAGCACTTGCCCTGAGGGCTATGGGGGAAGTGTCTTGCTCAAAGGTATAGTTTCCAGAACTTTCAACTGCGTTGAATAAAAATGGCTATCTCAAAATTTTGATTGGATGTGTTTCAGGAAAAGGTGGGCATGAGAGGGGGGCTAGTTGCCCTCCAATCACTTTCGACTATTAAAAAGCTCACTAGTGCTTTGAATTTCCAATCGAATGAGCCTTTTTTTAGGTTTCTACGACAACGTTTTCTATAAAAACCTTATATACCCTCAGGGCATAACTTACAACCCTTGCCCTGATCTGCCTCACAACCACAAGATCCAATAATATACTACTCTGTATTAATCGAAAGTGCAATGGCCAAGAATGTACTAATCTGTTAATCTTCTTGTTTTAAGAAAACGAAAAATTTTCAAAGTTGAAGCATGAAACCTAAGTTTTAAAGTTAAAAAAAAAAATCTTTACGGAATTTGTATCTCTGTAAAAGATTAGAAAATTTCAAATGCAAAAAAGTGTGTTTTGAAACATCATTTGTTTGGTGGTGGGATGCGGGGTAATTTCACAGGAAAACTAAAAAATTTCAGAATTAAAACGAAAGAGATTTGTCTCATTCACTAGCTTTGGGATCTCTCGAAGACTTTATTTATGGAAGTTTTGGGTTTTGACACTGTTCTTGACAATTCATTGAAGACCTGAATTCGAAATAGTCTATGGCTTTGCTTCAATATCCCCCTTTCATCACTCCCTGAAAGTTTCAACTTGATCAGTCCAACCAACCTCGGGGTACTAAACTTGTATTAACTTAACTATGTTTGTTCGAAGTTGTACTCCCTCTCTTCCTGAAAAAAAAACTTTTAAACGTGTTCTTAATGTGCATAGTCGTGACTTCAGTACTCATTTTGATCACATGGTTCAGTTGACCAGGCGTAATTCACCCTCCCCAGTATGACGATCTAAAGGGATGCAACACAACAGTTAACCTAGTTTGCATAGTGAATATATAATATTCAAATGGCTTGAACATGGTAGCATATATGTTGACCTTTTGAAGGAGAGAATCTATGATTTATTCGCATACATTGATTATCTCACCAAGTGACAGAGCCGCATTTCAGTGATAACCTCCTAAGATCCTTCTACGATCATTGC
Source organism: Artemia sinica (assembly GCA_027921565.1). Lineage (NCBI taxonomy): Eukaryota > Metazoa > Arthropoda > Branchiopoda > Anostraca > Artemiidae > Artemia > Artemia sinica. The sequence continues at coordinate 95,837,583 of CM051256.1, read as the reverse complement.
AAAGAATACAGATCGACTCTCAATAATGCCAAATCGCTATCATCATGTTTTATTCCAAGGGCGGATTCAGATTTTTTTTCGGGGGGGGGGGGTTACTAATTTTGACTCAGTTTTCGACTAGTTTTACTGATTTTTACCTAGGTTTTACTAATTTTCGACTTATTTTCGACTCGGTCAAAAATTTCGGGGGGGAGGGGTTCAAACCGGGTACCCCCCCCCCCCTGGATACAGCCTTGTTTTATTCCTAAAGCATGCCCTCGAGTTCTCCCTAGTAGTATTTCCAGTTGTTCTGTCGTCAAAAATCCTTGGATTTACGTGTTTGTCTGATTGTACGTTTACCGGGGATGCTGATAAGCTTGTAAAAGCCGGCAACGCATCAATCCAAACTCTTACTGCAGAGAGCCGATTTGGGTGTAGTATCGACAGTTTCAAAACTGCCCTTCTTACTTATGTAGGACCACAATTCAAATAAGCTGCAACTGGTGCAAACGGTTTTTGGTGCAAAACTGCTCCCGCTTTTTTTTCCTGCCGGTCTAAATTTGTTGCTCATCGGATCTACAGGCGACATTCTTATTTTGAGTCATACTATGCAGCGCATTAGACAGGTTTTTGTATCGCTACAATATGATCATGCGAAGCTTCGTCTTGAGTTCAATGCCCAAAAGTCAAAATAATTTTTTTTTCTTTATCGTCACGAAGAAAAAAGTGGCCATTTTATGTCAATGTATAAATTTCCAATAGTTTGAAAAATATGTGCTGATATAATACTTTTTAAAATTATACGATACTGACCTACTGCCTATGGATAATTTGAGCTGTACACCATGCGAGTATATATTTGTGCATGATTACGAATCATATAAAATAAAGCACAGATATATATATATATATATATATATATATATATATATATATATATATATATATATATAATATATATATATATATATATATATATATATATATATACTATATATATATATATATATATATATATATATATATATATATATATATATATATATATATATATATATATGTATATATATATATATATATATATATATATATATATATATATATATATATATATATATATATATATATATATAATATATATATATATATATATATATATATAATATATATATATATATATATATATATATATATATATATATATATATATATATATATATATATATATATATATATATATATATATATATATATGTATATATATTTCAATTTTTTTTAGGCTCGACTTCCTAGATTTTGAACTACAGCCTCCGGAGCGAGGAGATTGTACCCTAGATGCTTTTGTTGTCAGAGCAAATGAACCTGTTCCTACTCTCTGCGGTGTCAACTCTGGCCAGCATAGTAAGTTTATTTAGTATTGAATAAGCGTGAAAATGAAGACGAATCAAAATCGTAGAAAATCAATTGACTCTTTCAAAATACTCCCTTTTCAAGGTTAAATGGAACACAAAATATTACGATCAAGGTTTCAATAGCTCTTAGTGAATAATGTAAATAATATTGCGGTACAGGAACATCACACAAATTTTCGCATATATCTTATGACTATTATTCAAACCTCCGAGTTAAAAAAGACCTTGTTCTGAGAAGAAAAGCTATGACCTTTTCTAGAACTGTAACATGTATCTAATATGTTTTGATGCACTTATGTCTAAACTCAACTTTACCATTTCCACAAGTTCTTGTGTCTCGAATGGTAGCACTTAATATGGATTGCTCGTTTTGGCACTTAAAGTAACGTAGATGAAACGGTAGTACCTATATACAGTGTCCCAGTGGGATCATAACTTGCTATATAGACAGTCATCATAGGAGAGCAAAAATAAAAATACTTATAAATGAAATTAATAATGCTAAAAATTTTGTTTGTTTATTAGCCCCCCCCCTCAGAACCAAAGTACATAAAGTAATAATATTAAACAAAAATTATTTTTGCAGAAAAAAATGGAAAAAATTATTTTTGCCAAATAATTCTTCGTTTCAGAGACAATTTTAATGAAGTAGCAGCTAAAATATACTCAAAACCATTCTCAATGCTCTAAAATTTGAAGGAAGCGACAATTCAATTATTTGTGATACATGATTGGTAGAGTAGGCTTGTAAATACAATTCAAATACAATCTCAACTTTTGATGAAGGAGAGAGGAGCATGTTTGATCAAAGTTATCCGAAAAGCTAAATGGTATTAAGGTAAAACTTTCAAGGAATGTTGAGGAGGACGATTTACTAAATCACAAAACACTGCATGAATCCAGGTTATCAAAAAAGCACATACCTTAGGATATGCCTTTTTTCTGCAATACCTCAGGAACAATTAATGGTATTAGGCTAAAACTCTTAGAGAATGTCGAGGGGATAATTGGGATAAATCAAAGACACGAAATCCATTAGGTTGTCACTCGACATATTCCCATTATCTCTGGAGCGGCTAACGATGTTAAGTTGAAACTTTAAAGGGATGTTTAGCGGAGTATTGAACTAAAACAAAATAACTCATTTGTACCAACGTTCTCAAAATGGCGGGTAATTAAATCTCAAGAGTAGCTAAAGGTCTTAAGTTGAAAATTTCCCGGATTGTTGAGAGAGATGCTGCATTAAATGTAAAGACACTATCTACATCTAACTTGTCAAAATGGTGTATCTGCAAAATTTGAGGAACAGCTAAAGGGTTTAAGCTATCGTGGAGGGTTTAAGCTGATGAATTAATTAAAAAGAAAAATACTAAGAGCATCCAGGATGTCAAAATAGGCTTATCTGCTATGTTCCAGACACGAATAAGAGAATTTAGAGAGCTATTTAAAACTAGAAAAAAAGACACTGTGCGCATCCAGGTTGTAAAAAGGACGTATCTTCCATACCTCAGAAGGGGCTAAACGTAAAAATTAAAATCTTAAGAAACCGAGCTTAAATTCCAATTGAATATTCGAGGGGGGATTGAGAAGATTTAAATTTAGAATTGGAGGGACTAAGGGGTTCTTATCGAGGATAAAAAACATTTGAAGAGAAATACGGTTGTATTCTTGCTTTCTTAGTGCGACATTTTCTCTTTATTTTACGGCAATTTTATTTGAAATTTTAGGCTATGAAGCCACTTCAATTAGAATTTCAGAGCTAAGGGATTCTCGGTTGGAATGAAATCTTGTTTCGTTAATTCTAGGTGTCCTGTACTTGTTTTTATTTTCCAAACATCAAATGGGAACTCTTTTTAAAAGAATTCAAAACACATATATTTTTACAAACAAGTATTTGAAAGTAAATATGATAGAATAGGACTCATATAAAAGAATAATCGATCAATGCTCGTCTATAGTCAGAGCTTAGATAATTTCAGAGACCACACTGCCTTTCCAGTACTATAAATAAAAGTTCAAATAGGGATAAAATCCTTTTAATAGACAGTGACGATGGTAACAGTGATAGAAACTCACAAAAATACCAAATATTTCGGTCACATATGCAGTAACCCTCATCAGCAGTAAAAGTAAACTAAAACAATTTAAAACAAAAGTTTATATACAAAATAAAATAAAACTACATATTGCTTAATTCTCTAATTCTTTTCAAAGCAAAGGTGGAAGCTAGCCTCTTTGATCTTCTTGGACTCGGTTCATTACCGTTCAATGATATAACACTTGGACAGAGGTCAACTACATTGGGTGAATTTAACTTTACTCTGTCAGATTTTAATAAATTATCGGTGATAGAATTTAGCCCAAATTCACCTGTGTCACGATTCAAAGCAATATTCTTGAATAAGACTTTCTTTGTTTCAAGAGTTTCACGAAAATTTGCTTTAAACCCCGATCCCTAGAAATCAAAGAGACATTATCGAACAAAATAAAATGGTCTGGAAAATTGAAACTATGTTCTGAAAGGGCTGAAGTAAAATCTTCTGACTTAGAATCTTGCTTTAAAGCCGAAGAAATAGAATCTTTATTCTTCATGTACCCGGACTAAGAGAACAACTTAAAAGAATTTTACAGAGTAATGGTCTGTATGTACGTTTAAAGAGTAATAATACTCCGGGTAGTTTTCTAAACTCTGGGAAGGATCTAACTTCATTGGGGAAACAAAGTGGGGTCTGTCAGATCCCATGTACTTGCGGAAGCTCATATGTGGGACGTACTAACCAGAATTTGGAAATGAGATTGGTACAGCATAAAGATTCTATTTCTTCGGCTTTAAAGCAAGATTTTAAGTCAGAAGATTTTATTTCAGCCCTTTCAGAACATATTTTCAATTTTCCGGACCATTTTATTATGTTCCGGCCTTATAAAAGGCTGGAAATTATGTAGATTTATGCAGAGATTATGCAGAATATCCCCCCCACCCTCCCAAAATTCTATTGTTGAAATACTACTGAAATTTCTTACAACATTTTGGCTAAAATACAAATAGCAAGCAAAAATCTTGATTCTTAAGCAGAAAAAAAAAATACTACTGCAATTTGATTCATATTTATGTTTTGAAATAAATTCGAAACAGAATTTAATAATAGCTACACTATAGAACATTGGTTGGCTTGGAAGGCGAGATATTAATTAAGTAGATTGATTAGAGGTGTTGGAAAGGATTGACAAAGTGTTTTCCGCATTGAACTGTCGCAAAACATTATGTTGATGTATGCTTTTACATATTTGCAAGTCCTTAGCAAGTCCAACATATTTGCTAAGTCAGTTATATATATATATATATATATATATATATATATATATATATATATATATATATATATATATATATATATATATATATATATATATATATATATATATTTACTTTTATTTCAGTGTACATAAATGTCAAAGATAGAGCTTCGACAAGTATCCACGTATTAACATCACCAGTTTTTCCCAAACCTGTTGGCCACAAATTGGACAGAAGTCTGCAATTTGACATAGCCGAAGATTGGCAGTTTGAATACAATGGCACAAGACGTTGGAAAGTCAAAGTCACGCAGATACCATGTGACTGTTCGAAATTTGAACTGGTGGACGTACCAAGAGGTATTTTAGTACAAAAATAAAAATCGAAGGTATAGACAGAATAGAAAAAAAAATGTCTTATCCAAGCACAATTTTGCAAGAATATACAAACACAATTTTGTATGAATACATATCACTTTTTAAACAAGTGAGAATGTAGCTGTAAGAACACAGGGCCAGAATCATCTACAAGAAGAGCTCCTCGATTTGCCCCTGCATTTACTAGAGGTCCAACATTTGCTAATTATTCCAAAATAGCCTTATTTGTCAATGAACATTTGGTCTGTTTTGACAAGTCTGCAGTAAAACTGCTTGTAACAAATATAATATCTTACGAAAGGTTTAGATATGGTAACCCCAAGGAGAAAGTTAAGAAGGTAAAGACAGTAAAGTTATATGGGTTCCGCTGGATGACGGCTATGGACCATGGCCCACCGTTCCATAGAAAATTTAGGATAACCTTTTAACAGAAAAAGGTTGCTATCCGTCATACAAACACAAATAAACAGATATGGCTTTATGTAAGGCTAGAACATTCGCAAATCGTACTGCTATTTAAATGCAAAGTGTTTGCACTATATTTTTTCGTAACTAATTCAGTATTTTTACTGGCTTTTGACAACAAAATATTATTTTACACCATTCGAAATTCTGGAGGCTAGTTTGTGGCACTTGATGACGAATATTAGCAGTAAATAGTTATTTTGTTGATTCTCATAAATTTAATTATATGCTTTGTTTCGTTTAAGTAACGTCTTTTCTGCTCTTCTTTTATCACTAAGTGCTAGTATTTTACCTACTGTGCTGAAAAGTGCGCGCAAAATACAACCAAAAGCGTTGCTTTGAAAAATTACTCTGAGATATACTTTCCCGTCTACCCAGTAAACTTAACTTTGGCTTAAAACAACACATTATGATTAGTGTATTTTATCCACAGATTTTATAAATTAATCATTAGCAATTTACCCTTTTTAGGTATAATTTAGTATGATTTTCTTTTTCAAATTTACCAGTCAAACATTCAAATAAAAAAGATAACTGACTTCCTTATTGGAAGTCGGATAAAACAAGCCATCTTCAAGCAAGAGGAACCTAGCATCCCTCCTATAGAAAATAAGAAACACTAAGTTTCATAATACTTAAGAATAAAACGACACTTTTAAGGTAAACAAATTGTATTTCTCAAAACCTTACCTTCCCTTTCAAAATGATTTTTATACTTCCAGTTTGTATCAAAATTCAGTTATAATGTCTGTTTTGATATGGGTAATCTGAATTAGTGAGTGCGTTTATCTGATAGTGAGTGCGTTTAAATGATAGTGAGTGCGTTTATAATGATTTATCTGATAGTGAGTGCGTTTATAATGTATTAATAATCTAATACTAATTTATATTTCATATGGTAGTAAGCTGGCTTCGGCTTGGTGCGAAACAGAAGAAAAAACCTAGAATTAAATTAATCTAAATTAAAACTGTCCTCCTAAAAAAGGAGACTATAGTCAATGTATTTGAACACTTCTGCATGCACAAACCTGCGGGGAGGATGAATCAGCTGGGGATAACCTGACCTCATTTGAAACGGCTCGTAATCTTATTTTGTCCAGGCTGAAAGTGTGATTTTACTGAAAACCTTATATCTTTAGCTGAATGCGATTATATGGAAGTGCATTCATTTGCAAGCATGAATTAAAAATTGCTCTTCCAACCGCATTTTGAGGAAAAATCCTTCCTAGTCTGCCTCACTTTTCACTGGTATATATACAAATATAATATAGCCTATCATTTTACAATTTTTTTCTTAAAAAAAAGCTGCTGGCACCACTCTCCAGTTCTAATCTCAAAGATTTTAGTTAAATATAGCCCACCCAGTTTATGATTTTTAACATGGCAAATATATCTGTGGCATTCTGTGCTCCACTCACTTTGCAAGCCAGGACTCCTCACTTCCGGTGTAAAATAATCAGCATCCAATGGTTTGGCAAATTGAATATTTAAATATCCTTTACAAAGAAGTACAATTAGTAAAAAACACTGCACCGTTCAGATTTGTTTTTATTATTATTCTTCAAATATTGTTTGGTCCACTGTCTTTCCATTTTTACTACATTTTTGCAAAAAATAATAGTTCCTAGCCTGAATAGACATATCGCTTTCAACGGACTAACACATAGACAAATATACATATCAGGTGGCTAATATCAGGAGAGGTAATAAGGCAGGATATAAAGGAGGTTAGGATATCATGAGTAGGGGTAAAGAGTAAGTTTTTGAATTGATTTTGGATGAAGCAGGTGCGTCTGTAGCTGTTTTGGCCTTGGGTCTCTTTGTGCCGGAGAGAGTTATTAGTGGCAGTTGCAGTTGTTAGAGCATAGAAATATCACAATAAAAGAAATTGTTTAATTTTAGCACCCTCTGGCTGCCTTCAGTATTTCACAGACATCAGAAACACGTTTAGAAGCTTTAATTTTGGTGGGACAAAGAGATCATTAGAATCTTGTTGGATTGCTGATGATGAAAACTGTGGAAAAGAAGTGGAAACAGGTATTTAATATCTTTTTAAAGTAGTTTTTGTTGAACATAAAGTGGGACTCTAGAACTCAAAACTGACAAAGATTGTCCCGTATATTTACCCTCTATCCCAGCTATTCACGCTAAATTTACTCAACATAAATGAAAGCATTTAGAATGCAAAAATATAGGCCCAGCCAATTGGCAACTGCTCGAGTTGTATTTTCTAATTATTTTTCAATATGCTTAAAATGAAAATTTTGATTTTTCAATCAAATGTGAATACTTACACCCTACCATATTCGAGGGACTTCGCGATAACAATATAGAATTTGTTTCATCACAGCGCTGTTGGTATTAGAGAATTCATTCTTGAAGTTCCGTTAGAAAAAAGAGACTCGTTTCCATTTGATTGTTGTTAGTCTATTTTGGGCATTTTAAGGAGTGAGTCACTATCATTATTGTTTATGGATGTTTTATTGTTTCTCAACGAAATAACTGTTTTGATTCCAGATATTATATCATGTTTTATCACAATGTTCCACTCAAAAATGGTAAAAAGGGTTACCATTATCCTAAAACAAATTAAAACTCATGTAACTGGCACTTGGACACCCAGGTTTTTTGGACTCCCTCTTTCAATGTTCGAAGACCATCAGTTTAATTCTAGCAATCGTGTCATCAGTCGTGGAGAAGAGGAGTGCATGCAACCCGCCAATCATACATGACTATATGCTCCTAATGTTTAATCAAAAATATTGAAATATGTCGAAGTTATTTGAAAAATTATTATGTAACCTTCGCGTCTACAATGCGATATTTAAAAACTTCGTTCACTTACACAGAAAAAGAAAGGTCTTAGAAGCATCAGAGTTTTTTTGGCACAATTTTACTTGCGATCCAAGATAAAAAAAAAGGTATGACATTCTCAGTTTTGTGATTCACTGAGAAACTTTCCCATTTCAAATGTTATTTGCACTGTCTTGTGTCCTTTACTAGATTTCATTAAGACCTAAAATAGTCTTGCTATACAAAATGTTCATAAAGATTCTGAGTTCATCAATATATAGCTTGGACTCTTGCTCTGGTGATGGTAAGGATTAATACATCAATGGTGACATGTATTGTCTTATGTTTCCACTTATCCAATAAACACCTTGAAATATTGGTAGTAGTAAGGAGCTCGCTATTTAGATCGTCCAATTTTCCTCAAGGAAAATTAGTTTTGGGGGAAGTTCCCTCTTTAAAAAAATATTCCTATTTACTCATCCAATTTAGTTTCTACTCGTGTCTAGGGCTTCGGTTACTATTTAATGGTTAGCTTTAACTTAAAGCTCATTTTGACAATCAGTTTGGTCAACTGGCTGTTTTTCTAGGCTGAATACTGGTCAGGTATTAAATTTACGAAATCTCAGACTGAAATATTTATGTTCTTTTGGGTTAGGTATATGGATAGCATTTAATTTCTCATGTATTGATACTATTTAAACGTATTACTACACTTTGTCAATAATTCTTCGATTTTTGGTCTTGTTTTCTGTTTGATGACTAATCTTAATAATTCATGCTAATACTTATCCTGCCAATGCTTCTAATTTTGGTAATTGTTTTATTTAATTTTCAATTTGGTGATTGCCTATTTTTGGCAATTTGGCTAATTTTAATTAAATCTGTTGATACTAACAAAAAAAAATATAAGGCAAAAAATTCTTTATATTATGTTAATAAGTTTGAACCCCTCTTTAGTATTTGTATGACTGAGGTGCATACTAAAAGGGCTAGTTAAAAGGGATCGTTCAGCTTTTACTCATCTTTATGACCAATTACCTGTATTGTTTATAATAACCTTATTTATAAGTACAGTAAATATGTTACCGTGAATGTCCGAAATCAGATTAATGTCGACATTCCCCGGTGAATGTCCGAGTTTCCTTTTTATCTGATTGGATTCGAATATCTTTGCAATTCAGCCTTTTCAATCTCATGCAAACTGTGATGGTAAAAGTTAAAGGTAGGTTAAATTATGTTAGTTTAGGTTGGATTAGGTTAAATTTGGTATTAAAAATCAGAAATGAGTTAAAAACCTAAGCTAACCTAGCCCAACCTAGCCTAACGAAACCTAACCTGTCATCTCCAAACCTTGCATTAAATTGTTTGACAAGCAACGCTGACTAAACCCAAGGAGAAAAAAAAAAAAAAAAAAAACACATTTCGGACGTTCACCGCTGAATGTCGACGAATTTTGGACAGTCACGTTAACATATATATATATATATATATATATATTATATATATATATATATATATATATATATATATATATATATATATATATATATATATATATATATATATATATATATATATATATATATGTGTGTGTATATATGTATATATCGTCACCTGTAACTTTTAGGGCATCTCAATAATCTGGACTACAGTGTTTGTGTTGAACAAAGACCAAACTATTGTGGGATAACTTATACAACTACATCAAATGTCAGCTTTGCAATGACTGGAATGGATGGCATTGGAAACATGGTAAGTTTCGCGTCGTAGCCCATTAAACCTTAGTATCGACCTGATATCTATAATTTTGATTAACTTCTCAAGATGTTTTGCAATCCAAGGGACTTTGGGACACTATTTTTACCGCTTTGGTTAGTAATGTCACAGAAATATGTGATATGTGCCCAGTCACTTAGATATGTCTCAGAAATGTGTCACAGTCACACACCCCCCCTCCCTTTAAGAATCCCAATAAAACTAAACGTTATTTTTTTTTGTGTCATAAAACCCTTATTACCTTAATTTAAAAAGTCTTAAGTTAACGCAAGTACGTAAGCGGGAGATAGAAGGAGAAAGAGAATTGTAGGTTCTTGCCCCCATAAATCTTAGTTTTCTTTGTTTTCCAATTATTCTTTTATACTTTTACGCATTTTAGACCTCCCCCCTCCCGAGAAACAGTTTGTTATACGTCTGTGTTTTTAAAGTATGTCTCCTCCAACCCCTAAATATTACCCCTAAATATTAACGAAAATTTTATAACTCAATGATCTGAACTTCGGACACGCATTCCTCTTAATTAATGATTTCTTTTTAACTATAAAAGATCCTCTAGAAAGAGTCAGAGGGATCGAAAGAGAGAGGAAGAGAGAGAGAGAGAGAGAGAGAGAGAGAGAGAGGAGAGAGAGAGAGAGGAGAGAGAGAGAGAGAGAGAGAGAGAGAGAGAGAGAGAGTCAGAGGGATCGAAAGAGAGAGGAAGAGAGAGAGAGAGAGAGAGAGAGAAGAGGAGAGAGAGAGAGAGAGAGAGAGAGAGAGAGAGAGAGAAAAAAAGAGAGAGGGGGAGAGAGAGTGAAGGAGAGAGGTACACAGAAAGGGAGAGAGAAATAGAGACGGGGAGGACAGAAGGGGAGAACAGGATTAGGCAAGGTGAAAAGGAAAAGGTAGAATGGGAGAAGATTTGAAGTTTTTTTTATCATACCTGATTTTTTTTGTCTATCCTTAACAAGCCTGCTGGGGGACAAAGCAAGCCCGAGCGCATGTCTGGTTGGGATCAACATCTCTCATTCCATGTCAAAAATAAAATTAAGTATTAAAGATTACCTGTTTCTGAGATTTCAAGCATCAAAGCCTAACATTTAGTTTTGATTTGGCTCTACCCATAAAAAATGCGTCATAACACTAGAAATTATAACTCATTAATCAAAACCACTGATGAAGGATGACCAGGATAAATTGTTTTTTTTTTAACCTTATCTTGGCTATTTAAATTATGAATTTATAAACCGAATATTTCTCTTAATCCCTGAAGCCAAAAATTTTTTCTTTGCACGAACGACTGATCGTAAGAACTGACATTCAAGTTTAAACTTCAAACTGTGTTGGCTGCCATAAGACTTATGCCGTTTGTATCAACTTATTTCAAACGATCAGAGCCACTTTGCGTTCTTTAATTTAATCTGTGTTAAACTAAAAAAGTCTTAGATCACATGGACCATCTGACAGGGTACAGAAAGGCTGATTTTAGTGCGAGGCTTTAGAGCAACTGTATGTAAAAGAAGGAAGCTGGTTCTATTTACAAAATTAAATAAAAAAAAACAAGTTTTTTTTAACTGAAAGTAAGAAGGGACATTAAAACTTAAAACGAACAAAAATTATTACGTATAAAATAGGGGCTGCCGCCTCCTCAACGCCTCGCTCTTTACGCTAAAGTTTGACTCTGTCTCACAACTCTATTTTTTAAGACAATAAAAAAAATTAGCTTAATGAGTGAGGGGTTGAGGAAGGGGCAGCCCCTATCATATACGGAATAATTTCTGTTCGTTTTAAGTTTTAATGTCGCTCCTTACTTTCAGTAAAAAGAACTTGTTTTTTTATTTAATTTCTGAACGTTTTTGAGTTAATGCAGCTTTTATTTTGGCTCACCGCACATGAATAATTAAAACAAAATTTGCATATTAATTTTACTTGTTTTTTTTGGCTAAATGGCTTTCTCGAATTTTTTTCTGACGTAATTTACGAATTAACTTCTGTAACGAACTTCTATATTCGTAAATTTTTATTATGTATTTTAGGGGGTGTTCGCCCCCTAGTCAATACCTCACTCTTTACGCTAAGTTCAAATTTTGTTCCAATTCTTTAAGAATGACTCCTTAATCACAAAGGCCGTTAAATTAGAATAAATAGCTCTTTTAAAAGTACTAAGAAAAACTTTAACGTAAAAACCGAGGTATTGACGACAGGGCGAACCCCCCAATATAAATAATAATTTCTGATCATTATAAGTTTTAATGTTGCTCCTTACTTTTAGTTGAAAAAACTTGTTTTTTTAAATTTAATTTCTGATCGTTTTTTAAATAATGCTGGGAAATCTGGCACCCCCTTCATGGAAAATTCCCTTCCCCATGAAAAATCCCTCCATAGAAAGATCCTCCCATGTAAAACCCTCCTCCAGCCCCCCCCCCACCAGAAAAAATCCCCCTTGAAAATGTCTGTATACTTCGCAATAACCTATGCTATGTGTATACAATGGATTAAGTTCGAAACTTGCAGCCCTTCCCCTGGAGACTGTGGGGGATTAAGTTATCCTTAGAGACATAGTTTTTAGATTTTTCGACTATGCTGAACAAAATGGCTACCTCAAATATTTGATCAAGTGACTTTGGGAAAAAATGAGCTTGGAAGGGGGCCTAACTGCCCTCCAATTTTTTTGTTCACTTAAAAAGGGCAATAGAACTTTTAATTTCCGTTTGAATAAGCCCTCTCACGATATTCTATGACCATTGGGTCGTTACCATCACCCCTGGGAACAAAAAAAACACGCATCCGTGATCTTTCTTCTGGCAAAAATACGCAAAATTCCACATTTTTGTAGATAGGAGCTTGAAACTTCTACAGTAGGGTTCTCTGATACACTGAATCTGATGGTGTAATTTTCGTTAAAGCTTTACGACTTTTAGAGGGTGTTTCCCTCTTTTTTTTTAAATAAGGCGAATTTTCTCAGGCCCCTAACCTTTGATTGGTAAGACTAAAATTAATGAAACTTATATATTTGAAGTCAGCAAACAAGTCTGATTCCTTTGATGTATCTATTGGTATCAAAATTCCGTTTTTAGAGTTTCTGTTACTATTGAGCCGGGTCGCTCCTTACTTACAGTTCGTTGACGAACTGTTTGAAAAATAGTGTCTTTGCCTGTGACTTTAACACCACAGGTAAAAAGAACCACCATAAATGGTAGTTCTCTTAACCTGGTTGAATGCTTTGTTATCCGGCCCCTCCCTGTAGAATTTAACCTGTAAATATTATAGACGGTTATGGATTCCTTAGTCTCATTTGGCAATCGATGAAATACTCGCATAATTTTCAAACAAAAGAAAAAACATAACAAAGATAAAAGAATCCACTCCTATGGCAATACCCTTAGTCATTGAACTTATTCAGTTACTTTTTTTTCAGTTTGGCATAGCCAGTTGTCAATCCGACTATATACACATTCCTCAAGGCCTAACGCCAAACGTTCTAAGTGGAAAACCTCATGACCGTTTTTGTGGAACAGCTTTAGGAAACTACGCAATTGGACCAATAGTATGTGAGTGAAACTTTTGGATTTGATTACATACATAATTCTGTCAGAATGGTACAGAAAATCCCGCATAACATCACCTAAATACTTAACCAAGCTGTCTAATAGCTCCCTCTAAAACCATAAAGACCTTCCCTTAGGCGAACACAATGTAAACTTCTACAAAGGTTTACACAATTATAATTGACAAACGAAATCAAATTCAATCCAAGTATCAATAATCACTTTGTTAACTATTGGGACATAATTCTGTTTAGTTCAAAATCAATAAAATGTCTTTAGAATGTACTTAAATATTATATCAAACAGTTCGTGGTAGCGAACTGTAAGTAAGGAGCGACCTGGCTCAATAGTAACGGAAACCCTAAAAAACAGAATTTGATACCAATAGATAGATCAAAAGAATTCGATTTTTATGCTGATTTTAAATTTATAAATTTTATCAAGTTTAGTTTTACCCATCAAAAGTTATGAGGCGCATTCGAAAAGAAATTAAAAGTTCTAGTGCCCTTTTTAAGTGACCCCCAAAAATGGAGGGCAACTAGGCCCCCTCCCAAGCTAATTTCTTCCCAAAGTCACCCAATCAAAATTTTGAGATAGCCATTTTGTTCAGCATGGTCTAAAATATAATAACTATGTCTTGGAAGATGGCTTAATCCCCCACAGTCCCCAGGGGAAGAGCTGCAAGTTATGAACTACCCATTGTTTACAATATAGCATTGGTTATTGGGAAGTATAAAGACGTTTTCAGGAAGGATCTTACTGGTGGGGGGGATTGCGTGGGAGGATTTTTTCATGGAGGATATTTTCATGGGGGAACAGACATTTCTATGAAGGGGGCGCCGGATTTTCCGGCATTATTTAAAAAACGATCAGGAATTAAATAAAAAAACAAGTTTTTTCAACTTAAATTAAGGAGCAACATTAAAATTTTAAACGAAAAAATATTATTAAGTATATGAGGGGGTTAGACCCCTCGTCAATACCTCGCTCTTTACGCTGAAGTATTTTTAGTACTTTCACAAGAGCTATTTATTCTATTTAAACGGCCTTTGTGATTCAGGGGTCATTCTAAAAAATTTGGAACAATTCGAGTTTTAGCGTAAAGAGCCAGGTATTAACTTGGGGGCGAACCCCCTTATATACATAATGATTTCTGGTCGTTTTAAGTTTTAATATTGTTCATTACTTTCACTTGAAAAATACTCGTTTTTTTTATTTAATAAGAATAATGAATGAACAAATGAACGCACTATCAGATATCGATATCCGACTTTAAAGAAACTTTTAAACAACTTCCTTATTGAGCTCGATCAGCTTTAAATCGGAAAAATATCTCGGTATAGACCGCAATGCGTTTCATATTTTTATACTAGCAAAAAGGGACTTGGAGTAAAGTGGCATCAGCCTAATTTTCCTCCTTCAAAAGAGCTTTTGAAAGGTCTAGTCTCCACTAGAAGCTTTCGGATTCTGCTTTTAAGTTTTTTAATATACCTGGAGAAAAACCGTGACCACTTATGACTGCTTGAGACTATGACTACTTAAGACGGCGAATAGCAACTTACGACTGCGACAGCAACTACTTGCAACTGCGACTATTTGTAACATAGATTGCTACTGCTCACAACAACTGTTATTGCTTGTAACTGTAACTACTATTGCTAGGACTACTACTACTACTACTGCAGCCACAGCTGCGACTGCAAATAATATTGCTCCTTCTACTGCTACAACTAGAACTAGTGAAATAAACTAAAAGATTTTAAGAGCATTCTTCTTCTCAAAATGAGTGTAAGTTTTGGAAAATGCTTATCTACAATATCTCACGAATGGCTAAGGTTATTAAGCTGAAAATTCCAAGGAATGTTGAAGGGGATTTTGCACAAAATACCAAGACACATTAAATGCATCCAGGTTGTCAAAAAGGGTATCTAGAGGTATCTATATTGATCTTTGAAATAGCTACGGGTTACGGGTTTTATGTTAAATCTTATTTAAGCCATAAATCATCATCAATAATTATTGAAAAAAAAAAATAACTGAAACTACAATAAATGACCCAGTCAAACTCAAAACGATCAGAACAAATTGCAGCAGTTTTTAACCCTTACTGTTTTCGTATCCTAAGCCAAATTTGCCTAGGCTAGGATACCATCTGTCCCTATTTCTACCGACCTGGGCATTAGAATCCCTTAATGGAAATACTATATTTCTACCTGGGGTCCTGCCTATTTTTACCAATAGCTGCAAGTAAAATTCATCTGAGTCACTACAATCTCTATCAGTCTCTTCTATAGGGGTGTTTACTACTGTGACTGATACTCTTCACTTTTGAGTCGTAAAATAAGCAACTAACGTTATATATTATTAACACTTTCCCAAACTAGACAAGGCTTAGTAGCTTCCTTATTCATCAAGAGCCTTACCTATGCACTCCATCCTTCCTGCTTAAGTGGATAAATTGTATATCGCCTGTTTCATGTTTCCCACCTCTGGGATGAGTTTCTGAATCTCCTAATAATTCCAGTTTAAATATTCTGAATTTGTCAGTCCGATTGTCAATACGATGTCGTTTTAATGTTTTAACATTCCAAGTTACAGTTTTCATATCATTTAAATCATTTTAATCATGAAATTACTACGACCTCAGTAAAATCAATGGTCCCAGAACAAGTGCAGGACGGGGACTACGAACGTTGGCACTTCAGCTGGATCAAAACTGAACAGCAAAAAGTTCCTGGGACCTTCAGTATGAATAGAGTCTTTGTGCAATCATGAGTCCATCCGCTCTTCTATCAAGAAGAGTCGAAATACCACACAAGCAATCGCAACTCTGTTCTGCAGTCCAAACTTCTTCTGTTTGCTTTGGCACACCAAAGCAAACCGAACCCAGAATAATTATCCATCAGTCAGAGTCAATCTTTCTTTCCTTACTGTATCAGTTCTAATGCCTATTACGTCATTTAAGCTTTATTGAAAACAAAATATTTTGTCAAAATGTTTTTATACTAATAACATTGAAAATGAAAAAACAAAACAAACCTGTTAAATAAAACCTCAAATTGTTAAGATCCCCAGGAATTAATGTTACTTTATATAAAATATTCGGTTTATTTTCATTGGTTCTTTCCAACTAGCTTGATTATTATAGAGATTTATTTTTTATATCCGTTCATGTCTTGAAAAAAATATAAGCATACTATTCAAAATACGTAGTTTTCCGTAAAACGCAGATTACACAATAGGCTTTAGAGATTTTACGGTTAAGGGAGGGGGGATGAAGCAGAAGCTAAATTCTTGTTTGCAGTAATTTGTTCATTAAAAGTTTAACTTGAATAATCCCTTTGATTTTTTGTTCGATGTAAGATTTAATGTTCCCTTTATTAGTATATTTTATCATAACTGATTAATATGATTACATTTCATTATTTAATTTTAATATTTATTTAATTCGTTTTGGGTTTCATTTATTCTTTGATAGTAATTTTCGGTCATTTCGAGTTTGAATTATTATAGGACTTCATTTCTGCTCATCTTGAGTTTGATATGGCTCTTTACTTCTATTTAATGGAAATTTGTTTTAAAATTAATCTAAGCGTAAAGAGCGGAGGTGTAATCTTAATTTATTAATGGAAATTATACCATTAATTTGAAAGGAATTACGCCTAAACGAGCCCTTTTTCTAGAAGTACTGTTATGCAAAAGTTAAACTTTAGTGTAAAGAATGAGAGTTGATGATTTAAGACAGACTTAGATGATTAAAATGATCTAAAATAGATAATTAAATTCTGTTAAAGTTTTTCTCTCCTCTTTAAAACTTCAAGAATAAATTGGTAGATACAAGGCCAACGGTAATTTTTTTTTACGCCACAAGAAAGGGATGACTTAATGAAATCCACACAAACAATAAAATATGTAGTTGAAATTTGTTGAAATATGTAGTTGATATATATATATATATATATATATATATATATATATATATATATATATATATATATATATATATATATATATATATATATATATATATATATATATATATATATATATATATATATATATATATATATATATATATATATATATATATATATATATATATATATATATATATATATATATATATATATATATATATATATATATATATATATATATATATATATATATATATATATATTATATATATATATATATATATATATATATATATATATATATATATATATATATATATATATATATATATATATATATATATATATATGTCATATTTTAAATCAGCGACAAAAATCTGTCTATTTATTCATCTTGATTTTGCTTTGCATGAGGTCAATTCATCATTTTATCCTTTTCAGCACTTTCAAAGCCGTTTAATGTTCAAGTAATAGCCGACGAAGATGAAATATCAACAACAGAAGATGTAGAAAATAGCGGCTTCGAGCTGTTATATCAATTACTTCCATGCTCGGCCTCGGAAAGTTTTCAAGGTCGAATAAGCTCATAAGATCCGAAAATCCAGCCGAATCCAACTTATTCCTGACATTTGTATAGCTTGAAATTAATCATTATAACCTGTTATCATAGCTTTTAGTTGGATGAATTATCTGATAAATATTATTTATAAAATAGCTTTTGATTTTATTGAATCTCTACCAAGCTCCTTGAAGTACTGAAGTTTCTTATATCTTCAAACACACTTACATAATTTACTATCTTCAGTTTTTCTAATGATCACTATTTTTAACATCTCAGTTTATTGACTCACCATTTTTACTTCTCCCACAATACAATGTCCATAAAAAAGATATTTAAAGTCCTTAGAAACAGGTTTCTTACTGAGTTACACACCATATAATCGTTCGAGAGGTTAGAGAGTCTTATCTTCCTGCTCTTAAAACTAGTTGTCCATGATCATTGCATCAAATTTTATTAATGGTTAATCACCTTAAATTGAAGCTCCTCACCTTATTGTTCTTTTTTTAAAACAATGAACAGAAACAAGTAAACTAAAATCAAATTAAGATTGCATTTAGTTTAGATTCATGTTTTGTGCAAAATATTCGTATGCTAATTTTCTCCGGTGCTGCGGTTCTACTCTAATGCTGTCGACGCAAGACAAAAATTTTTTACCTAAGATTCAGTCTCATCTTTGAATACCATTTTAATAAAAAAGGAAAATTATCCTAAATAGGAAGAAAAGTTCAATCCTTTTCTAAGGACGATTCTCTAAAATATATGTTATAGCTTAGATAGTTTTGATCCCATCAAAAATTACGTGATAATTGAAAAGATATACTAAACGTCGAGCAATCCTCGTGTTGTCTTTTTAACAGCTAGTTGTCTTTTTTGCATTAGAACAGTAGTTCTAATGCAAAATCATATTTCACAGGAAACATCAACCTTAAAACTTTGATTCAAGATTTATGGACTGGGAATGCATTTTAAACGCTTTTTTAAAGACTCAATTCAAAAACATAGTTTTTTTTATCAGATATATTTTTGTATAAGAAATATTTCAAAACAGAAAGTAGCTTTTGTCCCATAGATAACTAAAAAAAATGTTAAGGATTTAAGAAGGATTTGAAGTCATATCAAGGGTTTAGAAGACATGGTTGAAGATAGGATCAACACTAACTAGGATATGCAGAAGAGGCTGTGGCTAAGAGGTCGAAGTTGTCGTAAAAAGTAATTCTCAGGTCTTTTGAAATGGGACACCATCTGGTTAATGCCGACACTAAATAATTAAGTAAAGTAACATAAGTAAATAAAATAATTAAGCAATGAATAATTGTGATTTCATCTCTTTCTAATTAGCGCCAGATATGCGAAAGGTGGCCTTTGCGAATATACTCTTAAAAAATCTAAGTCTCTATAATTGTCTAATATATTGCACATGTTTATGCTGTTTTTTGGCTGTTGTAATTCCCCCCTCGTCTGCAGAAAAAAATCTTACAAAAATGTATGGCCGCACCTTAACTCACCCGAAGTTGAAGGACTTATTGCTGCATTTCCTTCATGAACACACTGAAAGATTAACTACGAAAATTGTTTAATTAAAAAAACATTTAGAGTTTACTTAAAAAGACTTGACTTAAAACTCCTTAATACTATATTTGACACGTTTCATCTTCAACTGTTGGGTATGCTAGATAATACATTGAAGTAGAAAAGTAGCTTGCACGACTGAGTGTACTAGGTGCACAAACACTCAAATTACTTCCAGGTCCTTGACTATTAGAACTCCGGATTGTAGCTCTGCTGTGTGCCTGAGAACGGTAAAGTTGAGCATGTTGAACAGGAACATTATGAATAGATGGTGCAGGTGTTACATACCGACTACACCATGCAGACTGGTTATGGCTGATACAAGTACACTTTTGTTTGTAACGATGTGCCAGTGACCCTGCAAGTGGACCAGCACGATACGCCTTTCCAGCTTTGAAACGACAAATACAAATCAAAACAATTAAAATAGCTACAAAAGCAACCACTCCTCCAACGATACCGATAATCAGCGTGTCAACTGTGTTCATTCCCTGATCATTGTCATCAGTATTTGATGCTTTAGCTCTTTCTTGATTCTTTATAGGTGTTACAGATCCTGAAAAGTGAAAGCATCATTTAAGAGCTAAAAAAGGTATCTTAGTTTAAAAATTAACAAGCAAACACAAATGCAACCGTTGAAAATTAGATTTGCCCTAACAGCCAAAGCCAAGTGCATCAAGCGGCTGATTAGCCGTATTGTCGAAGACTTTGGCAAAAATAGCTCAACATGATCATTGAAACCAGATTATTTGTCTGATATATTTTGTTCATATTTATAAAACCGTCCAGACCTGCGGAACACGATCTTGGGAATCTAGGGGTGGTTGACTAGGTCCAAGAGTCATTATTAGAAAAAAAATATAAAAAAGAAAATTGAAGGTGCACGATCTTTCATTAGTTAATGTATTAACGGTGTAAGGCTAATTAGTAAAGAAACAAAAATTCAATTTGAAAAGAAAATGAAAAATTTATCAAAGGGGCAAAACAGAAGTTGTCCGATCTGTCATTGTGCATTAACTAGGCAAAGAGCCTGTAATCCTAAAAGTACAGAAAAGCAAGAAAAACAGCAGCATATACTATTGTGTTAGGACTGGAGAAGGGACAAATTTGTCTCCTTCGATACAACAAAATTAGTAGCACCCTTGTGCCCTCTCAGTCTCCTCCCCCCTAAAAAATCCTGAAAGATACAATTCAGTCTTCCAACCATAAAACAAAATACTGTATACTCTTATGTAATCATCAGAAACCAACTGAACTCCGATTGCAAAATATCTGTAAAAAATACTTAGCTTCATCCACCCGTTGTATAACCTCACATGGTTAGCTGGAATAAGGATGTTGAAACATATTGTAAGGCAGGTGAGTAAAGTATGTATGAATTAATTCCTTTGAGGGAATGGTGAATTTTTTAGAGTTCAGTATGGAGAAAATTGAAAATTCATGAGACATTGAGATCAAATAGGTCACCAGATTTCATCGCCTTTGTATTTGGTGTCTTTCAACTGTTCTTGTCTGGTTTAAGGAGTATCAAATTGAATATTGGGGTTAATGTTGCAATAAACAATTGTTTGAAAAAAATTAAATGAAGAGGATTAAAACTATTGCATAAACATTTCACTATTTTAGGTGAAATGTTATTCTTATGAACCATTAGGTGTTGTTATTTCTCGTTATGACAAAAAGGCTGATTTTCGTATTGGTTAAATAACATAGAATTTTTTCGGGTTCTCTGGTAAACACACAACTTTAAAGCCCAGAAATATTTTGGCTTTACTCACAATAATTGTCCAATTGGGCTGGAAACAAAAATGACTTGTTAATTACATTTTTATTAAAATTTGAAATATCCTGCTTCATGTCTACTCTCTATGTGTCAATGTCATGTCAAAACATTTTTTTTATTTATTTGTTTTAGTTGTCATTATTTTAGTAAGGGATCGCATTGGTAATTAGATCTAAAAAAGAACCTTGTACAAGAAAACAAGATCCATGCGAAAAGAAGATCGATAAATAGTAGGTTAACTATGAAAAGAAACTGTTATTCATAGAGCAGTGAATGTGAGCTGGGCAAACTTTCTACAGAAAACTTAGAATAAAATAAGATGCTGAATCCGATTTTTAGAATTTTTAGGTTTAAAAGTTGTACTATTATTCAAAGGTGCTTTTAAAAAAATAGTTTAACAACTTATTTGAATATTTTAACATAATTTAAATTTTTGTTATCTATTTATTTAAAATGATTTTTAAAGAGTTAAGCTTAAACAAAATGCTTAAACTACTTTAATAATGAAAATCATGTTGCTGAAGGTATCTTATCTGACTATAATATGCGAATAAGATTCTTGCCTATATCTTCAGTAAAAGTCACTTTCTATGTGTCCTATAGATTTTTGTCATTCTTAGAGACAGATCAATATAAAAAACGGCATTGCTGGTGTTAGGAGGGATCAGAGGAGTCGGAGACCCTCTTTATATCTCCATCATACACTAAAATCCTAAAGCGTTCAACACAAGAAGGGTGCACACAGGCTATCGAGTAATTGTTTTTGGGCTAGGGCCAATGGCAGTGGAACTGCCAAGCCAGTAGATGGTAGACTATAGTTTGGCAAACAAAGTTTGAGGCTTGAAAATTCTTCGATTGGTTTACCTAAGATTGGTTACCTAGTATTGGTAGTGTCCATGGTAGCTTGCAGGAGAAGTAACCAGAAAGTCAGAGTAGCTGAGATTTACTTGAACTTAGTAGACATGTCTTCATGTGTTAACACCCAAGGAACCTCTCTGAGTGGAATGTTACGCGAAGTGTCTTTGTAGTTTAGGCACTAGCAGGCTTCAAAATTTTACAGTTCAAGGGGTCTTCAACTCTTGAAGATTTGAATATTTCGTAGATTTTCCGTTCTAAGAGCTTTAAATTGTAGTTCCACTGCCGATTCAAGAGCCAGAACTGGCCCCGGTAGGTTTCTATGAAAAGTAGTAGGGCTTTAGTGGCTGGAGTCCTGGTCATAAGTTGGCGGGGCACTTTGTCTCCTTGAATCTAGCAATAATACGTTCGCAACTGATTTCTTGGTCATTACATGTTGCATAAGCGATACAGAATTCATAAAGAACTGTAAACTTTGCAGACAATTCACAACACATTGGCAAACTAACTGTACCAGCATTATGTAATAAAAAACTGTATGGCACAAGAGGATTTTCTCTGGAAATACGGAATTAGCAGGCGAGTCAGTGAATGGGGAGGAGGTCTAAGATGAAAAGTCCCCACAAACCAGTAGTTTCTTCTAAATGAATAAGTGGAAATAACATAAAAAAAAGAATAATAAAAGCTTTTATGATAGTTTATTAGCATATATATACAACACAAAGTGTACGTACTAATAGGAATAATTAAAACCCTGTTTGTTCTAAGACTTCAGTTACATTGGAAATACTTTTCGTTGCTCTTTAATGAGAAAAAGAAAGTACAAATTAAACATTTCTACAAGAATTTTGTCCGCTCAAACAAAACCTACTTTCACAAGAATTTAGGAGAGTATGGTAATTATAGTTGGATTAACACTATAGAAAAACATTATAGAAAAAACAAATAGAAACTACTCTTGCTAAAAAAAAACTGCTTGGCAAAATTGTATGTGTCCTTCTCTATTATGACACGTTGGAACCTGTTTACGTGGAATGAAAGTAAAATTAAAGAGAAAAAAAGTACTAGGGAAAATGATTTTTGAAACTTTTGACCTTTTGGATATACCAGGTCGCAAATCTGTCGTTTTCAACTACCAAAAAATTTGACTAATAAAAGTTTTGATATAGGTGGGGAAGAGATTTAGTTTTAGCTAGAAAGGAGTGGTAGTATTTCCGAAGAATGTAAAATTTTAAACTTGAAGGTTTTTGGATCTTAAGGGAAGGGAGGAGCCAGCTACCAGGTCTATGTCCTTGAAAACAGTGATGGAGGATAAAGTAGTCATTTTTTTGCGCTGTAAATTAAATGTCAAAACTTACGAGCTTCATCATGTTCTGACTTTTCCAAGTTCAAATTATCACTGTCCGTCCATCTGAATAGAGATTCCTCTTCCTCTAGGGAAAACATTATGGGTCGTAGTTTTGAGATATTCCTGTTTTCTACAGGATCTTCCATATTATCTAAATCAGCCGTCGTTGACGACATTACTTCTCCTTCGCCTTCACCTAGATAGATCAAGTTAGCAAATATATTCTATTTATAATTTATCAAGTTATGACCCACAATAGTGTTTTTGTTACAGAGACCTTCCAGAATCATTAAATTCCATTAAATAGGAAAAAAAAGATCAGGGGAAAACGGGTTTTTGCAACTAACAGCCTTTGGATACACCATGATATAAATAAGCTATTAAAAAGAAATGTGCTCAATCGAAAAAAGACTATGAGTTTACTTTAGACCTGGGGGGGGGGGGTAGTAGGAGTGATTAATTCTCTCTGATAGAATAAAAAGTTACTCCAATTCTTAAAAAACAAAACATGTAAATGGCTATTAGATTTGGGTTCAGAGGGGGCAAAAGACGATTGGCGTCTAAGTTAAATTTTATAACCTACCAAATTTCTATGGTAGAATGACAAGTAAAAAATGAGACTTTAGTCAATAGCTCGAAAAAGAAAAGCGCAACAAAGATTTAAGCTCTATCAGGATTCTAAAAAATTGTAAAAGAATTGTTAACATTATGCATAATAATTAACAGTCTAAATGGAGTTGGATGGAAGGGACTAAATTTCTGAGACAGATTAACAAATTATTCCAAATCTGAAAACACCAAAGATGTATCTGAATATTAGGTTGGGTTCCGGAGGGGCTAAAGACGGTTGGCCTCAAAGTTAAATTTTATAACCAACCAAACCTAAATGGTAGAATGACAAGTAAAAAAGGAGACTAGTCAATAGTCCGAAAAAAAAAACATACCAAAGATTTAACTTCTATTGTGATTCTAAAAATCAGAAATTTATTTTCAACATTACGCTAATCATTTTGAACATCAACATTAATAATTTTATAAACTTAAATAAAAGAAGGGAAAAACTGATAGCACAAGTTCGATCAAAAAAAAAAAGAAAAAAAAAAAAAAATGAAAGAAATACGTCCTTTCTTCAGTAGAAACATGATCTCGAATGATGTCACACTCTTACATGATTGTCCAGGAGCAAAGAAGCAAATACAGCCACATTTCACATTTAATCCCTGAACTTTAAATCAGTCTATAAGATGTCCATTTTTGTGGATTTTGTTCATGGGTGTTCAAATCAATACACTTTTGAGCAATTAATTTTGGGTACGCGAGGGATTTGTTTAGAAGGGTAGTAAATTAGCATAAAAATAAAAAAAATGAAGCATTTTTAGAAATACTAAAGATTGCTCATAAAAAAGAAAAAAATTGTTTCGCTATCATTTGGCGCTGTTAGGCCAAACTACTAACGATCAAAGATTTTGAGACAGAGAATCATACATTAGCACTGCCTAAATAAAGGACAAAGTGTTTCTTATCCATGAATCATTTCTTATCCAGGTCACCTGGTATGGACCAAGTTATCGTAAAAACTTCGGAGGAGGCCACCCCTTGCCCATTTTAGATACCCCCCCCCCCCTCAACACAAATACAAACTTTGAGACGAACATTTTGATATTGAGATTGGCAATTTTGATTTTTGAGATGACCATTTATTATTGGGAAAGAAGGGACTCGTTGATCTTGGGTGGGTCTGAAAAGGCAAAGAGTATTAAAGGGAAACATCAGAGAATGTTGAGGGGGACACAGAAAAAAAATCATCAAAATACTCAATGTGAATTCTGCTTATCATAGGCGTATCTGCAATATGCTTGGATCGGCTACGGGTTATTAACTTTGAACTTTCATGGCTACTTCTACGACTACTTCTACTTCCACTACTACAACAACATTTCCTAATGCTATTACCACTTTTGCCGCTACTGCTACTGCTACCACTACTACTTCTACTGCTAACGCGACTGCAACACTGCAACTGCAATCATGACTGGCATTAGGGCTGCAACTGTGATTATGACTGAAGCTAAGATAAAAGCTAATTTTGACTGCGACTACTTGCGACTGCAACGACTTGCGCCTGACTGCGACATCTTTCGACTGCACCAGTTTATGATTATGACTACTTGCGGCGGCCACTCTGACTACTTTCGACTGTGAGACTACTCGCGACAGCACCTAGCCGTGACTGGGACTAAGTGTGACGGCGACCACGAAACCTTGTGGCATTTTGTGACTGCGATTACTTACAATTGTGAGTGCGGCAATGTAAACTCCAAAGGGAGTGGAAGAAATGGGCTTAAAACAACTTATAACGAGAAAGAACAATAAATGCAACTTGAGATATGAAGTGCATCGAGATTCATGTTTCACTTTTATAAAGCCAAAAAAATAAAGATTACTGTCTATAACAACAAATCAATAATAAGACTATCATAATTAAACTGAGATAAATTAAATTACCTTCACAGAACAGGTCTTTCTCTTGCACATCTATTAAACGTTGGTCATGATAACTCAGTGGGGCTGAACAGCGCCAATTCTTGAAAATAAGTAAGTAGATATGAGTAAACTAATGAATAATCATTACAAAAATTAAATTCAAAAACCCGAAGAAGTAGACAGGTTTCTGTACTTAGACAGCGCTAGCCTATATTTGAGGATTCTATTCACAGAAAAATTGTAGAGAGTAGAATCGAAAATTTAAGAAGTAATCAACTATCTATCTTCTCCGAAAGGGTTCAATCCATTACTTATTATTTTTTCCTAAAGGCAGCTCCATATGGAAGGGGTTGTCACGGAAATTTTGGAGGGGGTTCATTTGATTGGAAATTGAAAGTTCTAGTCTCCTCTTTTATAGTCAATTAAGATATTGAAGTGAAGTTCCAGGAAATGTTGAAGGAGGTGTTGAATTAAATCAAAAGAAACTATCAAGGGTATAAAAGGAGCGTATACACAATATCCCAGGAACGACAAAGAAGATTAAGTTGCAACTTTCAGGGCAACTTAAATTGCTTAAGGATTGTCCTGGGTACCCGGCTGACTGACCGTATTTCAAATAATAGGCTATAAGAAAAATGTGGTTCAATACCACTCTCTTGGGCTATAATGAAAGAAAGGTTGAGGTGGCTAGGGTACGTTGTGCGGATGAAGGATGACAGATTGCCGAAGATTGTCCTTTTTGGCCAACCGTCTAGGGCTAAACGGAAAGCAGGTCGTCCCGTCTGGGGTGGGAGGACGTCATAAAGAAAGATTTAAAGGAAATGGGAACTTCATGGACTGACGTAAAAAGGGAGGCTTTGAACAGATTGGGATGGAGGAGGAGCGTGCGTAGCTGTGTTGGCCTCAGGTGGCTTGGTGCTGCGGTGAGTTGTTAGTAGTAGCAGTTGCAGGGCATGTTGAAGAGGATGTTGAAAAATGTCAGAGGTCAACCAGCCGTCCTATCGTAGCCTTTTTAGCTGCCCTCTCCGAAACACATCTAGTCAAAATTAAACAATTTTGGCCATTTCTTCAGAATAGGCAAAAGGTCAAATAACTATACCCTCGGGGATGAAATAAGCCCCTAGAGCCAGGGCATTTCTTCACAATAGGCAAAAGGTCAAATTTTGAAGTAAATTTTGAAGTCAGGGAATTTTGAAGTAAATCAAAAGACACCACATGCATCCAGGTTATCAAAGGGCATATCAGCAATATCTTAAGAACGGCTAAGGTATTAACTATAAAATTTCAAGCCTACTACTACTGCTATTGTGGCTGCAACTGCAACTTTGACTGTGACCACGACTACTTGCGGCAGCGACTATTGTTGCTGTAACTCTGAAACCTTGTGGTTTCGACTGATAGAACGAATACTGTGATTGCGACTACTTATGAAAACGGCGACTACTACTGGCGACCGTGACTACTTGTGACTGCGACTGTAACTACTTGCGACTACGACTATTACTACTTGCAACTGTGTATGTGTCTACTTCCGACTACAACTAGTTACGGTTGCAATGGGGACTACTTGCTACAGTTATAAAGGTTATGAAGTTGAAAAGCTTAGGAAATATTGAAAGGGATGTTGAACTAAATAGTGACTTGGACTATTTGCGGCTGCGACTGTGTCTATTTGCAACTGTGTCTGTCTTTGGCTGCGACTAATTAAGGCTCCGACTGCTTGCAACTGTGACTAGTTGAGACTGCAAAGGGGACTGATTGCTAATATGCTTATTTGCAACTGTGAATGCAACTATTTGCGACTACGACTACTAACACATCAATTTTTACCGGGACTGATAATACTACTAGCACAACTTCTACTAATAGTAATACTGAATTATATTAAAAGAGGTTAAGTGCATCCAAGTTGTCAAAAGGGCTTATCTGCAATATTTCAGGAATGGCTAAGGTTATTAAGGCAAATATCTTAGGGAATATTTAAGGGGATGTTGAAAAACATTGCAACTTGAACTGTTTGCGACCGAGACTCTAACTGCTTGATACTGCAACTGCTTAATACTGTAACTAATTAAGTTTGCGACAACGTATAGCAGCAACTACAGATTAAATCCCATATGTAAGTTGCTACATGTGTATCTTTTAAATTTAGTATCTTTTTTCACCAGGTTTCAAAAGCTCCACATCGCCTTATTTCAGATGTAAGTCTTCTTATTATTCAAATGAACTCTCTTTCTCTCTTTCCCTCTTTTTTTTATCTTTATGAGTTAACATTTTACATATTATGTGTTTAAATTTTTATTAGTTTAATGTTTTGTCGCATGATCCTCTCCTTTACAGGCCATGGAACCTGTATGAGGATTTGTGATTGTGATATTGACTTATTTTTTATTTTTTGGTTTTTGGTTGAAATATAGCTTATAAGCATATCTTAAAAAAAAACTACTTGCAACTTCAATGGGGACTACTTACTACCGTGACCATTTGCGATTATAACTGCAACTACTTGGAACTACGGCTACTACTGCTACCACTCCGTTTTTGTCTCTGACTGTAACTGCTACTAAAACTCCCACTTCAACTAGAATCTAATATTGGACTAAATTAAAAGTTTTTAAGTGCATCCCAGTTGTCAGAACAGCGTATCTGCGATATTTCGGGAATAGCTAAGGTTCTAAAGTACAATTTTTCAAAGAATGTTTAGGGGAATCTTAAACTAAACCAGAAGACACTTTCTGCATCTGCTTGCTCAAAAAGGCGTATGGGAAATGTCTCAGGAACGACTAAGGGTATTAGTTGAAAATTCCAGCGAATGTTGGACTTTAATTCCAATCGTCAATACCATGTGTACCCCAATCGTCAACAGGGCCCTTTTCCCAATACTTCAGGAACTGGTAATTGTATTTAGTTTAAACTTCCAAGGAATATTGTTGGCGATGTTGGACTGAGTCAAAAGATGCTATGCGCATCCATGTTGCGAAACGGTGTGTGCAATATCTCTGGTCCTGCTAGCTTATTAAGTCAAAATTTTCTGAGAATATCGAGGGGTATACTGAAATAAATCTAAAGACACTATTTTCATCCATTTTGTTAAAACGGTGTATGTGAAATAACAGTGAGTAAACTGAGGCCATTAAACTTCACAAGAAACTCAATAGTTGGAAAGTGTCACAGCGATTTTGCAGAAATAGATGAAAGGTAGGCTAAATTTAGCCGCCAAAAACAAGTGCTAAAGGCAGCTCACGGTGCAGAAATTACTGTTTCAGAGGAAAACAAGATAGATCTTGTGACTCTTTGCAGGAATTAAGTGATTGCACAGCCATTTCATCGTAAATTTGGAAGTTTGATTAACTTCGAAGGGCATGAAAGAGACTTTTCTTGAGACTGATGAAGACGAAGAAACGAGAAAAAGAGAGGATAAATCTGAAGAACAGCCAATGGCTGAGTAATTTCCAATCTATACTTTTTGTATTCGAATTTTGAATAAAAATATCTTAGCAGAATTGCATTTGTTTCTCGAGACACATGTTCTCCGCTTAACACTCTGCCTTAAGGCTGTCAGGGATTTTGTCAAGCGGAAACCAAGTATCGGATTTTCTGTCAGGAATGGTCTAGTTCAGTCAGGGTTGCCATCTGTGGCACGAAAGTGATATTTTATCACTACTTTATCATATGTAGCACTGTAGCACGAGCTACATTGAATGACCAAATAGTAGCACTTTCGTGATACAGTTTTTCTTTTGTCTTGGACGAAATAATGAAGATTTTGAAAAAAAAAGGCAGGGGAACTAGAAAAAAGGCGAAGCACCTTTTCTCGTATTTGTTTCGAAAGATTGTCGCAAACTTGAAATAACCAAGATCGCCTTTTTGCCGTGTTCCTTTCGAAAGATTGGTACTAATTAAAAAAAAAACAAGACACAAAAGATGAAAAAATTGACCTAAAACTAATCCAAGTATACTTAAACGGGCCATGCACGTGTCGCTGCGCAAGCCGCAGCTCGCGCAAAAAATATTTTGACTGTAGCACCAAAAATCGTTGTGTAACACGCGAATTTGGGCAATATTAGCACTTTAGGAACTGACCGTGGTGGGAACTCTGAGTTCAGTTGCTTTCGGTCTTCACACGAGATCTTTCGTAAAATCTACTGAAGGGAAAAAGTTAATGTTTCTTTCACCTTGCGAACATTTTATAAAAAGGGAGATACGTGGTTTCCGCTTAACACCAACGATATTATCGATAAATTACTGTTAATCAAAAACTTAGTTCAAAATCTGGATTTCAAGTTGAACGAAGCTTTTACAATTAAAATGGATGCAATCAGAGGCAACGCTCTAATATCCTAATCATCACCAATCACCTAAGAATTTAAATTTTAAGCCAATATTTTAATTCTTAAGCCAAAAACATTAGAGCTGGAGAAATATCCATTACATTAACCGAAACGAGACAATCAAAAACGAGAACAAATTAATTTTGAGAAACTCTCCGAAAAAGAAGGTTTTCAAAGAAAAGTAAAGAACCATACTAAAGCTTATAAAGTTCAGAAATAAGGTCAAAATTAAACCAAAATTAAAACGGCTAGAAATTACTGTCAACGAGTAATTGACATCCAACAGGAACAGAAATCAAAATGAGGAATCATGCCAAAAGTAAAGGGAACCCTTACTCGAACAAGAATTAATACAGACAGCAATTTGACGAGCCCCCCCAACCAAGCGTAAACAGTGTAAACTCTATTGTGTCATTTGCAATTTACTTAAAACAATATATAAATAAACTTAATTTCTATTATCACAGCAAGTAATTAATATCATTATACATCAGATACCAGTTCATTTTCATTGGTTCGTTTCAGCTGTCTTGGAAGTAGTAGACTAGCAGTAGAAGTGGTAGTAGTAGCATGTATATAGTGGCTTTTGGTTAGTTCAACATTTCTTTCAATATGTCCTGAAACTTTCAACTTGATACTCTAAGCCGTTTTTTAGGTATTGCTCACACACCCTTTCGACAAAACGCATGCACATTTGTGCATGCACATTTTGCACATGTGTATTGATTTATTTCAACTTCCCTCTAAACATTTGCTGAAATTTTCATCTTAATAAAAACTAAGAGGATGTCGCAATCGTAGCAGTAGTAGTATTGTAGCAGTACCCACATTTTGCCTTATGGTTAGTACAACATCCCTTTCAACATTCCTTGAAAGTTTCAACTTAATATACTAAGCCGTTCCTGATATATTGCTGATAAACCCTTTTCACACCCTGGATGCATATAGCGGGTTTTGATTTAGCTTAGCATCCCCCTAAACACTCCCTGATATTTTAATCTTATTACCCTTAGCTTCAGTATTATTAGCCTTAGTCGTATAAGTAATAGTAGTATTTGCTGCAGTTGTAGTAGCAATATGCACAGAGTGCCTTTTAGTTAGTCCAGCATCCCTCCCAACCTGCCCTGAAAGTTTCAATTAAATACTCTAAGCAGTCCGTGGAATAATGCTGATACGTTCTTTTGACAATCTGCATGCACATAGTCTGTCTTGATTAAGTTAAATATCCCCTCAACATTCCCTGAAATGTCCCCCTTAATACCCTTAATACCCTTAGCCTTAGTAGTAGTAGTTGCAGCAGTAGTAATAGTATTAACTGTAGTAGCAGTAAAAGCAGAAGTACAAGTAGAGTGATACTATGCGCATAGTGTCTTTTGGTTATTTCAACACCCCCTTCAACTTGCAGTGTATATTTGAACTTAATACTTTAAACCGTTCCTTGGATATTGCTGATACGCCCTTTTGGCAACCTGCTTGCAAGTCCTGTGCTCTGACTTAACTCAACTTCCCCCTTAATATTCTCTGAAATTTTCACTTTTATACCCTAAGCCTTAGTAGTAGTAGTAGCAGTAGTAGCGGCAGTAGTAGAAGTAGTAATAATAATAGAATAGGATAGAATATAATATATTTATTTATTACAATAGCTGGAGCTAACATACCCTTAGTGCAGTAGTAGCAGTAGTAGCTGTAGTAGAAGTAGGAGCAGCAGTAAAAATATATAGCCTTTTTGTCAGTTGAACAACCCCTTCACCATACCCTGAAAATTCCAACTTAATACCCTAAACCGTTCCTGAGGTATTGCTGATACAACGTTTTGACAATCTGCATCCACATATAACGCTTTTATTGAGTTCAATATCCCCTCAAAATTCCTTGAAACTTTCACCTTAAGACCCCTAGCCTTATTAGTAGTATCAGTAGTAGCAATAGAAGTGATAGCAGCAGTACTATGCACATAGTGCCTTTCGATGAGTTCAACATACTCCTTGATATATCCTATAAATTTCAACTTAATATTCTGAGCCGTATCTAAGATATTGCTGATTTGCCCTTTGGACAACATGTGTTCACACAGCGAGTTTGATTTAGCTCAACTTTCCCAACAACATTCCCTGAAATGATTACCCTGATGCCCTTAGCCCGAACAGTAGTCGCAAAGAAGTAATAGTAGTAGTAGTAGCATGCCCATAGTGTCTTTTAATTAGTTCAATATCCCACTCACCGTTCTTTATACGTTACAATTTAATACTGTAAGCCGTCCAGAGTAAATTGCTAGTATAAACTGAGTTAAGTGTATTTTTATATATATTTTTTTTTAATTAAAACCCATATTGAACTAGAAAAAAAAACTTGAACTTGAACTTGAAAATCTGTAGCAGTAGTGGAAATAGAAGTATTAATAGCTGTAGTATTAGTATGCACATAGTAACTTTCGGTTAGTTCGACATCCCCCTAGACATAACCAGCAAGATTCTACTTAATACTCCAAGTCGTTCCTACGATATTGATCATACGGCCCTTTAACAAACTGCATGCACTTAATGAGTTTTGATTCAGTTCAACTTCCCCCTCAGTATTCCCCAAAAATTTTACCTTAATGCCCTAGGACTTTTAGTAGTAGTTGTAGTAGCTATAGTAGTACTAGCAGAAGGAGCATATATGTATTGCGTTTTGGTCAGTTATCCTAAGTCAGTCACTCAATACTCTAAGTCATTCCTGAGATATTGCTGATAAGTCCTTTCGACAACTTGCATTCACATATTATGTGTTGGTTTAGTTCAATATCCCCTCAGCATTCCTCAAATTTTTAAACTAATATCTTTAGTCGTAGTAGTTACAGTACATAGTTTATTTTAATTTATTTTAATTTCTCTCTAGATATTTCATAAAATTTTTACCTTAATGCCCTTCGCCTTAGTATTAGTCGTAGTATTGGTTATAGAATGGACATATTACCTTTCGGTCAATTGAACATCTGCTTCATCATGCCTTCAAAGGTCCTATTTAATACCCTAAGCCGTTCCAGAGATATTCCCTATGGACAATCTGCATGCATATAGTATGTTTTGATTTAGTTCCACTTTCCCCTCAGTATACCCTGAAAGCTTCATCTGAACAGCCTTACACTTTATGGAGATCATGGATCAAACATGCCCCCCTTCCCAAAAATAAAAACTGTACGTAAAAAATCATCAAATTGCATAACTTACAGCCCTTTCCCCGGGGTCTGTGTGGGGTCATACCATCTCCTGATGCATAGTTATTGGATTTTTCAATTATACTGAAGAAAATGTCTTTCAAAATTTTTATTGGATGTCTTTGGGGAAAAAAAGTTGCGCGTGCTGCTTGATTCTTATAACTTTTAAAAATAACACTAGTACTTTCAATTTCCTACCTTTTAATTTCCTCCCTCCATATGAAGGGCATTGGTAAAAAAAAATAAAATAATAATAAATAGAGCCCACTTTGCTCTTTATCAAAAGTTGTAAGCCTCAACAAATTTTCTCTATCTAAAAGGGGCAAAACCTCCCGAAAAGTGGAAACTATCTTGATTAAAATTACGCCATCAAAATCGGCATATCGGAGAAACCGTACTTCGAAGTTTCAAGTAACTATCTACAAAAGTATGGAATTTTTTTTTTTTGTTTTGCGAGGAGAAAGATCACAGATGTGTTAACTTTTTTTTGTTATTTTTTCCCGTGGTGATAGCATCAAACTAATTGTCGTAGAAAATCAGAAAAAAGCTTGTTTGAAAAGAAATTCAAAGTTCTAGTGCCCTTCTCTAGTAGCAAAACAGATTGCACTTCAACAAAGTCACACTTTCTGCCGTTTTGTAGTGCAAAATAACTGGAAAAATAGTTGAAAATTCAGAGACAGTCAATCAATTTTAACTTATTGAAAAACTACTGTTTGATTCAAAATATCTAAAATATAGAAAAACGATAGTCAAGTGGTCCATGCAAAATAAACAGTTAATACAGGCACTAATTTTAAAGCTGCATTTAACTTAGTCGATTCTCAGGCAATTTTCTCATAAGTTTTCTCAGGATCGTAATCTTCGATGGGTATTTTTGAAATTGAAGAATTTCATTTATTTGAAATCGCCATAAAAAGCCTATTTTCTTAGATCTACTTACTTTTTATTTTACTGAAGTTGTATTTAACTATAAATAATTTAAGAAAATTAGGTTATCATCAACCGAAGCCTTACCGAACCTATTAGCCTATTAATTGTAACGTTTTAGTAAATAGAAACTTAAAATGGAATATGCTTCCTTTCGGAAACAAAAAATATGGATGGTGGAAATAGTGGGGGGAATAGTGGGCTGTCTTAATAAAAATATGATATCTTAGATTAAAATAAATTTTGCTTACCTTTAATTCATTGTCCACTTCTACTGAGTCAGATTTATCAAAATGAGCAGCAGTTGCCCATTGCTGCCTCTGTTGCCTTGAAGTGTGGGTTACAGGTGTCATAATCATGTTGAAATCACTTGGCTTATGCTCGGCAACATCATTTGACTCTAGTAATTGTGTGATATTTATGGATTTTTTGTCTTCCAAACCATTGAGAGATACTGTTTTTGACGAGGGATATTTCCTAGCTACACTGCGAACTCTCAAAATTTTGTTATTTTTGCGAGATCGGTCTTGATCCGCTTTTATGTTCGTATCTTCTACGAAACCAATATATCCCCGTATTAGATCTCTTTTCACTTTGTTATACACCCATCTTCTAAGCGCTCTTGCATTACAATCACATTGAAGTGGGTTAATCGCCAAACCTTTGAGCTCTATGTTCGAACCGCGACTTTCAATCACGGATAATAGCTGTGGATTCACAGTTTTTAATTTTGCACCAGACAAATCAAGTATAATGTTTGTTGACATTGGGACAGAGAAGAGTAAAGCAGAGGGAAGTGATTCAATAGAGGTGTTTTGTAATGAAAGGTTGATTGTTTTGCTAGTAAAACCAGCCAATGCACCTGGATTGATTTCCTTCAGTGTTCCTCTTCCGTGAAGTTCAACCTCTTCAAGCCGAGGATTAAAAGCTGCCAGAACTTGAGCCTCTAATTTCGATTCGGTTATATCAGTCTTCAGCCTTTTAAGCGATTTCAGCTTGCTCAGGATTCCTCTCAAATCAAGTTCCTTTAACTGTGGAAAGTTATAAATCCAAAGCTGCTCAAGTAATGGAAAATTTTCAAAAGCACTTGGTTCTAGACGTTGTAGCACTGGCAATTCAGATAAACGTAAGGATTTTATAGATTTGAGATTACTGAAATCACCTTTCATTATAAAAGAAATTGGATTATTTGACAAAAAAAGATCTTTCAAAAAGGACAGTTTTGGCCAAGAGGAGGATATTCCACTATTGATATTCGTTATATTATTGTTAGATAAATCTAAAAATTCTAAGTTAGCCGTTTTCTGAAAAACCTTGCTAGCTATTCTTTCAACAGAATTGAATGAAAGGTTGAGGCAGCGTAAAAAAGGAGCCTCAATTGTAAGTATTTTTGATGCGCCTACACCAGCCAAGTTCAAGTATCTGACAGTTTTGGGCTCGTTCAATATATTGTCGATAGAATCTGGGCTCAAAGGATTGAAAGAAAAATCCATCATTTTCAAATTCACTAATATATCTATGTTTGTTGGAACTTCTTTAATCTTATTTTTTGAAAAGTTAATTGCTTCAAGAAAAAAATACTGCTTTTGTAATGCATCAGTAGGTATTTTTTCAAAAAGATTAGAGGCTAAATTCAGTGACTGAAGTTTTTGTACTTTGTTTCTTTCAAAGATAAGGTTGCTAAGGGTAGACAATTTGTTGCTTTCAAGATTCAAGTTCAACTTAGCAATACCTTGGAAAGTTTCCATTTTCAAGTCATCAATCATATTATGACCAAGATTAATATAATGTAGTTGAGTTGAATTTTGAAATGCATCTCCTGATATGTCTTTTAGCTGATTAAAGCTTAAATCTAGACAACGAAGCCAAAACATACCAGAAAATTGCGAGGAATGAATCGACTTTATCTGGTTTCTAGATAAGTTTATATGAGACAGAAACGGCAATGATCTAGAAAAATCATTAGATATTTTTTCAATGTGGTTTTCACTAATATCCATCTCTTGCATATTTGGAAAAGAATCCAAGAACTCTTTTGTCAATTCAGTTAATTGATTTCTTTTAAGGAGTAAAACTTTAATTTGATTAATTCCTCCGCGAGTAGAGAAAATACTTGGCAATATGATATGAATGTTATTATTTTCTAAAATTAAGTTTTCTAATAGAGGTAAGTTACCAAAGGCCTGGGCTTGGATTTCATGTATTTTATTTTGAGACAAATCAATAGACTGCAATTTTGTTAAATTACTAAATGTTTTCGATTTAATGCTAATCAAGGAATTTTTTTGCAAATATAACTGGCTTAAGTTACTTAATGCTACAAATAGTCTATAATCAAAAGATTGTAATAGATTGTCACTAAGATCCAGAACTTCCATCATCCTCAAAGAAATAAAGCTATTCCTATCAATTGCTTCAATCAGATTCCCACTTATATTTAGTAATTTCAATGATTCCATATTTTTAAAAGTATCTTCTGTAATCTCACTGATTTCGTTTCTCTCTACATACAAAGAATCAATTGATTGAAGCTTTAGCTTTGGAAGAACTGTCAACTTATTATGGCTCAGGTCAAGAAAAACCAAAGAAGATGAGAGTGGCTTCAAAGCTTCGTCAGACAAGGATTTGAGCAGATTTCCTCGCAAGTTCAAAATGAGCAAATTCATATTTTCAAAGGTGCCTTTTGGTACTTCTCTGATTAAGTTGTAGCTCAAATTCAGTTCATAGAGCTTAGACAATCCTTCAAATGCACTACGTGAAATTACCCCAATTCTGTTTTGAGACAAAGAAAGAATCTTCAGTCGTGGGAGACTTTCTAGGGCAGTAGTAGGGACAGAGAATATACTATTATCGTCAAGGGTAAGTGACTCCAAAGACTTAAGTCCCGAAAAACATCCCCCTTCTACCTGAAAGAAAGAAGATAACTATGGTCAGGTGGGAATTTTCATATGTTTATAGAAAGAAATAAATAAATAAATATATATATATATATATATATATATATATATATATATATATATATATATATATATATATATATATATATATATATATATATATATATATATATATATATATATATATATATATAATATATACATATATATATATATATATATATATATATATATATAATATATATATATATACATATATATATATATATATATATAAATAAATATATATATATATATATATATATATATATATATATATATATATATATATATATATATATATATATATATATATATATATATATATATATATATATATATATATATATATATATATATATATAATATATATATATATATATATATATATATATATATGTGTGTGTGTGTGTGTGTGTGTAAAATCTGATAAATATAAGCTCAAAATGTATAAATACACTGTATATTCTGATAAATTTTATCACAGCCAATGTACTAATGTTGACTTAATGAAAAGAAATTGAACTACAATATGTTGTTTTTAACAATACTCTTTATAGAGGGATTGTTGTAAAAACTTGTGAGGGGGATTATTCCATAAGAAAATTGAATGTTTCAACGCACTTGTAAGTCCGTAAAGTGATTGGAATGCAAGCAACCCCCTCCCGTGCCAAGTTTTCTTTGAAGACCTTCCTCGTATAAAATAGATACATCTATTTTGATCATGAGATGACTCAAACCAGAAAACTGTGCCCTTCCACCTGCACATGATTCACACAGCCCCAAGAACAAGGCACTCGAATACAATAGATTTCTGGCCTATGGACCTTCTACACACCCTGGTTTTGCCTAAATGACGTGCATATTCTTTTGTTCTGATCAGCTTGCAGTTTACACGATATGAGCCCTGGGGAAAGATGATTCAGAGGCACGAAAACATCTGGATAAAAAGGGATTAATTTCATATATTCATAATAGGTTACAAACTTTAAATTAGCCCTTTTTCGTAAATTCAAAACTATCCACAGGAATTTTTCAAAAAACTTTCCATTTTTCAAAAGACTTTCCACTTTACGATGTGGAATATCAATAGATTGACAATAAAAACAAAACAAATCATTTTCAATTTTAAAAGAACTAGCTCTCGTTTTTCTCAGTTGCATAGGTTCAAAGTTGAAAAGTGAATTTCTAAAAAATTCGAAACAGTCCTACACTAGGCCTTGAATTCACTATTGGCTTACAATTAATGTCAGTCCAAACCAAAAACTTTGTTGACGTGGTATAAAAGCAATTGAAGTCCATGCTTAATTTAAAACAATTTAATTTAAAACTGCGCATGACTTAACGAGCATCTAAAAGTTAGGCATATTGGACTGTGTTGGAGCAAAGAATCACAAAAAGACTTATTCAGCAGGGGGGCGGGGGGAGGTAGATTCTTCTTCAGAAAGGTCGAAGTCTTTGTTCAACCATGAAGCCAAAGAAAAACTTTCATATTTTGAATTGTAAACACAAAACGGAGAACATTACAGCATTGGAGTATAGAACGTATATTGACAATAATAAAGTCGGTCTTCCTGGATCCCCTCTTTGCAAAACGAACAATAACTCAATGGTGACATGAATTTCATGATCGACGTTTAAAAGAGCTAAGCCAGTGAGTCTTGCTTGCCGCACTTGGGTCCATATCCCTTTTAATCCTCCAAAAGGTTGAAAAAATCCTTTCGGCAGACGTATTGCTAACTGGGAGC
This sequence comes from Artemia sinica, assembly GCA_027921565.1. Lineage (NCBI taxonomy): Eukaryota > Metazoa > Arthropoda > Branchiopoda > Anostraca > Artemiidae > Artemia > Artemia sinica. Next base: position 95,798,306 of record CM051256.1, on the reverse strand, counting down.
AAAATTAGGACATGAAGAAGCGTATTAATACAAGGATAGAAATCCCCGTCGGATTCCTTGACAGCTTCTTCAAGCGGAGAAGGAAGAAATTTGTCTTTCCCTCTTGAATTGAAGCCTCCTATTCCTCCACACCTGCTTTTCTACTTATATAAGGGTTGCTCTAGTTGGTACAGATAACCATATATGCTGAACGGATGCACTAGAAATATCCGTAACTGCAGACTTCAACAATTCTTCTCTTTCGTTCACAAAGCTCTGAAGAAGAAGCAGTATTAGCCGAAATGATTTCAGTGTCTCTTTTGGGAATAGAATTTTCATATCACTGGTGACGAAATCGACCATGGGTATAAAAAATAGCGCGGCGATAATATTATTCTGGAGACGATTAGACGATTTCTTAGCATCTGCCTTTGGTTAATTCTTGGAACTACAACCATTAAGCTGATCTAATCTGCACACTTCTTACCTTTTTCCAGTATCGCATTTTCTTCAGTGTCGCACTTTTCACTTTGTTTCTCCAAGAATATCGAGAATATCAGCAACGTGGACGTTTACAACACTAGGATCCAAAATTTTCCTCTGAAATAGTATGTTGAGAAGCTTAGTAGTAGCCAACATCTAAAGGAGACATTGCAGTGACACCACAACCTCTGTATTTTGTGTTGCAGTTTGTAGAGTCTTAGTGAATGGTGCGATATCATATTCATTTCAAACACTGATGAATTCAAGACCTTCACTGATTTCGGGAGCCTCGGACACTAACCAAATAAAAGACTAATCCCTCTCAATCTTCCTGGTCTCACACATCGCCACAAACAGAGCTTTTAAAACTTTAGTTAGGATCTCGTTTCTTTTGGTCGATGTTTTGAAGAACGCAACAAGTTCTTTAATGATTCATATTGTATTTCTGGTACAAAGATCATTTGAGCTTTTTCAAACAGAGAGATTCAAATCAAACAGTTCGTGGTAACGAACTGTAAGTAAGGAGCGACCCGGCTCAATAGTAACCGAAACACCAAAAAACGGAATTTTGATACCAATAGATACATCAAAAGAATCAGATTTTTATGCTGATTTTAAATATTTAAGTTTAATCAAGTTTAATTTTGCCCACCAAAATTTAAGCGCCTGAGAAAATTTGCCTTATCAGAGTTTTTAAAACTTTAGTTAGGATCTGGTTTCTTTTAGTCGAACTTTTGAAGAACGCAACAAGTTCTTTAATGATTCATATTGTATTTCTGGTACAAAGATCATTTGAGCTTTTTCAAACAGAGAGATTCAAATCAAACAGTTCGTGGTAACGAACTGTAAGTAAGGAGCGACCCGGCTCATCAGTAACCAAAACTCTAAAAAAACGGAATTTTGATACCAATAGATAAATCAAAAGTATTAGATTTTTATGCTCATATAAAATATATAAGTTTCATCAAAAGTTACGCGCCTTAAAAAAGTTGCCTTATTTTCAAAAAAAGGGGGAAACATCCCTAAAAGTCATAGAACTTTAATGAAAATCACACCATCAGATTCAGCGTATCAGAGAACCCTACTATAAAAGTTTCAAGCTCTATATGCAAAAATGTGGAATTTTGTGTTTTTTGCCAGAAGAAAGATCACGGATGCGTGCTTTTTTTCCCAGGGGTGATCGTATCGACCTAGTGGTCCTACAATACCGCGGAGGGGTTCATTCGAACGGAAATTAAAAGTCCTAGTGCCCTTTTTAAGTGATCAAAAAATAATGGAGGGCAATTAGGCCCCCTCCCACACTCATTTCTTTTCCAAAGTCACCCGATCAAAATTTTGAGATAGCCATTTTGTTCAACATGGTCGAAAAATACAATAACTATGTCTTTGGGGATGACTTTTGGGGATGACAGTCCCCGGGGGAAGGTCTTCAAGTTATGAACTTTGCCCAATGTTTACATATAGCATTGGGTGTTGGGAAGTATACAGAAGTTTTCAGGGGGGATTTTTTCTGGCAGTTGGAGGGGGACGGGGGTTACGTGGGAGGATCTTTCCATGGATGAAGTTTACATGGGGGAAGAGACATTGCTATGAAGGGGGTGCCGGATTTCCCAGCATTAAAAAAAACGATAAGAAATTAAATAAAAAAAGACAATTTTTCAGCTGAAAGTAAGGAGCAACATCAAAACTTTAAACAAACAGAAATTATTACGTATATGATTGGGTTCTCCCCCAAGTCATTACCTCGCTCTTTACGCTAGAGTTTTTTTTCATCAGAGTATACTTTCATCAGAGCTATTTATTCTAATTAACGGCCTCTGTGATTAAGGGGTCATTCTTAAGAAATTGCAACAAAATTTGAACTTTAGCGTACAGAGCGAGGTATTGACTACGGGGCGAACCCCCTAATATACGTAATAAAAATATATGAATATTGAGGTTCGTTACGTAAGTTAATTCGTAAGTTACGTCAGATTAAAATTTCGAGAAAGTCATATAGTCACAAAAAAGTAAAATTAATAAGCAAATGTAATTTGAATTATTCATGTACAGTGAGCCAAGATCAGAGGTGCATTAATTCAAAAATTATTCCATATATGAAAGGGGCTGTCCCCTTATCAACGCCTCGCTTTTTACGCTTAAGTTTGACTCTGTCTCACAACTTTATTTTTTTAAACAATAAAAAACTTATTGTAATCTTATTGTAAGATTACTTGCAATAAAAACTTATTGTAAGATTACTTATTGTAATCTTATTGTAAAACTTATTGTAAGTAAGGAGCGACATTAAAACTTAAAACGAAAAAAATTATTCTGTATATGAAAGGGGCTGTTCCCTCCTCAACGTCTCGCTCTTCACGCTGAAGTTTGACTCTGTCTCACAACTTTATTTTTTAAAACAATAAAAAAAAACTTTAGCGTAAAGAGCGAGGCGTTGAGGAGGGGACAGCCCCTGTCATATACGGAATAATTTCGGTCGTTTTAAGTTTTAATGTCGCTCCTTACTTTCTTCTTTAATTTAATCATGATTAAAGCAGGAACATCGTGACGCATTCGTTGTTTCCTTTTAACCTAAGCTCTCGCTCACAGTTAGTGGATACCACTACTATACATTCAATGGTGCCAACTCCTACAGAGTCGAGTAAACTCAGACCCACTTCTTTTAACGACCCACCCCTTATGCGGTGCAAGGTCACCACTCTTCTCCATTACTTTCAAGAGCTCGGTTAAAAGCCGAGTTACCAACTTTTTAAGAGCAATATGTTTATTTGAACCTCCAAGATCACCAGTTACAAACAGAAAACAATATTAACAAAGAAGCCTTTTTTTTACTCTGGAATACACAAGCCAGTGAAATGCTTGCATATGGGAATCTGTCAGATATCACTTTTCTTCTTTCTCTTGTCCCACGTCCTCCGAATATGGTAGCAGAAAGCCATTCAGGGGGTTTCCAAGGGCTTTTCTACAATTGATAATTTATTCGGTTGTCAATAATATGGATTACACCACATAGCTTCTAATATCATCCTCAGGAAAAGATTCTGGGTGCAGGGTACAAAGGACAAGATCGTTTCAACAGTTTTCATAAGATTGGGGTGGTGGGATTTTGTAGGAGCTTTTATTGCTTGAAGACCAAAAAAAAATACTTGTAAAAATTATCTCATTCCCTCTGCAGATTTCAAAATTGGAAAACTTCCATTTTCTTGGCTGCGTTTCAAAATTCAAAACAATTCGAGGACACTTCGCTGGCAATCACCCAAAAGTGCATATTCAAGAATCAAGAGTAACTGCCATTACTTCCGATCGCAATGGGAAATCGGCCACAGCAAACGCGACGGCATACCCTAGAGAGTTTCGTCGTGAAGTCGTGATTTCGAGATCGATGATGACTAAAATAGTAAATAGAGCTGACTTACATCAAATCTTTGCTGTTTGGAGGGTTTTACTAAAATATACAAGGGATATAATACATATTAGGAATGGGATTTCCTTATACTAAGCAATTAAATGAATATAACAAAATGGCTCGACCAGAGAGCACAGAACAACAGTTCTAGCTTCTGGTACAAACAAATTGAATAAAGGTATCTAGGAGGGTTGACCCCCTTCGCCCTCTGGATCGGCCACTGAGATGTAAGATATTATACTGAGAGTTGGTAATTTATAGTTGAAAAAGAAGCCTCACAACGAAAAACTTGATTGTTTTTAGATAATTCAAGGTTGATTAACTATAGCTGAAGTAGTAAGAAAGCACAATATTGAATAAAAACACATTTTTAAAATATTGAAAAAATAAAGAATTCATAATATTCCCAAAGAATTTCACCAAAGAAAAGAATATATTATAGAGATAAAGTATATGCGGTAAAAACAATTTCAAGCCAAATTATGAAGAGTTTAAATGAAAGAAAAATCAACAGTGTGAAAAATTTCCGAAATCTTCGTTATCGTGGCAAACCTTTATTATGAGTGTAACAAGCGAAAAGAAAATAGTTTAAAGTAGAAAAATTCTCTAAGTATTTAAGTCCTTTTCAATTAATGTGAAAGCTTTTGGTTGAAAACACTATAGGAAACCTCGAATCTGGATAAAAATTTCCAACTTTACGTCGGGGAAGAATCTTTAATATTTTTATTGTAAATGTTAGCTTGTGTGTTCTGTTCGACCGGTCGTCTCTGTATTTCCAGTGAACAATCACTGGCATAGCCATAATCTAGTTCTGTGATCATTCTTGTTATTCTGTGTTGGGGTTTATGTGCTTCAGAGTACAGATGACCTGTGGTAAAGACGATTTTGTATCGCTCCAGTAAACTTTTATTTTAATCTTCATAATCATGTTGGAGCCTAAATTTAATTAGTCAATATCTTGCAACATATGTTGTTCTCTTAGTGGAAAAGATTAGCTCAAGTTACTTAGATGATGATAAAATCCTTCTGCGTTCTAACAATTTTCTTATCCCCCTCTTTTGTTAATTTTTGGGGTTGTTTTCTTCATTTTTTTTTATTTGCAGTTCTTCGTCAGTTTTCCTGTTGTATTACACTCTTATCCATTTGCATGTGGGTAAGAGATAAATTGTTTTTTGTTATTATATGTATTTGAAATATGAAATGGTCTAGAGAGAGTATTGAGTGGTATGATCACTTCAAAGCGACTCTATTCTTTGCCAAATGATTCAAGGTGTTTATCCTCCCCCCCCGTAAAATACCCCCGTGGAATATACCCCCGAGGAAAATCCCCCCCACGGACCCCCCCCCCCCCATGGCAAACACCCCCTTGGAAAATACCCCCGTGGCGGTTACCGCAGCGGTAGTAAACGCCAGCCACCGTCAAAATATCTAGATTATCTGGAATTTAAACGAGCTTGACAAATTTTTCCTAGGTAGGGCGCTCCTTAAACCAATTTCGAGAGAATTTCTTTGTTAAGTACTAAAATGGCATTCATGGTCACTCACCTTCCTGATAGAATTTGCTCCAAATCCAGAATCTTGAGGTTGGGTATCGAACTGAAAGACCCGTTGTAAATTCTTCTTATGCTGTTTCGACTCAAGTCTAAGATTTCAAGGGAGTTGATGTTAAGTTTGGCAACACCTTCTAAATCCTGAATAAAGTAAATGTACCTGATAGTCCTACAAATAATATGAAAACCGAAAGAAGGGGGACAAATAAGGGTATTTAAATTTCTGATGTCATTCAGTCATCAATAGATCGACAGGTTAAGGGATGCAATAGTCACTAAAAATATATTATGAATTATGACAAGTTGAATTCCAACAATTCCCTCTTCCATTAACTTTCTCCCTTTTTTAGTGCAGAGCAACACTCTCAGTTCCAGAAATACGAGCTCCTTTGTTCCAAAATTTCAAGCGTCCTGCTTGAGTTCTTAGGCGCAAATTCAGATTACAAAAGGATAAGCATTTGACTTTGATCGTGGTTGCAGCAGTAGCTGCAACCTAGTAAAGGATATAGTCAAAGATCCACCCATGATTTTGAATTAAAATCAAGTATTTTACAGTAGGCATCAAGACATGGCTAATTGTACAAAAATCCAAGACAGAAAGTCCGAGTAATTGAGAGGCAAATCTGGGATAAACCCTTTTAGGATTGTATAAAAATGAAATCTTTGGCTCTTTGCCCAATCCCTTTGTTCTCGCCGGGGCCTTCATCAAAAAATAAATCTTGCTGTAGCGCTCCTATGGCATCACTTACCGGGTGCCAGGGAAAAGAAAGGTTATCTCGGTAAGTCGAGGAGTAATAGTGCCACAAACGATCCCGACATGATCCAGCAGAGAGGTTATGCTCACACAAAGTTTTGAGAAAAACACGATGTGCCAGAAGAAAACTAAATAAAGTTTCAAAATTAACAGACCAAATAAATGCTGAACAAAAACGTTCAAATAAAAGTCAACAGAAATAGTTATAAATCCTTTCTCAGACACGCTATGCGCTAAATTCTGAGGCAAAAGAACGCATGTCTAAAAGCACAACACAGATTAGGTTGGGCTTCATGATTTTGGCCAAAGTAATGCATTGACCTGTATGCACTGTGTATGTTAAAAGTAATAATATTTATGTGGTGTCAAGGAATAGATAATGAAGTTGATTTTAAGCAGTAACAGTATTTTTATACTCTACGCTTTGATCCACACGTCTGGTATGTGCTTATGAATGTATTGTTATTTTGTTTCAGTTTTTTCAGAAAGATTCCTTTCGGGAAATACATCCTAAATGTTTTGAGCGGTTGTCAACTAAAGAGTGTAATCTTTGGCAAAGAAACGAAGTGTAAGCGTTGTTAGTGCAACACTTCTGATGGTGAAGCCGGCAAAGTTTGCTACAGCACTTCCATTGGACAGAAAAGGTAAACACCAATTATCATTAATCAACAGGTTAGTTATGCTAATGTGGTGTTTTGTTCCTTGTCACTTTTGGCAGCAAAATTATTTTTCAGGCAAATTTATCTTTATCTCCATAAACTTTTATCAGTTGAATATAATAGTGTCCATCATATAAAATCAGTGTCAACAACCCAGCGGTGGGACAGATGCACCATAAGAACTCATTTAACTTGCTTTCTTTCTATACACAATTAATATTAAAAAATCGAGTTTAGTGCATCAAAGAATGCTGTTTTTTTACTATTTAATTGTGATACTTTACAAGCTGTCCTGTTGATTTGCCCTATAGGCTTAAAAACTTTTTTTTTATGTCAATGGTCCATAGACTTTTATTATTTATGGATATTTGGAGATTCTTATGGACATGGTGGGAAAAATTAATGCATAAAACGTGGAAGACCCTTCAATATTTACTATGTGCCCCCTGGAAGAAGAGTGTCTCACCATTTTAGTTCCAGGAACGATCGCAGTGTGTCTTTAGTCCTGGGCACCCAAAGTCTTAAGGTTTAGAGTATTTTCCAATAACTTCTATATCAGTTTGGTTACTTTTTCATGACACGTTTTAACAAAAGGCGTGCTCTTAGCTGAGTCCAAGATTGACGAGATAATAGTATTTAAGACTGCAAACTATAAGCTATTGAAAAATGGAAAAAATAATCGATTGTAATACTACATTTTCTTTTAGTGTTCTCAGGATAGGTCTGCCAGCTATTTTTTCCTATTCATTTTTGAATGTTGTAAACCTTTCACAGCTACATATTGTTTGATTCAGCACGTTATCAGAATTAAATGAAACAAGAAAACAATAGTACTAAAAAAAAAAACACTTGCTGGAGATGAACACAACAAGACAGGTCAACAACAGTGGCAGTATTAAATTGGCAGTGTGCTGTGCTATACACACCCAGGAACATAAGTGCATACTACAGAGGTTCTGTGCACTACAATGCTATTACGGTTCCTTGTGGATGCTCTACAAGGAACTGGAATGAAGGAACAATGAAGAGCCTGCTCATGAGAACTCTCATGAGCCTACTCAAGAGCCTACAATGAATCAGACACTACACTAGTTATAACTAAATTTGGCAAAATTGATGTCGACAAATATTACTTACGTCAAAAAGATTGCCAGATATGTTGAGCGACTTCAAATTAGAAATCCGGTGAAGGGCAGCTGAAGGAAAACTATGAAACAGGTTATTACTTATGTCCAAATCTTCAAGTTGATCTAATCCTGGAAATAATAGGTTCAAGGTGAATTTTTCTTTATGTCCTTATTTATGCTACCAAGTAAAATCGTTATACGGACCACAATGAAAGAACTTAAAGGATAAGGTCATTATTATATTGCCTATTAAGTCTACCACACTGGGGTGCGCGAAGTTCATGAGAATGTAAACTTGTTACAGATTAGTGTATCAATAATAAAAACCATAAATAATACACCCTTTTACAGATTAATTTAAAAAATCTTTTTTTAAAAAAAAACTGTCATTCAGAAAGACAGTAAATAGCTATATTAAATCAAAGACGAGCAGAAATAAAGTTGCTTCATATTTTACACGTAAGTGGAACAGAAATTACTATCAATGAATGAATGAGACCCAAGTCGAACAGAAATTACAATGAACAATCAACTTACTTTGAATAATCAATCTTATTTGCTGTTTTAATGAAACTTGAGAAACAAAACCATACTGTTCAGAACACACATCGTTTCCAATCATACCCAAGTAGAGTTAAAGTCGCTTAGTCGTTTTGAGTGGAGGGGAAGGAGCAGGCAGTAAACTTAATTAACCTTGAGATGTCATTTTTCTGTTGTTGTTTCAGTTATGAAAAATAAAAGTATACCGCTTGAAATAAAATTGCCTTCATTAAAGACCAATCGACCTTCTGACTTTAAGAAGGCTTAGGAGGCGCTAGCCCTATTCTTAAGCCCTACTTAAGATTTAAAATTTTTGCTGGCAATTCAATATTTGGACAACATTTTATAGATTTGGTTAGTATTCTACTTCATAATTTTTTATGCAAAGCCTTATATAGAGTCTGGAGCCATCCTGACTCCTATCTATCTACAACTTTGAATAAAGACGAATAATAATCGACCGTTTATTATAAGAATCTTATTGTACTAGATTTTGATGTAACTACTTGTGTTTTTAAGCTTATTTTGAGGTTGTTTACTGAATTTTGTTCTCTTTTATTGGTTTGAAAAGAAAATATAGGACGTCAAGAATCATTACAACCGGATTTATTGCCTGATCGAATAAAATTTTGATTGAAGTGTCGTCATGGCCTGAAATTTTAAAGTAGAACAACATAAACAAGATTGGGTATTTTAAAACAAGAATCAACATAACCACACCTTTGTTCTAAATTTTGGCGTCCTTGATATGCTTACTTTGGTCTCCTAAATCAAAATTAAAATCCACATTCCCCACCTCCCTGTCCTATGCTCCCGCAAAACTTCAAATATCTTTCTCAAGCGGTTAATTTCTGTTCCCAAGATATTGCAGCTATGGTATTTATAAAACCTCAAGGCAAGGAGTGTCAATGGTTTAGATCAGTCCTTATCCTCTTGTCATGTTTCAACATCAACTTGCCTAATATTCCCTATAAATTTCAATTTAGTACCCTAAGCTTTTCCCGAAATATTGTATATAGGCTATTTTGGCAACGTAAACAGCATTCAGCGCCTTTTTGATTTATCTAACTACTTAACCATGCATAAATTGTATCTCTCATAGGAGATTATAGTGTGAAAACAAAATTTTTATACATGTGTTACAAAATTGGCTGCTTCCCCCATAGCTGAGGATAGGCTTATCCCCCAACAATTGGCATTTCTGGAAAATTACATCCCAGAAAATTCTACCCCCTAGAAAATTCAGCCCAAATGTAAAAATAAGCAGCCACAGTGAAAGTATTACGAAAAAAATAATAAAGAAAAGAAGGAATTTTGGAATATTATATCAATATGCCTAAATATAGGCAGAATAAGTCTTTATTTTTACATTTTATTTTATTTTAATTCTTTTTTCGAGTTCCCATGGATTGATTTAACATTTCCGGGTTAGATAAAGGTTAACACTGGGGCTGGGGTAGGGGGTATATCAACCCCAAGGTAAGCAGATCATACAGTTAGAAGTCTTTGAAGAAAACAGACATTTCAAGATTTTGATTCGATACCCTAGGGGTTAGAAGAGCAGAAAATTAACCGAGAGGGGGGCTGATTGCCTTCTAGTAGCTTCTGGCCTTTAAAAAGATCGTTAAAAATTTCAATTTCTAATCGAATGAGCCCCATCCCAAGTTTCTAAGATAGCCCCTTCCATTTGAAGTGGGTGGGAAAGAGGTTTTTTGGCATTTTCTGCCCCTTTTTTGTCTTTCATTCTGAGGGGATGGGATATTTTCTATTTTCCTCCTGCATTAGGGTCCCCTTAGTCCAACATTTTATATAACTTTCAGGTCAATAAAAACAGCCCTTTTCTGAGTTCCCTGCGCTAGTGGAAGAACCAATTTTAAGGGGGCCAACCCTTCGAATGACTTTTTTGCACATTAATCCCTTGGCTAAAGGTCGTGTTGCTCTAAGTTGCAAATAGGCCAGGAAAAACAGTTTGTGCCTCATTTTCAGGCTCCTAACTCATCCCCGTGCCCACCGAAAAATATCGATGATGATTTTTTGGACCAAGAATATAATCCCTGAAAGTTCTGTGCCACTTCAATGATCAGACATGTTAGAAATGAAAAGAAAAGGCTACCTCAAAATCTTGATCAAATATCCTAAGGGGTTGAAGAAGGACCGAATTAAGAAAGAAGTTCTAGAACGGGGGTTGGTTGTTCTCCAATCACTTTTGACTTTTAAGAAAAAGTTACTAGAACTTCAATATTCGACCGAATGAGCATCTAAAATTTTTTTTAAACCAAAAGGGGAGAGAGGGGCTGAGAAGAGGGCTTCCCCCATCCTATCCGTAATAAATTCTGCTCACTTTAGGGTTTAATAATGCTCTTCACTTTCATATGATAATAGACGTTACAGAAAATTTAAGAAGAACAGAACTTCTTATTTCAAATAAACAAGCAAATTTATTTATTTAAGCTGTATCTTGCCAAGCTATGATCACTCAGCCCTCATCCATACCGCTTGAAATAAAATTGCCTTCATTAAAGACCAATTGACTTTCTGACTTTAAGAAGGCTTAGGGGGCGCTAGACCTATTCTTAAGCCCTGCTTAAGATTTATGATTTTGGCAGGCAATTCAATATTTGGACAACATTTTATAGATTTGGTTAGTATTCTACTTCAAAATTTTTTATGCAAATCCTTATATAGGGTCTGGAGCCATCCTGACTCCCATCTATTTACAACTTTGAATCAAGACGAATAATGATTGACCGTTTATTATAAGGATCTTATTGTACTAGATTTTGATGTAACTACTTGTGTTTTTAAGCTTATTTTGAGGTTGTTTACTGAATTTTGTTCTCTTTTGTTGGTTTGAAAAGAAAATATAGGACGTCAAGAATCATTACAACCGGATTTATTGCCTGATCGAATAAAATTTTGATTGAAGTGTCGTCATGGCCTGAAATTTTAAAGTAGAACAACATAAACAAGATTGGGTATTTTAAAACAAGAATCAACATAACCACACCTTTGTTCTAAATTTTGGCATCCTTGATATGCTTACTTTGGTCTCCTAAATCAAAATTAAAATCCACGTTCCCCACCTCCCTGTCCTATGCTCCCGCAAAACTTCAAATATCTTTCTCAAGCGGTTAATTCCTGTTCCCAAGATATTGCAGCTATGGTATTTATAAAACCTCAAGGCAAGGAGTGTCAATGGTTTAGATCAGCCCATATCCCCTTGTCATATTTCATCATCAACTTGCCTAATATTCCCTATAAATTTCAATTTAGTACCCTAAGTTTTCCCGAGATATTGTATATAGGCTATTTTGGCAACGTAAACAGTATTCAGCGCCTTTTGATTTGTCTAACTACTTAACCATGCATAAATTGTATGTCTCATAGGATATTATAGTGTGAAAACATAATTTTTATACATGTGTTGCAAAATTGGCTGCTTCCCCCATAGCTGAGGATAGGCTTATCCCCCCAACAACTGGCATTTCTGGGAAAATTACATCCCAGAAAATTGTTTCAAATAAGCAAGCAAATTTATTTATTTAAGCTGTATCTTGCCAAGCTATGATCACTCAGCCCTCATCCAAAAAAAAAACGAAAAGAAGAATTGAAACATATAAAATATAAAAATAAAACCTACAGGTTAAATTAAAAAAATATCTTTTCACGTGAAAGTAAGGATTAAAACTCTGAATCAATACTCTGAATCGAGTATTGATTCAGAGTTCATAGTGAATGTGTCTTTCATAAATTGGATATTTTATTAACATTATCAAACCAGTAAGCTTTTTCAGTGAATTATAATCCCAGTGAAGCTATTGGATTTCGCAATATTTGTCAAAGGATTATAGTTCCTGGCCTATGATAAAACCTTTGCTTAATCTACTAACCTAGTTTCTGGACATTTATTTATATTTTGTAAAAGTGGTATGAATTTGAAATTTTTTCACTGATAATATTGGAGGTTAGCCATCAAGCAGTGTGATTTTAAATAAATAGGACATCTGATATTTAGAGGCTGGTATTAAGACTGGTATGTTCGTTAACAAAGGAATAGAGTTTTTTGATCATGCCAGTATTATGGAAGCCAAAAAACTGCTGTGGACTTACTATGAGGTTGAACTCGGATATGAAGAACGATTACGCGAATGCAAAAAAGACTGTGATAAATTGACGGATATCGCAAAAGCCATATGGCGCTGTGCTAAGGATGGTAAAGAGCTTCCGACTTTCGTTATTCTCGAACCGGAGTCTGTTCCCACGTGTGGTGACGAAATTGCAGTCTGTATTACTACCAAAGTGAACGAAATGACGAGAAAAATGGACAGTGAGCTGCAACAGTTTTCCCGCAAGTTAGATATTCTGAACAATGGTTTGATAATTATTGCTGATTCCAAGAATCAGCCTACAGCCTCCTCGTCAGTATCTAAAACGCCAAATGTGGAAAAACAGCTATTCTCGGTTGTCGCGAAGAATATGCCTCCTGAGTTAGACGATCCAGGAAAGCGTAAGGACTTTATAACAAGCTTGGCACCGGGTGATACAACATTAGCGGATGCAGTGCTCAGGCGGAGAAATAAGGAATGGCAACTGTCAGTCTCTTCGAAACAGGCCGCAGAAAAAGTCTCGGCTGCCCTCAAAATTAGCCATAAAATTGACAATCGACTTGTTAATTCCCAGTTCATCGGTATAGTGAAACGTCTCCCCAGCAACGTGACGGAGGACCTTCTGAAAAATCTGTCAAAAGACTATGAAAAAGCAATCAAGTGTGGCAATTCGCAAGCGTTTAAATTGTATTACCCCTCTAAAAGTGCTTTGTCCGCTGCCTTAACGAACCCGATTAAAATTGGCTTCGAACTATTCCGTCTAGAAGAATTCCGCTTTTTGCCTCGAAGGTGTTATCGGTGTCATCATGTGGGGCACATAGCGGCGGACTGTAAGGAAGCTGAAACTTGTAGCCGCTGTGGAGAAACTGGTCACACAAGCTCCCCTGAGAACCCTTGTCAAAATCCAACTCGGTGCCTGAATTGCAATTCGACTAGGCACACATGTTATTATTATGCCTGTCCTGATAATAGAAAAAAACTTGAAAGATGGATCACGCTCCCAAAATGTGTAGTATTCTGTTTCTACCTCCCCTCTTCCCAAGAAGTCATTATAGTCTTACCTGAAGGCTCAATGGGAGTTAGGAATGAGTCAGAAAATATCTCAGGGGTGATTTCTCCTGGGAAAAATATTCACAGAAACTATTTTGCCACGGGGGAATTTTCTGGGAGAGGAATACGCCAAATCCCCAGAGCCAAATTTGACTTTGCCTTTCCCATACCTTCCCCCTTCCTTTTTCAAAAGGAAGCTTTAAACTTTAAACTGAAATTTCCAATTTGGTCCTCCAAGCTCTTACCAAAACATTGCAAACTTACTTAGTTGTACTTGAGACTAGGTACAGACTGCAAAGCTCAGCTCCGGACCAAGGACACGCTGGAGTATATTTTCCACTGTCTTTAGTCTATTGAATGAATCAACTGAGTTCTAACCATTACTTGTCCTATCTGCGTCCAAGATTCTGGAATCCTCCAAAAGAATGAGATCATTCTTCACTCTGGCATGCCAAGATTTATTTGACCTCCTTGGTATTTCTTTCAAGGGGAAAAGGGTTTAAGTTCGAAAGACTAGCGAGTTAGGTACTAGATTAGGCGCCATATAACAAAACTAAATCATCTCAGCCTTCTGCTCTTGAAAATGATGGATATTGAATGCTTCTGACAGCAAATTTGGATTAGAATTTTGTTCCTTGTTCTTTGCTAATCATGAGACCGCAAAAGATTCTTAGGAACTCCTTGTCAAGGATGTCAAGTGAGCCTTCTTCTCTTGCTTTAGTGACCAGACTTCAAATGCATACAACAAATGAGAGTAAATAAAAGCCACCAGGACTCGAATTTCGATTTTCAGGCTGATCTATCTTCTGGACCACAATGCCTAAGTGGCCCAGGTCCTTGGAAAGGTCCTTGATTTTGAGGACACTGAAAGCAAGGCTCATTATGCTAGCACTGTTTACCACTCTCTGCAATATGTTCATAGCTTAGACGGTTGATTCGGCGGGGAGTCTTCCATCGTCTGCGTATTCAGTGTTCCCTACTTCCTCAAAACTAGTTACCACCATTCTCTCTTCTGATCTGAAAATCTTATTAATTATGTAGTTGAAGAGGATAGAGGAGGCTGGAAGCCTCAACTCACGCCATAGGCGATTTAGAAGGACTGTTTTAGCCCATCATAAACAGGGATGTTGCTTTATGTGTTTCTCATAGTAGACCTTCATAAGGGTCATTAGCTTCGATGGTGCTCCCTCCTGTAGCTTGATTTCCAATGATAGCGAAAGACGCATTAAATCGAATGCTGCTATTAAATCGAAAAAGATGTCTCTGACTGATATTATAATTTATTTCAGTTTCGGGGAGTTTGAGTCTCATTTATTTCTTTATTTTAACGTTTGGCCGTTTTAAGTTTGAATTATTATAGGAAATGATTGCTTGTCTTATATTGCTGGTCTTAAGTTTATTATGGCTCCTTAGTTTTCTCTGAAAATTTATTTCTTGAAAGGTATTTTTTTTTATTATTTTCTGATCGTTTTTGGTCGCCCAAAGTCAATTGCCAACCTCGGAACCTTTTCTTAATAACATTTTCGCACTGATGTAGCTAAAATTTTTGCTTAGCAAAATCGGTAGTCTCCACCTGTTAGATCTGATTTCTAGGCTATATGGCTCGCTATTTTTGACTGTTGCACTCGTGTACTGTAAATGTTATAGCCACTGTAACAAACGTCCCAAATTTGAACCAATGGTTCCATGGAACTCTGAATCTTTTGGTTGATCTTAAGCTAATTGGGGATCTCAAAATTTTTCCTTAATAGCGTTTTGGTCCTGTTTGGGCCAACTTTTGGGTTTCCAGTGCAAAACGGCAGAGATCGGCAATTTTCCGTGGTTTGATCTCTTTTCTAACAGAAAAAGGACACTTCTCTCAAAAACAGCATTTACTTTTACGTCTGAATAAGCCCTTTCAATATTCTGGGATCAATAAGATCACATAATCAATACGATCACATATGGAAAAACAAAACAAACAAATGATACTGCCGTTTTTATCAGAACCGCACTCCGATTAGGTTATTTCCCCTTTTTTTCTAAACTACACAGATTTTCTGAGGCTCGTACCTAATTAGTAGTCTGAAATTGAAAATTTTTATGTATTTTGAATCACACTAGAGGATTGATTCTTTGATACACTGATTTTTGTGAAAGTTTCATTTTTAAGAATTTCAGTTATTATAGACACCCTGTCCTTCTTAACAAGCTGTCCTATTATGAAAATAATTCTTTAAATTAATCGGGCGCAAAATTCAAATTCTAAATTTCAGGTGAGGTTTCAAACGGAAATCTGTAGACTTTTAAAGAGGACAAAAACAGCTCCTGAAGAAAAAGTTCAAAAGAAAAAAAAACAAAACATATGAAACAAGAGAAGATAATAGAAAATTTATGAAGAAATTGATTAAAACAGTGAATGCAACCAAAGCGAAAATTTTGTCTATATATTCAACAGCCGTCACCAGCAAAAAAGAACATCAAGCAAATAAAAGAAAACAAACTTACTCTAAAAATACCATTGATGAAATAAATTCTAAAATTAAACTCATAGAATAAGTTTTGAAAGAGTTTCTGCTTCCTCACCTCACATAGGTTCACGCAAGACTCGTCAGTATTTACAACAGAAACACGGGTGAAATTGCCAAGGCTATTATATATATTATATTTATATTTTATATATGTTATATTATATATATATTATATTTCTCCCTATTCCAAGTTCTCGCCTGTGCCAGACGAAAAAATGTGGTACAATATTGTAGGGAAGGGGAAAATATAAAATAATGGATTTGGTTTAAAAATGATAGAAAATAATATATTAGGCCATGAGGTCCATATTTGGCAATGGAAAAAAACCTTTCTGGTTTTCTACACTTCTGCGCGAAGGCAAGTAGCACGTGAGAGAAAAGTATATTTTAAGGTAAATTTAAGAGTTAAAGTACGTTATTTAATTGAGGGTCAGTAGTTTAGCCCTTGGGACAAGAAGAAAATATTTAGGGAGAAAGCAAGGGTAGGATGATCTTAGCTGGTCTAAGGACCTGTGCTTTGAGGGGAGGGTTTGGACCTTAAGGTTAAAATTTAGATGAGACTCTCTGTCATATGATATGTCAGTATGATGAAATGAGTGAGTTGCAAAAAGACATGTGTGGGAATAGTAAGTTTGACAACAGAGGGCTTATGAGTTGAGTGAGTGAGGAAAATTTTGAAAAAGTTGAAAGGTTAGGACGATTTGTTGGGCTTGCAATACATATAGAACATATTTTTGAAATGTATTTAGGGTTTTTAGTTCATGTAGCATAAATTACTCAGTGTAAAATTTTTCATTTTGCATTATCATGACCCTAAGGCTTTGAGGACAACAGGCCTGAACCAAGGATTGTTGATTGGGGGAGAGGGGGTATTTAATTGGTCGGAGCGGTTTTTTCTGGTTTCTGTAAGGAAATAGTATTTTCATATTCGATTTTATGAGCAATTTTACGAGTCAACGAAATGTAAAAGGGGGGAGGGGGCTCAGACCCAAAGCCATCGAACCATCGCACGGAGCTGATTAATCTCACAGAATGATAAGGAATCACTCCATTTTGAATCCTTGGTCGTTTCACTGGTGCGAAATTTTTCATTGAGG
Source organism: Artemia sinica (assembly GCA_027921565.1). NCBI lineage: Eukaryota > Metazoa > Arthropoda > Branchiopoda > Anostraca > Artemiidae > Artemia > Artemia sinica. The sequence goes on along the minus strand of CM051256.1, from coordinate 95,781,045 downwards.
CATAATTGCCTGTTCTTTCGGATCAGTGAAAAGATTCTGAAATTCGAAAACCCTAACCTGCTGTTGAACCTGAACATTATAAAATAACTCTGTTTTCGAGAAACTGTCTTATATTTTTATGGCATGTATTAGGGGATGGATATACTCAATTAATATAAATAACTCCAGCAAATAAAATGTATGATACTATGTATAAATGTTACCGTGAATGTCCACAAATTGGTGAATGTCGACCGGTGAATGTCCGAAATATCTCGGTATTCTATGTAACTAAATCGCCTTTGATTTAGTCAGCTTTGTCAGTCAACATTTTCAATTTAATGCAAGGTTTGATGGTGACAGGTGAGGTTAGAATAGATTCGGTTTGGTTAGGTGAGGTTGGGTTATGTTAGCTTAGGTTGGGTTTTTAACCCGTTTCTGATAATTGCAACCAAAATTGACCTAACCTAACCTAAAGTAACATAATCTAACCTAACCTAACTTTAAATTTTGCTATCATAGCTTGCATAAGACTGAAAAAGCTGACTCGCAAAGCTAATTGAATCCAAGCAGAGAAAAAGAAATTTCGAATATTCACCGGTGAATGTCAACATTAACCAGATTTTGGACATTGATGGTAACATATATACAAAACTTACCATAAAATACATCGTCTTTTAGTTCAAATAATTTGTTTGAGCTCAGATTTAGATGCCGCATCAGTGTCAGGTTGCGAAAACTTCTATTTTCAATCGTCGCTATATAGTTATCACTTAGGTCTAGTGTTTCAACAGCCAAAAGGGCAGCAAAGGAGTCTTCTGTTACTGAGGCTGAAATTAAATTTTAAAACATTATTAATGAGAAAAAAACTACGCTCATGGACATAAGATTTGATCATTCCTTGTTGCATAAAAAGATGTTTTTCCTTATAGACCTGTTTTCGCTGGCTTAGTAGTTACTAACAATTTTTGGCTACCCCATGGAGGACTAACAGGTCAATATGCAAAATGTTGCCAAAAGCATACAGTAACACATAATTTGCAAAACCATTTATAAAATAGTTCCATGAGGCCAGGGGTTTGAGTCTTAGTGTCGCTGTTTATTTGGTTTGGAACGGGTGTCAGGGGCGTGACTCTGTAAGCTCAGCCAGAGTCAACCCAGCTCTAAATGGGTACCTGGAAAAATCTGCGGAAGGTACACAGGAGGGGTGTGCGAAAGCATAGAAGGGATCACCACCCCTGGTGGGGACTGTAGCGTGCAATGCCATTCTATTTACCTTTTTTCACTCGAAACTTATCAACAAGCACAAACATACAATAAGGACTATAAAGCACAAAGTTGCTTATAGCTTTATGAGTACTTTTCAGTTATTGGAAGGAAATTGAAGAATAACGCTTTGGTTACATCTCAGAAAACCGGTTTCATAGCTACAAAAACAAGTATGGATGCACTGTAGAGAAATTTTTTGGCACCGTATATTACAATGGATGGAGAATATAATTCATTGGACTTAGACAGAATGCATTGGAATTGTACAATTTGGGCTATATATTTGCAAATTAGGGGTGGGGATGGGGTTAGGTTAGGTTTCCATAATTTTGTTTCTAAAGTATTGTATTACCATCATGTCTTGTTATTTTTCATTAGGATTAACCCAACTTTAATTTTTGGGTATGTTTCCAATAACTGAATGGTACCCCTTTGTCTTTAAAATAGGTCAGTTTGTAATATTTTATTTATTTTTTTTATTTAAGATAGAATCTACAAATTTAGTTCTCATTAATCTTTTAATTTATCTTTAAATTTTAAACCTCATTAAAAAAAAAAAAAAAAAAAAAAAAAAAAAAAAAAAAAAAAAAAAAAAAAAAAAAAAAAATCAAACATCTTTTCTATATTATAGAAGTAGTGCCATAGAACCGAGCTTCGTTCGGTGAAGTTTTCCCCTGTAGCTATTTTATCTACGTTATTACTCAGGCTTGTTCTGTTGAGCATACCCTCTGAAATACCTAAATTTTGAATTAGCATAATTATCGTACTTTTATTAGTTTCAATTCATGGGGTGTCAAATAAGCAATTTTAATCGAATAAAGGAATTCTGGCGTAAATTCAATACCACCTCTGCATTTATCCTTCAAAGAATTATGACTTTTATGTGATTTGTGTTCTCCTGGGAGACGATCGACTATGTCAGAATTAATATTACTGAATTCTTTGTTCAGCGACATGAAAATATTCTGTTCCTTCATTCCATCCTAATTTTGATGCGCAAGGCAATTTGCAAATGCTTCTTTGATGAAATTATGACATGAAATTATATTTGCTGGCAATTATATTTGAGCAAAATGAAATTAATCTTAGTTCTTGTCCGAGCATATCTCCATGATGTCCGGCTAGTTCTGCCCTGCATAAATCCCCCCCCCCGTCAAAAATTCTGACTATAAAATAAAATTGTAATGTTCCTTTTAAATATTAAAGCTTTTTAAAAATATAAAAAAAAATCAAGAAGGACGGTGAATAACACAGTGAATACAACCTAAGCAAATACTTAGGCTGTATAACCAATAGCTGTGATCAGAAAAATATAATATAAAACAAAGAAAAAAAATCACTAATTGATAAATTTACTGATAAAAAAATTCAAACAAAATTTCATTAATTTTGAAAGAATTTACAGCGTCCTTACCACACACAGGATCAGTTGAGACTGATAAAAACAATTATTGAATCAGGCTCGAAAAAAAAAATCACATGTTGACCAATGGTATTAAGTAGCCCACGAGGTACCGATCTTCTGATTTTCTGCCTTTGGCCGGGAGAGCAATCAGTGGTTGGAGACAAATCAACTAATGCTTTCCGTGTTTTAAACCCTAGATTCCTCAAGATATCTATTTGGAGCTTGGTCTACCCTGGCTTAGCTCACTGAGAGTCACACGGCTGACCCCGGCTCCAAACGATATAAACAGCTACACAACTACACACCTATAAACAGCTACAGTCCTATTCCTTTTTTCTAAAGTCTTTTATTGTTTTACTTCAAATATTTTTGTGCACAAAAGATAGAAATAATAGGAAATTATGTTTACATTACTACTGGTAGTAGTTCAAAGCATTTATGTACGTCAATAATGACTTACATTCTTGAAGCGTTGGAAAAAACCTTTTTTATTTGAATCCTACTCCCTTTGATTAGAGTGCTCGTTCCTAAAGTGTCAGGAGAAAAGTTAAAGCTTCAGTCTACAGAGAAGGAAGGGGATGGCATATATCTTTTATATGCCAGGTAATTTATGTTTATTTTATGGCTTAATATACCCCTTAACTTTCATTGAAATAAAAGAAATATCTAAAATCTGTTCTTGTTTAACAATATATCCGACGTTGTCCTAAATGCAAAAGGAGCTACCGGTCCATCAACACTCAATCAATAAAATACGATTTAACTTTTAATGCTTTGAGAAAAAAGATGCTCCTTTGCTGTATTTGCGTTTCCAAATGACATACAATTTTCACAAATGAAGCATTACTTTCCAGTGTTTTATGGGAGCTTGCAACCCAAGTAAGAATATGTTCTGTTCTGTGTTACAGAATATATTCTGTGTGATGCTCTGTGTTACAGAGGAGGACTGTCACAACAAAACATCCACATTACCTGCTTACTAAACAATACTTCTGAAGAAAAAAAATTAGGGAGTAGAAATCCCACTATCCCCTTCTATGTCTATCTAAAACTTAGCAAAAAATAAGAATCAGTGCCAAAATTCCAAGTAGTAGGCTCCTGGTACCCTTCAGACACCCACAGGAAGAACTACCCCCCTTCTCCCTATTAGCCGATGTACGATTATACACCCCTATACATAACCTGTGAAACTTTAAATAATTCAGTCCAGTTAAACAAACTTTAAAAATGATCGTCCTTAAAAAATAAAAATAAATCTTAAAAAAAATTAGTTTGCATAGACTGCATATATCTTTAGACAGCATATCAAACAGTTTCACGGTAACGAACTTTAAGCAAGGAGCCGACCCGGCTCAATAGTAACCGAAAATCTAAAAAAGGAAATTTTGATACCAATAAATACATCAAAAGAATTATATTTTTATGCTGATTTCAAATATATAAGTTTCATCAAGTTTAGTTTTACCCATCAAAAGTTACGCGCCTGAGAAAATTTGCCTTATTTTCGAAAAAAAGGGAAACACCCCCTAAAAGTAATAGAACCTTAATGAAAATCACACCATCATATTCAGCGTATCAGAGAACCTTAAAGTAGAGGTTTCAAGTTCCTGTCTGCAAAATGTGGAATTTTGTATTTTTTTGCCAGAAGAAAGATCACGGATGTGAGTTTATTTGTTTTTTGTTGTTTTTTTTTCCCTAGGGATGATCGTATCGACCCAGTGGTCCTAGAATATCGCGGGGGGCTCATTCGAACGGAAATTAAAAGTTCTAGTGCCCTTTTTAAGTGACTAAAAATGAAGGGCAACTGGGCCCCCTCCCACGCTCATTTTTTTTCCAAAGTCACCCGATCGAAATTTTGACATGGCCATTTTGTTCAGCATGGTCGAAAAATATAATAACTATGTCTTTGAGGATGATTAATCCCCCACAGTCCCCGGGAGAAGGGCTGCAAGTTATGAACTTTGCCCAATGTTTACGCATAGTATTGGCTATTGGGAAGTATACAGACGTTTTTAGGGGGGATTTTTTCTGGTAGTGGGGGGGGTCGGGGGTTGCGTGGGAGGATCTTCCCAAGGAGGAAGTTTTCATGGGGGAAGTGACATTGCTGTGAAGGGGGCACCGGATTTCCCAGCGTTATTTAAAGAAAAAATCAGAAATTAAATAAAAAAAACTAAGTTTTTCAACTGAAAGTAAGGAGCAACATCAAAACTTAAAACGAACAGAAACAATTACGTATATGATTCGGTTCACCCCGTAGTCAATACCTCGCTCTTTACGCTAAAGTTTTTTTTAGTACTTTCATAAGAGCTATTTATTCTAATTAACGGCCTTTGTGATTAAGGGGTCATCAATCAGTTCGTGGTAACGAACTATAAGTAAGGAGCGACCCGGCTCAATAGTAACCAAAACTCTAAAAGACAGGATTTTGATACCAATAGATACATCAAAAGAATTAGATTTTAATGCTGATTTCAAATATATAAGTTTCGTCAAATTTAACCCAACCCATCAAAAGTTACACCCTGAGGAAAATTAGCTGATTTTCGAAAAAAGGGTGAAAGACCCCCTAAAATTTATAGAACCGTAATGAAAATCACACCATCAGATTCAGCTTATCAGAGAACCGTATTGTAGAGGTTTCAAGCTCCTATCTGCAAAAATGTGGATTTTTTTTTTTGCCAGAAGAAAGATCACGGATGCGTGTTTTTTTTTTTTTTTTTTTTTTTTTTTCAGGGGTGATAGTATCGAACCAGTGGTCCTAGAATATCGTGGGAGGGCTCATTGGAACGGAAATTAAAAGTTCTAGTGAGGAGCGACATTAAAAAAAACTTAAACAAACAGAAATTATTCCGTATATGAAAGGGACTGTCCCCTCCTCAATGCCTCGTTCTTTACGCTAAAGTTTGACTCTTTCTCACAACTCTATTTTTAAAACAATAAAAACAAACTTTAGCGTAAAGAGCGAGGAATTGAGGAGGGGACAGCCCCTTTCATATACGAAATAATTTCCTGTCCGTTTTGAATTTTAATGTCGCTCCTTACTTTCAGTTAAAAAAAACTCGTTTTTTTTATTTAATATCTTAAAAGGGCACCAAAACGTTCAATTTGTTTTCAAAACAAACCATTTTCCAATATTGTAGGACTATTGGTCCAATGCAATCACCCGTGAAAAGAAAGCTTCCTTCAAATTTTGCATTTTGAAGATATTGGACTATAAACGTCCACAGCAGGGTCCACTGCTATCCGGAATTTCTTACGCAATTTTCATCGAGATCCTTTCTCTTATATGTGTGCTTTTCACTTTATCTAAAACCACAAAAATTTTCAAACTGAATGAATTTTACATATTTAAAATCGATTCGACAAATACGAAATCAAAAATTGAATCAATTGATGTCAATTTTAGAAAGTCACTTTTTATAACAAAAACTCTATGATAGACAAAATATAGATATTTTGTCTATTTTTCAAATTGTAGGTAACCAGAGAAAATATAGAATGGAGCTATTATCCATAAGAGAAAAAAAAATTAAAATTATTTTCGTAGATTTTTTCCAATCCCCATTCATTTCTGAGCAAATAGCAAGGAAAGAGTAGGAGTAAGGTTTAATAGCAGACAGTAAACTTACGGGTGAGAATTGTTTAAAAAAGTAACAAAATGACAAAAACTCACTGAAATCGTTGCCCTGTAGATTTAAGCGCTTCACATTCACTAGAGTTCTCAGCATTCCATTGGGAATTTCGGACATGCTGTTCTGCTTCAGGTCTAGCTCCTGCAAGACATACTTTTGTCATTTCGCAGTGATAGACCACAACAAATAGACATGTAGCACTATTCACAAATACTAAAATAGCTTGACAAAACCATGAGTGAAAAATAATTTATCGGAACTACGACAAATGGTGTAAAACACTTGATAAAGAACCGCTTTAATACTGAATAAGATTGCTTTAAACCCAGAAATCAAGGCTTCCTTGATGTGCCTGAAAACAGGCATATCAGTATTAATTACGTAGAAAGTAGTTAATATCTTATGATTTAAGAAAAAGTCGGAGAAAACGAATTGACCAACGCAAGATCACAGCATAAATATTAAACAGTAGTGAAAATTTGGCTTAGACATGGGACACATCACAGCGCGCGGAAATGGAAGTTTCCCTTTGCGTCACTGCAATAGCTTCAAATATTAAAGAAGGCGGAGTCATGAAGAAATGTGTGCGAAAAATATGTCCTAAAAATCTTTAATGGAGAATATAGGAATTTTCACTACTGTTTAATATTTATGCTGCGCATAAGATGAACAGCTAAACTGGACTAGACAATTAAAACTAGAGCTTCGGTACGATGGCGCCGGTGAGTTTTCCAGCAAAAATGACCAACGGGTCACAGTTGCGAAAGAAGAATAGTAACCAAAACAGTAGTTACGCCAAAGTCTAACTGTTTGCCCTAATTTTATAAGAACAACTCCTGAAACATAAGGGCCATTTAATTAGAATAGGAAGCTTTTTTAAAAGTGCAAAAAACTTTAGCGTGAAGAGCAAGGTATTGAGGAGGGGAGCAAACTTTTCATATATGGAATAATTTCTATTCGTTTTGAGTTTTAATGTTGCTCCTTACTTTCAGCTGAAAAAACTTGTGTCTTTATTTAACGCGATTCGCAGTTTGTAAGGCGAACGTGTAATAAGAGAAATTTGAAATCGTCAATCTCTGCATCCCTATTGTTTTTGTTTTTACCTGCATTAACATTATGCAAAATTTACAGTGGTTAATAAACATCCGTCAAAGGCTCATTTTGTCAATTTTTATTTCTTAGTGCGCGGTTTGATTTCAGAAATAGAAAATGACATGTCTTCTTGTATGACATTCAACGTATAAAATATACAGTGGTTAATAAACATCCGTCAAAAGGCTCATTTTGTCAATTTTTATTTCTTAGTGCGCGGTTTGATTTCAGAAATAGAAAATTACATGTCTTCTTGCATGACATTCAACGTATAAAATATAATGTATAAAATTCTAAAGTATAAAATTCTACCGTTGGCAGGAATATGTGTATTCTATAATGCTCTGTTTATGTTTAAATATTTAGCTTCGGAGTTACCATCATGTTTTTCAGGAATGTTTAGTCTTGCGTCTACTACTCACGATCATTTGACACGATCTTCTCAGTTGGTGCGAAGACCAGCTATGGTCACGTCTAGGTCTAGGTTTTCAATTCGCCATGTTGTTCCGTTAGTTTGGGAGAGTTTGCCAGAGGATTTGAGGAATGTTGGGGGTTTGCAGGATTTTCGTAAGTCGCTAAAGAACCATTGTTTTGATGTGTATATTTTGAATGGATTATTCCACGCCACTTAAGTTTTGTTTTTGAGGAGGGCTTAGTTGCAGCTGAATATGATTATAGTTATTATAATTTTGTTGGGTGTTGTTTGGAGGTTCGTTGGTTTTCGGGTCCGGTAAGTTGAGCTCTAATTTTTTTTTTTTTTTCTCTATTTCTTTTTTTCTGTTTTTTTGTTTTTGTTTTTTTTTCTTTTTTTTCTTTTTTTTTCTGTCTTTTTTTTTTGGTTTCTTGGTTTTTTGATTTATTAGGAGGGTTTTCTCCCGCACAAGCATTGCTTCAGGGAATCGATGATGTATATATTTTTTTTTTTTAAATAAACCCAATGTTACTTACTTAATGACAGTCAAAATAAAAAAAATTAGGAAAGAATTGGAACTTCTATTTCGAAATGAAGATTTTCAGTATTATCTCACTAAAATTTACGAGACATGGGGAAATTTAGCTAAGGTTGTCAAACTAGACAATAGAAATTCTATCAATATTTAAAGAAATTTGATTGCTAAAGAGCTAAGCATCGAAGATAGGGCATTTTACTGAAACAAAATCTAAAGAATTCGCACTCAAAACTTAATTTTAATCCTGGAAAACCAACGTATGCTTGAGTTCTTAGAAGATTAAGATAAGCCCATCTGTTTAAAAACAAATTCCACCTAGCCCAGAAAAAAAAAGTTACCTCTAGTACGTCAACGAAATGGATGACCGATTAAAACTTAAAACATTATTTTTTAGTTCGAATATTGAAGATTACATGTCTTCTAGCTTACTTTTCAAAAAATTGGACTTCTAAAATATAATAGACAAAAAAGTTGAAAATATCTGTAAAACATAAAAAAAAATATCAAAATTTCTGTTTCGAAATCAGGATTAATTGTACCATTTCCCAGAAAATTTATGGGAGACACGGCCATTTTGCTTAGGCTGTCAAAGAAATAATGTGAAGTCCTTTCAGTAGGCGGGAATCGGGGTTACACCAAAGAGGAGCACTAGGAAACTCAGGTAAAAGAAAAAAGAACAGAGAGAAGGTTCATTCACGGGAATGTGAATGACCAGGGCTAGGGGTATTTAATTTTCAAACCAGGAGGCTCTAAATTGAGAAAAATTTATCTGTGTAGGATCTACAGTTTGGGTCATGGGTGAGAAGTGGATAGGAGCGTCAGTAGCCTGCAATCGGTTCACCTTTAAGGAAACAATTCAGCTGACCACGATCCACATCGAGGAGGGAAAAATGACTTCACGAGTCAATTGACGCTTACTTTGTTGGTGAAATAAGAACTGGAGCTTCTGTTTCTCACTTGAGAAGAGGGGGGGATACCTTCTTGAGCCTATTTTTTTAACTGCCGCAGAGTCCACCCCATGAGATGTACTGGGACACAAATAAATTGAAACGTTTGCCACAACTGTGCCGCTCGGCTAGAGTACTTACAGATTAATCTGCGTCACTGTCAGACAGTCTGCTATTTTCTTTAGAGGATGCTAGTAGAAGTGCAAGCATACCTAGCGATAATGCAAGACCCTTAACTCGTGGCCAATTAAGTAAAAGGGTGAGTACGAAGCTTGACTATCGCTTCTTTGTGTATTTATTATTCAATTATTTTGACGCTGGAAACTATCCAAACTATTTTGCAAGAGAGGTATAGGGTTCCAGAAATGAAAAACCTTATTGGTCATGACTATGTAGTGGCTTACTCAATATTTGTGCCGCTTATTGAGAAAGCACCACCGTGCAAATTGATGGAGCAGTGGCACTGATGATCAATGTGTGAGTAATTTTATGTCATTCTCGGATTGTCGTTTAAAAATATATCGACTTGAAATAGCTCAACATCCATTATTGCACTGTAAGGGATAAAGAAAACAAAATGGCTCACTTATTAACAAGCATTTGCCCAAGAGCTTGTAAATCTGCCATCAGATCATTAACGGACTGACCAGGACCTGAATAAGGGGAGTGAAGAGATAAGAGCTCGATATTGCCATTAAGGATAGGAACAAATTTAGCTATAGATTGACATGCTCCATCAAAATAATGCCATACTCTGTTTTACGAATGTCTCGTAATTTGACAGAAAGTCCAGTGCTTCACTAGCAATATACCAGAACACTCCAAAATTCAAATCAGGCTGCGATGTTTAGAATGGAGCAGATAGTTAAAAGACTGGCGTAAATGGGAACTACGGGGAGAAGTATTGATGTCCGAACTAATAATCAAGCACGCTTAAGGGGTTGTAGAATATAAAGAGCCGACAAAATACATAATTGGATTGCTACCAAGCTTCGGATTAGCATTCAATGAAAATGGAATTGCCATCATGCAGGTCCTTAGGAAATCTGGGATTGGCGGCAGTGAAATGGCAAATGAATTAGCTGAGGCTAGAACATCGTGGAGATATTATGAACAAGGATCTTTTCCAAATTAATGAGTGCTATTGGATAGCGGCAATGAAATGTTGGAATATTAAGGGCGAAACACAAATGGCAGGGGAACGCTGTGTAATGAAATGAAGATTGGGATCGTTTGCGAAGTTTAATCTTGCCAAGATAAAACAAACCCTACTACTAAAGAGGTCTGATTGAAGGAATCAGAGATTTTGAAAAGCATCTATCTTGAATAGGCTGGGCTGTCTCTCTAATTTGCTGAAAGTTTGAGATAGCTACCGTCAAAACAAGAAGATGCGTCTAAAAGAAGTTATAACCAAGGTTTTAGCTACTGCCCTGTAAAGAGTTTTGAATTCTGGCTTTGTGTTATATTTCTTGCTATGTAATGTATGATTTCTTAAAACAACTGTCTTTTCCGGCATCTCAGTGTATATAAATCCTTGGTAATTTTACGACAACTCGTATTATCCATTAAGTGACAATGATTTCCAATCATGCAGCACACTTCGGATAAAAATGTTATGCTGAAATGGACTTTGTCTTCACATTCACGAATATTAAACAGATTAATAATAGTAAACTCTGTTGAAAAACTTTTAAACCATTCCCAGGATCGTTTCGATAACATGCTTTTAATTTTAAACATATTAACACTGAAAATGAAGCAATAATTATAATTCTATAATAAATAAACACAGTTCTAATCTTAAACAAAGTAACACTGAAAAATAAAGAGATTTAGGTAAATTAAGGCCGTGAAATAGGATGAACTGATTTGAGAAACAAAATGGTTAAAGGCTACTTTATATCTTGATGACGTTGAAGTTAATAAAGATGGAGGTAAAACGTCATCATCAGACTCAACTAAGCTCCCCTTATATTTGAAAGCTGTTTGTATTATACCTCTAGTTTTTCCAGATTCTTAAATGCGTTATCATCGATGTTCTTTATTTGATTAGAGCTCAAATCCAATATATTCAAAGCTCGAAGTCTGTTCAATTCACTGCTGTAGAAAAACGGATTCAACTGATCACCAAGCAAATTATTAGATGCGCGAAACACCTCGAGTGATCTTTCAATGCCTGTAACATTGAAAGAAATTACAAGGAGATTTTTGTAAATTAAAACAATGCAGAGGATAGAAATTGCAATAACTATACATAAATAAAAAAAAATATACTCAGTTATCGTCAAAACACAGTTTTTGACGTCAACATCTGACTGATATTTTTGAGGTGAGGAATTTAACCAACGCATTTGTATCCAAGTCCTCGAAGCTAATTGATGGCATATACTTCGTAATTCAGGTAATTATGGGTAATTTAATTTGGCTACGCCTATATTATGGACAGTATAATTTCTCAAAGGATAAATCATACCTTTTTAGTTCGGGGTATAAAACGATACACACGATATGGTGTATATTCATGTAAGATTCATTTTCATGCAATATCGACATTAGCAGCAGAAGTAGTAGTAGTAGCCTACTAGTATCCTTGGAATTTTCTAAATACCCTCAGCCGTTCTTGAAATATTGCTGATATGTCTTATTGGCAACCAACAAGCGCATAGTGCCGTTTGATTTAGTTTCAAAACAACAAAAATTTTCCGTTAAAGTTTCCACTTTATACCCAAATCCATTCGTAAGATATCCCGCCTATACCATTTTAACAACCTATGGATTTAAACCATTTTAATTTAGTTCAATAACAGTAGAAATAGATGTTGCAGAGATGTTGTTAATACGCCTCTTTGATAACCCACACGTACATATTGTGTTTTGATTCAGTTCAACATCCCCCTCAGAACTCCCCGAAAGCTTCACCTTAATACTCCAATTATTTCCTTAGATATTGCTGATGTGCCATTTTGACTACCTGCATACACCTAGTGTGTTTTGATTTAGTTCAACGAGGCAATTCCCTGTAAGTGGCACATCACTGACAATTTTACCAGCAGTAGTCGTGGCAGCAAAACTAATAGTAGGAGCATTGGGAGTAGTAGTCGCGATAACAGTAGTAGTGATAGTAGAAGTAATAGTCATAGTATTCGCAATGTATCTCTTTGTTCCAGTTCAATATTCCTTCCTCATGCTATGTAGTTTCATGCAAATACTGTGCATGAACCTGCATGTAAACAGTGTGTTTTAGTATAGTCAAATTCCTCTAAAAAATCCCTCCAAGTTTCACCTTAATACCAGTGCTACTACTAATAGTGTCCACAAAGCGCATTTTTATTAGTTAAACATCCCTCTCAACATGTCCTGGAAGTTTCAAACTAACGCTCTAAACCATTCCCAAGGTATTATTGATACGCCCTTTTAACAGCTTGTTTAAATATTGCTTGTTTCAATTTAATTCAACACCCCCTCAACATCTCCTGAAAATTTTGCCTTGTTACCCTTAGCCTTAGCAGTAGTATTAATAGTTGCAGCAGAAGTAGTAGAAGTTGTAGGCATATAGTAACCTTTGATTGGCTCAGCATCCTCCTCAACGTGAACTTAAAGTTAAAATTCGATACTCTAAGTCGTTCCTGAGATATAGCCGTTACACTATTTTCATAACCTCTATCGACTTAGTGTGCTCCGATTTAGTTCAACACCGAATTCAACATTCTCTTACAGTTTTATCTTAATACCCTTAAATAGTAATAGCAGTAGTAGTAATAGTAGCAGTAATAGTTCTAGTGGCAGTTTTAATAGTACTAGTAGAACCATTTAAAATAATACCTTTGGGCTTGTTCAATATCCCGCTTAACATGCCCTGAAAGTTTCAACTAAATACCCTAGAACATACTGAGATATCGTTGATACACCCTTTTGGAAACATGTTTCTACTTGGTTCAACATCGTCCAAAACATTCCCTGAAAGTTCAATCTTAACACACTTAGTCTCAGTAGTAGCAGCTGCAGTAGTAGCAGCAGCAGAAGTAGCAGTAGTGATAGTAGCAGCAAGATCTACCCATCGCCTTTGGTTAGTTCAATACCTCTCTCAACATGCCCATAAAATTTCAGCATAATACTCTAAGTCGTTTCTGAGAAATCGCTAACACATCCTTTTGGCAACCTGAACGCACACTGTTTGTTTTGTTTTGGTTTAACATCTCCCTAAATATTCTCTGAAGGTTTCACCTTAATACCCTTAGCCTCACCAGATATAGTAGTCGGAGCAGTAGTAAAAGTCGCAAAAGTGGTAACAAAAACATAGTGCCGGTTGTTCAGTTCAACATCCCCCTTAAGATGTCCTGAAAGTTTCAATTTAATGCTCTAAGCTGTTGCTAAGGTAAAAGTTATATGCCCTTGTGACAACCTGTACCCACATACCGTGTTTTTATTTAGTTTAAACGCCCGCTAAACATTCCTTAAAAGTTTCACCTTAATACCATTAGCCACAATAGTATCGGAATTCGTAGCACTAGTAGGAGTATACACATAGTACCTTTTGTTTAGTTTAAAATGCCCCTCAATATGCCCAGAAAATTTCAAGTTATTGCTTTAATCCGTTCCTGAGATATTGCTGATACATCTATTTGACAACCTACATGTTCACACCATACTGTGTTTTTATTTAATTCAACATCCCTTAAACATTCCGTAAAGTTTCACATGTTAAACATTCCGTAAAGTTTCACTTTAACTCTTAGCTTCAGTAGTAGCAATACTTGTAGTAGTAGTAATTATACTAGTAGCAGCTTGCACATAGCACCGGTTGTTTTTTAACATCATTCTCAACATACACTGGAAGTTTCAACATAATACCCTAAGCAGCTCCTGGGACATTGGTGACACATACTTTTGACAAGTATCATGGACATAGCGTGTTTTGTAATAGCCGTAGCATGCATATATTACCTTCTCGTTAGCTCAGCATCCCTCACATTAAGCCATGTAAGTGTCAACCTAATACTCCAAGCCGTTCCTAAGATATTGCTGAAACGCCCTTTTGACAACCTGTATGCACATTGTGTAATTTAATTTAGTTAAACCTCCTCCTCAACATTTCCTGATATTAGTAGTGGTAATAGTGGTAGGAATAACAGTAGTGGTAATTAGTAGTAGTAATTCTTGTCAATTGATTATCCCTCTCATCCTTCCTTAAATTTTCAACTTAATATCCTAAGCTATTTCTGAGAAACACCCTTCTAATAACCTGTGTATGCATAGTGTGTCTTGATTTAGTTCAACATAATACTCGGAATTCTCTGAAAGCTTCACCTGAATATCCTGTGCCTTTTCGTACACCAAGGGTTTAACATGCCCTGCTTTCCCGACAACAAATAATAAATGTAGGCAATAGATGAATTACATAGCTTAGAGACCTTACCCCGGGGGTTTTGGGACGTGGACATCCCCATAGTCACAGTTATTTGACCTTTCAAATATGCTTAACAAAATCACTATCCCAAAACTTTGATTGGATGTCATCGAGAAAAGAGGGGCGTGGGAGGGGGGAAGGTTACCCTTCAAACCCTTTTGACTCTTAAAAAGCGCAGTAGAACTTTCAATTTCTATTGTATGAGCTCCTTCCAAATTAACTACAACTCTCTCCACGCGAAGTGCCTTGGTAAAACAAAAAACAGAACTCACTTCGCTCTTTATTTAGAAATGTTATTGCTCTGCCTATGGTTTTCATAAATTTGTTTTCTGAGTAAACTTCTACCATAAGGATTTATTGAAATAATAGTTTTGAATTAGCATTAAATGACAACTTTTCGTAATTAAACAGTTTATTTTTTTCTACGCGCATTTTCAAGCTTTTGGCTAGCATGGTATACGGTTTGCTCTTTACTAGGTTTCAGCTACCACTGCAGCCGTGACCAAAGGGAAGATTAAAATATTATCAAAGTTAAAGTTTGTCATATATAGCGTTTACCCTTTGGCAGTTGACATAGCTAACATAGTCCAGTGTTACCTCCACAAAGTTCTAAAACCTGTGAAAAAAGAGGCAAAAAAACCTGTGAAATTCGTCAAAAACCTGTGACCAGGGCCGTAGCCAGAGTTTTGTTGAGGTGGGGGGGGGGGGGGGAAAACTTTAAAGAATGTGAGAAAAATTTGTTCATATACATTTTGCAACATTTTACGCGTCGAAAAAAATTTCAGAGGGGCTCAAATCCCCTAATCCTCATCCCGTAGATACGACCTTGTCTGTGACCACTTTAAAGCCTGTTACTTATTAAAAGTTTGCTTTGGTAAGTGACACTAAACCTAATAAATTGTAAATATTTGGAATCAGCATAACAAGGTAATTCTTTGATGCATTAATTGCAATAAAAATTTCTTTCTTTAGAGTTTCGCTTGCTATTGGGCTGACTCGCTCCTTACAATTGAACTGTTTGATTTTGTTGTACAGAAAACTAAACATTACTGATAATTTGACAGATTGCTTCAAAAATTATCAAATAACGTCCCTATTTTTTTTTTTTTTTAATGCTAAGCTATTAGTTATTGTGGTATTAATGCGCAATTGAGGCTATTGAGAAGGAAATAACATAAAATTCTGAAAACGACTCTACAAAGTCCTAAATACTTCCATTATTCCTAAAAGGTCTTCAGTCTATTTTACCTCCAACCCCGTCTCCCTCCAACTGTGCAAATATATAGCCCAAATAGGATGTTTTCCAAGTATTTTGCCATGCGTCACTCACTTACCCGTAAATTGAATCAACGTTGACGAAATAAAGAGACGGAAAAAAGCATGGGGAATATGCAATATGGACTATATACTGCTGCCCTATCCCCCAATGTGTGTAAGTGATGTCAACTCACAAAAACATAGGAGGGACTAAAAAACGGATTCTTCATTGTCTACAGGGGACAGATTTGACACTTTTCGATATTTTAAATGAAAATAAAAAAAGGCCTTTATTCAATAAAAAAAACCCTTTAAAAAGAAAAAGCTTTTTTCGAAGTCTAACATGGCAAAGAATATAGCGGGGACATTATCCTCCGCAGATTTATTTCACTGCTGCCTGCAACTAAGCCGGAAACGGTTTAATTTTCAAAGGGAAACAAGTTGCTATCGAGCAATTTACTAATTTTTTAATATTTGCTTTTTATCTAAAATTTATGTTTGGACAAAATGCCAAAAGTCTGCTTTTTAGACCCAAAATTATCATAAAAACACTAAAATGTACCTTTTGTTGGCAGCCCTGGCTAGAGCTTTAGCTCCAAAACCTGTGACTTTCTACCATTTCACGGCAAAAACTTGTCAACCTGTGACCATACAAAAAATCATATGAAATTTCACAGGAAACCTGTGACGGTGGCAAAACTGACATAGTCTCTCCCACAATTTGTGAGGAGTTTATATGTAATTAAATAAAAAAAAAGTTTTTTTTAACTGAAAGTAAAGAGCGACAAAAAAAAAAAGTTTTTGGATTTGAATAAATCCAAAAACTTTTTAAAAGGTTTGAATTTTTAATAAATTACAGGACATTTTCAGTTCGGATAAAATTAAGTCAAAGGTTATTGTGTAGCAGTTGTTTGTTTATTGTTGTTTTTTTTTTGTTGATTTTTCTCGCATTGTGTTCATATTTTTGAGATATGGTTGTATTTTTTTTCCTTCCCTGATTTGTTTTGTGTGGATTTTGTGATTGATACGAGGTCCTCTACAAGCTATGCTTCTTGGGACCTCTAGCGCTTAAGTGTATTTATGGATTTATTGTAGTACTTAATAAATTGAATTGAATTGAAACATTAAAACTTAAAACGAACAAAAACTATTCCGTATATGAAAGGGGCTGTCCTCTCCTCAATACCTCGCTCTTTACGCTAAAGTTTTTTATTGTTTTAAAAAATAAAGTTGTGTGATAGATTCAAACTTTAGCGTAAAGAGCGAGGTATTGAGGAGGGGACAGTCCCTTTCATATACGGAATAATTTTTGTTCGTTTTAAGTTTTAATGTCGCTCCTTACTTTCAGTTAAAAAAACTTTTTTTTTATTTAATTTCTGAACGTTTTTGAATTAATGCAGCTTTGATTTTGGCTCACCGTATATGAATAATTAAAACGAAATTTGCATATTAATTTTACTTTTTTGGCTTAATTGCTTTCTCGAAATTTTGTTCTGACGTAACTTAGGACTTAACTTACGTAACGAACTTCTATATTCGTATGTTTTATTAGGCATATTAGGGAGTTTGCCCCTAGTCTTTACCTTGCTCTTTACGCTAAAGTTCGAGTTTTGTTCGAATCACAAACTCCTGAATCACAAAGGCCGGTTAATTAGAATAGATAGCTCTTTTGAAAGTACTAAAAAAAACTTTAGCGAAAAGGGCAAGGTATTAACTATGGGGCGAACCCCCTCATATACGTAATAATTTTTTTTTGTTTTAAGTTTTAATGTTGCTCCTTACTTTCAGCTGGAAAAAACTAGTTTTTTTATTTAATTTCTGATCGTTTTTTAAATAATGCTGGTAAATCCGGTGCCCCCTTCATAGAAATGTCCCTTCTCCCAAGGAAACATCCTCCATGGAAGGATCCTCCCCCGTAACCCCCTTCTCCGACACTCCCCCATCAGAAAAAAATCCCTCCTGAAGCGTCTTTATACTTCCCATTAACCAATAATATATGTAAACAATGGGCAAAGTTCATAACTTCCAGCCCTTCCCCGGGAACTGTTGGGGATTAAGTCATCCTCAAAGACATATTTATTAGATTTTCGAACACGCTGAACAAAATGGCTATCTCAAAATTTTGATTGGGTGACTTTGGGAAAATGAGCGTGGGAGGGGGCCAAGTTGCCCTCCAATTTTTTGGTCACTTAAAAAGGGCACCAGAACATTTAATTTCCGTTCAAATGGGCCCTCTTACGATACTCTAGGACTACTGGATCGATACGATCACCCCTGGGAAAATAATAAAAAAACAAAACAAAACAAACAAACAAATAAACACACATCCGTGATCTTTCTTCTGATAAAAAATACAAAATTCCACATTTTTGCAGATAGGAGCTTGAAACTTCCGCAACAGGGTTTTATGATGCACTGAATCCGACGGTGTGATTTTCATTAAAGTTCTATGACTTTTTGGGGGTGTTTCCCCCTTTTTTCGAAAATAAGGCAAATTTTCTCAGGCGCGTAACTTTGGATGGGTAAAACTAAACTTAATGAAACTTATATATTTGAAATCAGCATAAAAATTTGATTCTATTGATGTATCTATGGGTATCAAAATTCTGGTTTTTAGAGCTTCGGTTACTATTGAGCCGGGTCACACCTTACTTACAGTTCGTTACCACGAACTGTTTGATATAGCTTATAGATGTACAGAACGGTGCGCTTTTCATCAAGGCTGTTAATTATATTTTAGTGTTTTATATAATTTGTTGAAAAGGGATTAAGAAGCTCTAGTTTTTTTTTCTTTTTTTACAACTTCTTGTTACGATCGATAAGAGGAAACTAATGCATAAGGCTTCTTTGCTTATACCATTATTTTCTATCCTTGGATTTTTGACGACTCAATTTATTTGTTATTTTCGCAACTTCTAAACTTGCACTAATATCAAAGTTAGATCAAACACTTCTCGAAAATCAGTAGTTGTGAAACAAAAGATTGGTTCTGGTCAAAGTATAAACACATACAACATATAAATATAAAACACATGTATGTGTTTATACTTTGGTTCTGGTAAAAATGTATCGACATCATATGGAGTGTCTGAAGGGCATAGTCTGCTCATTTTATTGTCCAAAGTCAATTTAAGTGTAAACCAAATCTTATAAAATATTATATTCCTATTGTACTCATACACCAGATTTTGTTAACTTTTAATCACTGACTATACTACACACTTAGGTAATTTAAGAATTTTCAATTTTTACAGATGTCATGCTGTAGATGTCACCAGAGAGGCGTATAAGATGCCCACCCTAAAACAGAAGGAAAACAAACACACAAGATGATCTTCGCCACCCAAAATGGCTGAGACAGTCAGACCATGGGGAACCCTTGCTTCCATAGAGTTATTTATATTCTGAAAAAGTCGACGCGGTTCATACACTTGAATCTCGAACACAAACTCGCCGATATATATATATATATATATATATATATATATATATATATATATATATATAATATATATATATATATATATATATATATATATATATATATATATATATATATATATATATATATATATATATATATATATATATATATATATATAATATATATATATATCTATATATATATATATATATATATATATATATATATATATATATATATATATATATATATATATATATAATATATATATATATAATATATATATATATATATATATATATATATATATATATATATATATATATATATATTATATATATATATATATATATATATATATATATATATATATATATATATATATATATATATATATATATATATATATATACATATATATATATATATATATATATATATATTAACACAACGCAGAAAGGTTTTGCGTATTCAAAAGAAATGTGATAAAAAACCATGTGTTCGTAATAACCAGGCTATATTAAAAAGTTAGCTGTTCATACAGATAAGCAAAACCCAGGCGGCATCAAAAAAATTAAGAACGATTCAACCTTAAATTAAGAATAAAATTATGGGGAAGCGTGAGTAATTAAAAGGAAATCAATGCGCCGTAACATAAGCAACTTCAGAACTTTTGTAGACGTGGCTCTTCAAAACTGGTTGTGACGCACGAATGATGAAAACTTTTTTTTTGGCAATAAGGTATTGCATTATTTTTTTTTTATTCGCATTGATTTCAATCAATTTTGGACAGTTCTGTTTAAGCTGTGGCTGCTAGGCTTTACTGACCTTCAAACAATCTCTCTGGAAATCTTCGAATTTTATTATACGAAAAATCAACATATTTCAATGGTAAGCTGCTAGCCGTAAAAATCTGGGAGGGGAGATTTTGCAATCCTGAGTGTCTTTGGCGAAAAGAGTGAATTTCATGACGATAAGGTAAAAGTGGAAAATCTCCATGAAAAGTAACTCCATCACAATTGATGTCGGTTCCATTGTCACCGCTTTTTTTGCAAGAACAAATTATGTCCAGACCGAAGAAAACCTAGAAAACAAAATTGATTTAACCACAGATTGTATTGAACTAAAAGAAAGTTTATTTATCATATTCCTTTGTTTATCATTCGTTCAGTGAAAATTTTCTGAAGGTATCTCATTATATTTCTCATTAACTTTGATCATGCTGAGTAAGGCTATATTCTTTAAAAAGAAAAATCATAGCAATTTACGTAATTTACAGTATTGCTTTGACTTTTTAATTTACTTATTAATATTTCCTTTCAAAAACTTAACAATTGAATGAAAACGACGGACCGCAATAGTATGCAATTTTTCATTACAAAGCACAAAGCACAATCATTACAAAGATGCTAAGATTACAGTAGCACTTCCATAAAAAAAAAAGAAAAAAATAAGAAAGCACAAAATGATCTTTAAAAAAAATCTTTAAGAAAGATATTAGGATTATGTGACGACCCAATCCCTGACAAGTTCACCCGAGAATCGAACCAAAGAAGGGCCAGAAAATGTTTTTCGAGCGGCTTCCAAAGCCGACTGTGTTTCCAGAGCCAATCGGACCCTAACAAAAAAGCAAAACTTTAGGTTGGGGCACAAGCTCCAAAAACGAAAAAACAAAAAAGAAAAACAAGTTTTATTTTCCAGTCAGTTTGAAATTCTTTCTGTAGTTTCATAGGATCAGGGAGTAAAAAAGGAAAAAAAGATATTTATTCACCTGAGAATGGATGAAAACACTGTTTTTTTTCCGAGCAGCCATAGCTGCCTTGGCAAAGCGCAGTTACTAGACCTTACAAGGTTTAATCAGTACAGACAAAAAGACTAATATATTCTTAACGCACTAAAATATGGCAACATTTTCCCCTTTTTTAGTTAGTCATCGATCCAGATGAAATTTAGAATCCACAAGTCCCTTGGCCGAGTAGAGAAAATACAGACAAACAACGTTGATACTAAATTTGGCTGTATCGATTCATGGCAATCAAAATAGATTAAAATTTCATTTGTCCCTGATCAGCTTGAAACTTTGAAGGCAATTAGGCCTTAATGAAGAAAAGAGAACTTGAATATAATTTTTGTCTATGAATTTGTGACCCAATAAAATGACAAAATTTTGTTCCCTCCATTTGACTTTAGCCTACAGGGAATGTAGCCTAAACATAACGAGGTGGACCTCAATGAAGAAAAAACAAAAATAAGAATTAATTTTATCACGTCGTGACAGGAAATCGCCCAAAAATTTTTGTCTTTGATGAACCAGAGACAAAATGACGAAAATGAGCTCAAAGTTCATGACACCTGAAAATGGACAAAAAAGTACTTTTTGAGAAAGAGAGAATTTGAAAAAGAATTTACTTGCATTTATTCGCAACGAGATAAAATTCGACTTATTTTTTCCTTTTTTCGGTATGTTTCAAAATTACAGGGTATATAGACTTGGGCAAAATACACTTAGTTAATTCTTGGATCTTTAATGAATTGAGTAATTCCCCAGCTAAAAATGAAGTTACTGAATTTTGGGGCAAAATGTTTCTACTTCTTTGGGTGGAAGCAATCCATTTAATATCAGGTGAGGAATTGTACCAACCGTCCCTGTGTAAGCACAGGGACGGTTGCACAGTGTCAAAGATTGCTTTTTAAAGGCCAAATTTGTTTGTCTTTCTCTTGTCTTTGTTTGCCAAAGCTCTTTGTATATACGTCTGCCTGGATAAAGATAGACGTATGTAGGTCCGTTACTTCCGTACGTCCATTCCTTATACACCTATCTAGAAACAAAAATTCAACTAAAGAAAAAAATGCCGTTATTTAAAGAAAAACTAAAGAAAAAATTAACCTAACTGAATAGAGGCAGGTTGAGAATCACCACGTCTTGACGCTAAACTTCCCAGGAGGGAAAGCCCAGATTTATCGGGACTTAAAGCCTAGATTTATCCAGATTTATCGGGAGTTATATCCAATAAGTCCGAATCCTTGGGGGGGGGGGACGAATAATAATTATTATACTTTGGAAATGATTTAGCCCAACATAAGCTTCGTCATGATCACGGATGCAAAGAAGTGTCTTATATCATCCCAGAAAATCACAGACAGGATAACGACAGCACGGCTTCAACACAAGCAAGGAAAGTTGAGCATAATAGTAAGCTACTGTCCCAAATAATTACGCCGCCGAGTCCACCAAAGACGATTTTCTACTCTTAGCTGTCAGCGCTATTGTCGCAGATACCATACCAACAAAATTATCAGACTTCTGAGTGACTTTTAATACCAATATCTCAGATCCAGTTGGCAAAGGGCATGGCTTAATTGGAGGAACGACTCCAAATTCGGCACCAGAAATGAAACCCGTCACTTGCTGCTATGCGCATTAAATAACCTAGTTATCAAAAACCTATTCTTCCAAGAGAAGATGATACGCAAGCATACTTGGTACAGCAGCGATGGGAAGATTTGAATGATAATAGACCCGACCATCGTAAATCAGAGATGAAGGTCGTCTTTCACCAGCTGCCAAACGTACAGTGGAGCTGAACTACGCAACAGCGGCCATAGCCTTGCTTCTGCATCTCTCCTTCTGCGTCTAAAGAAATGCGAGTCAAGAGTTAGTAATGCAAGCGTCGCTCGTTTCATCTCAAGAAACTTAAAGATCTAAGTATCAGAGGAAAGCACGCTGCAAAAATCTCAAATAGATTTGAGTACCTCGAGTCCCAACTTAATTCCTAGGGAGAATGGGAATCTTCGAAAGCCATTAAACAATGCCCTCTAATTTGCCTCAATGGCAATATGCCAGCACATACCAAGCTGAATGGTGTCAAAAATAAACTCGTCCATCATGACAAGAAGCGGGTTGTCCAAGACAAGGCAAGGAACTGGAAGATGAACTTGCCTTCAATGGATCCACGTCATTAGACATCGTTTTTACCTCCAAACGGGTCCCCTTCACCAGATGAAACACCCTAGCTCGACAGATGAAATCATTACTTCTCCACCTTCCTAAATGTCAACGCTGTCCCGTCTCCGAACCTAGTCTAACCTGAGAGCCGCATCGCTTGAACGCATGATTCCATCTTGGAGTCTTGATGAAGCCATTTCACCTCGATGAAGTTACTGGATTCATACACAGATCGAAAAATAACTGTGCGCCTGTTGTCTCCGGTTTAGCTGCTGAGCGCCTGAAGTCTAAGGTTTTGCCTTGTTTCCAAAAAACTGTTCTTTATAAAAATAGTGCACTGAGGTCATTCTCAAGGATTTTGGCACGGGAATAATCCTACGACTATGGAAAAGGAAAGGCTGTAGCTAAAGGGTCAAAACGGAACTCTCCACGCCGGCTAAACAGTTTGCTATCACCCTGATCAACAAACACTCCAGCCTATCTTGAAGAAACCAAAGAAGCAAGCAATATTTATTTCCAGCTGTTCCGTAAGCAAACTCGCAGTGGCTCATACTAATAAAATAGTCTACCCCAGAAGTACTTTTCTCTCTTTGAAAAACTCTATGAACCAATGAAATACCGTGTCCAAGTCAACGAGATGCTTAGCCACCCATTCAAAAATTGAACAGGAGTTTGGCAGGAATGCACCGTGCCACCTAAACTATTCAATTGCACCATTAACTATCTGATGATGAAGATGATTACTCGACTGAATTTCGACCTGAAGTTCGGTGACAGTGTTTTAAGTGATAATTACTTTGGCGACGACTTGGCACTCATGACAAACATTCCCAAGGAACTTGCGGCAGCACTGACAGTCACAAGAGAAGAACCCAGTAAAGTTGAGCTCAACATCGGAGGGAGGTAAATGAGAATCATATTAATTGATCCAAAGCCACCACAACCTACCCTTCCTGCAGTCGAAGTAAATCAAAACCAAGTAACAGTCGTGAACGCCTTACTGTACCTTGGCTTAATTCTGTCAAGTGATGGATCAGTCAAAAGAAAGTCAACGCAAGAATCTTCAGGTAATCTTCCGTCCTAAAGAGGCTCAGAAAAATCTAGCACAACCCTGTAGTCAGCCGCCTCAGAAAGATGCAGATACTTTATGATTATGAAACATTTGCATCAGCTGATTATTTAATATTCTATGTATATTTGTTGTACGGTTTTTGTTGCTATAATAAATCTATCTATCAATCCATCTAACGCATTTGTAGCTTAGTACTGCTATACAGCAGAGAAACTTGGCCGACTGCCAACACAACTTTGAAGAAGCAGGATATGACTCAAACCAAAGGACTCTGAAAGATAGAAGGACTCTGCAGTTATAATTTCATAGGCAACACTAACTTCTTGACTCGTACGAAGCAGATTCAACTTTCTCTGCAAGAAGCTCAGCGTAAGATGAGATGGTACGACCACCCCCTTCTAATGCCAAGTGAAACCCCCACTCGCATCAACTAAGATTACAACCACGTGGCCAAATGGTGGAAACACTCAAATATGCACCCGCGACTACACACTTCCAGGTTCCAGAAGAAAGATAATGTCTTCTCTCTCGACGCTAGCGCCAAGTAGGCAGAATTATCAAGTCAAGGAAGTCAAAGTTCTGCAGAAAGTAAAGATTAGTTTATAGGAATGTCAATAGCCTTGCACTGACCACGATATCACTAACTTTTAGTCCATAATTAAAACTTTCTTAAAAACTCAAGCAAGCTTCGTTTTTAATTAAGTGCTGTTTTTCATAATTATACAGGCACTAGAGAATATCAAAAGTCCGTTTATTTAAGCTAGTTTTGCTTACATAGTTTGCGTCATCTGCGACGCAGTAACATTTTCGTTTTCAAGTTCAATTTTGTTTTTCACTTCCGTATGAAAAACTTTGGTTTTTTAAGTTAATTTTTGCTCGTTCGTTTTTTAAGAAACCAATTTTTTAGACTACGCATCTTTATCAATGAAATAGAAATGGTTTTCTAGGTGTTTAGAGGTTTTGAGTGGAGACGAAGGGGACAGGAATTAAGAATCTTATTTTCAATCTTTATTAGCCTTAAAATATAATTTTTTGACTTTCAGAATGCTTAGAGGGCATAATCCTACCTACTCTTTATTATAGTAGTTTTTGTTCATTTTATGTTTTACTTGAATATTCACAATAATGTTTGTTCATTTTTGATCTTATTCACTCGTAGAAAATATTTTTGTTTGTTCTAAGCTAGGATTATTACACGACTTTATTTCTTTTTGTCTTTGATTTAATTTTGCTCTTTGCTTTTTTTTCAAATAGTGATTTAATTGAAAAGGTTCTTTTAATAATACTAATTTTATAAAAGCTTGTTTGAATCTTTTTTATTCAAGAAAAAAAGAAAAATACACATATTTCTGACATTTAATATCTTATCTTGTTCACAGTTATATCAAATACGAAGAAGGAATGTATCCGGTCAACCAACCTCCCTTTAGATAGTCCTCACCCCTAACCAAAATATTCCTGTATCCCCTGGACCCAAAAACTTCCTCTGGCCAATGCAAGTTTAATACCTTTTGGAAGACAAAGTTTATGGGTTTTTTTGGACGAAACGATTTCCTTCTTAATTTTGTTTTAGAATTGTGGTTCCTTTCGCCCATTAAAATTAAGGAAGAGCTAATTTTCATGTCAGTCGCAAAGATGAGGGTTTTTCTCGTGCACCATTTTTGGGGGGTGCAGGCTAAAATTTATTTTTTTAGTTTTGGGTCACCTTCATCAGTGGCTTACATTTTCAAACCGACCAATGACAAAGCTTTTTTGTCTAATTTTCCAGGCCGTTTCAACCATAGTTTTTCTATTTCTATGGAAAGGTCAACGAAGTTTCAAACAGAACAGATATATGTCCTTTTTTCGATTACTAAATAACTATAGGAAAATTGAGCAATGTGTATAATTTAGGACCTCCCCCCCCCCATCGCTGGTATGAGCAATTTTTGGAGAAACAACGTAATTATTCTATTTTTATTTTCACGATATTTTAAAAATCATTATGATGCCATGTGTGTATAATAATATAATAATAATAATAATAATCTGTATTTAAAAGCCAACTAAAGCCATATACAAAAAGACATACTAAAGAAAAATTACACTTCATTTGACATCCTTCCCATCAATACAAAATTTCCTACTGCCACAATATAACGGGGAGTCCTAGACCTCATTAACTCACAAAGCAGCCTATCTTCCCCCTCCTGGATAATTAATCCCCTTAAATGAGATAGTTGCTTACACCGGAGGAGGAAATGGCCCAACCCATAATCATTTTCCCCACATCTCAAGCAACTACACCCGGCCTCCGGACCTTCCCTCTTTTTCCTTGCAACCTTAGTATAAATTGGAAGACAATTTGCTCGAATCTGAATCCAAATCCTCAAATACTTAATGGGCAATCCCAGCTTGAAATAAAACTCCTGACCAAAACTCTCTTTTACTTCTCTATACAAAGTAAGACTCGGAGATTTGTCCACAGCTGCTTGCCATAGTTGCACTTCTTGGTCTTCAAGTCTTGCACTAAATTCCTTGAAGAACTTTTCATGATCCTCTGGCCCTTTTCCCTTCTCCCACGAACTTGAAAATCCATTCTCATCTAATATCCTCTTGATTTGTGCTGTCCATGATGTTTTGTTACACTGAAGGAGAAGATCTTCATATGCTGCTCGGGCAAGTCTAGTCTGGGGAAGTTCTAGAAGTCTTAACCAAAATTTGATGATTTGGGTATATCTTTTCAATTTCAGGTTAAATATACCAAGGGTGCCAAGGGTATATGGGTGCCTGGGTCAAATAGGGACACGAAGGGAAGTGAGAGTTGTACATCGTAATATCTAGGCATTTAAAATCAGACTAGATCTTCAAAAAATACGATAAGAATCAGATTAGAACGGGAAAGAACAATCCTCTCCCAGGCTTTTAAGACCACATCTTCCACAAGAAATGACTGGAGAGGAGAAAAGGAAAATCAACAAATTAAAAATAATAATAAAAGAAAAGGAAAACAAACAAATAATAATATATTTTTTACCGGGACTACTATTGTCAATCATTCTTTACTTTGCTTACTGTTACGCTCAGAATGTTATATTGTTTTTATAATTTTGATTTTGGTTACAAATGGAATTGATCACTATTTACCATTACCATGAGCAGTTTTGATTTTAGCTTAAAGCTCCAAAAGGAATCATTTACAATCTTTATTTTTTATTTTTTTTTTCACTTACCCACTTGACTGTGATCACAGACAAACCAAAAAGGTAGTGTTAATTGTTAACCTTACGAATGACTCACCTTCGAACATGGTTGCCATTTTTCCTCTGAAAATGCCTGAAAAGCGTTATCAGACTTGGATTTGCATGTGAACGTTCGTGAAATATCGTCCTGACAAGTATTTGAAATTGATACTGACGTAAAAAACAAAGCAATGTAGTGCAAGATCCTGCACATTCTTTACTTTTTCACTTCATTCCTTCTCGGCTACCTTAGGCTCTGGTAGATAGTTATTGCAATCTTTCTGAGAGAATACGCTATAAAGAAATGTAAACTTAAATTTGTCGAAAGAGTGATATAATTCAGAGGGGTAATGGCCGGGGGGTGGGGGGGGGGTTGGATTAAATGCCGGACACCATTCTGTCACTTGTCTTTGTCTTGTCTCGCACTAAGCTGATAAAAACTATCGAAGAAACCGGTTTGTTCTCGAGTTTTACACAGCGTGAACTTGAGTGAGTGGCGCATAATACACAAGTACCAAAATTCCTTCCCCCAACGGATATGAAAAAAAAACTCAAATAAAATTCTTAAATTTAAAAAGCCTTATTTTCCAGGGAGGGGGGGGGGTATTTAATGAGGGATATTTACCGGGGGTTATTTTCGGAGGTTGTTTTCCGGGGGTATTTTCCGAGGGGTATTTTCCACGGGAAGGTGGGTATTTTCCGGGGGAGGTGTTAATCGCCGGAGGGAGGGGAGGGGGGTAAACGCCTAGAACGATTTTACTATGCCGTCTAGCTGTATCTTCCAGGTCCAAAGCAGTTTTATCCATGGCCTAAGACTATTCCTGACTTTCTATTTTCTATTTTTGACTCTTTCAGCTTTATTTTTGTTTCTGCTTGGACTAAATCTGTTTCTCTATTTTAACTAGAACCTAAGAAAAACATCTAGAATACAAGCCGATAGCCTTCTGTCTTGTTTGTCTAGGTAACCTTCTGTCTATTTAGTGTCTTATGACATTTCTCTATATTTGTTCTAACCTAAAAAAAATCATTGAAAACTTTGAATCCACGCATAAAAACCACCAAGGACCATCATATCTTGAAATAGGCTGCGCAAAATAAAAGAGCAATTTATAAAGCTGTCTGTAGTTTAATTGGTTATGATATCACTACATTTTACGAGACAGTTCTAATTCTCTAAAAACATAAGCTCTCCCAGCTTTTAGAAACCCACCAGTTTTTCATAATTCTATTAATATAGGGTAATACCACTATAGGAGATATTAGAGATATTTCTGGGAGGTCTTAATGAAAATGCCTCATTTCTATTAACCTATTAGACGCACATGCATGCTACATTCTATCAATTTGAATGTTGTTATTTTCTTTTTAAAAACCATGCTTTAGATCCACTGGTTCGTGTTTTCGCAAGTCGTCCTAAACATGATACACCATGTCAATTCACGCCATCGTACCACACTATGACTGACCCTCTGGCACACCTCATCATCCCTAAGACATTTTTTAGATATTTTGTTTTAATAATGTGACATCCAATTCCGCTTCCCCCACTTCTGTCCCCCGCTTACAATTCCAGTTCCGGTTCTGCGGGTTCCGACACCGGTTCCAGTCCAAGTCCCGATTTCAACGATTCTGGTTCCGTCAGTAGTGGTTCCGCCACTTCTTCCCCCCTCCCCCGAATTCAAGGATTTCGATTCAACCAATTCCACTCCAACCTCAATCACTTCCAGTCCCAGCCTTAATTCCACCGATTCAGGTTCCGTCCGTTCTGGTTCTACCACTTCTGTCCCCGAATCCACGGTTCCGATTCCACAAATACTGCTCCAAGGGTATTACCTAAATCTTGCAAGTAATTATAAGAACCTAGAATGGTTCTAGCAAAATCGTCTCTGTTAATATCGAAATATTATCAGGTATAACCAAAATCTTGTGTTGTATAATCAGAATCGTGTCTGATATTATGAAAAATCTTGCACTACGTTACCAAAATCTCTCCTGATATAACGAGAATCATCTATTACATTGACAAAACCTGGAGTAGTATTATCAAAATCATGCAAATTATTAACAAAATCATGCATGTATTATCAAAATCTTAGCTGGCATTAACAACATATTTTCTGGTACTATCAAAACGTGTCTGATATTGTCAAAATTTAAAACGGTGTCTTCAAAATCATGTCTGGTATTAACAAAATTTAACGTAGCAATAAAAGATGTTCTCAAAATCTCGTCTAATACTATGAAACGTCTCGCATTACATTATCAGAATCTCGACTGATATAATGAGAATCCTCTATGGCAATATCAAAACCACACATGATACATCAGTATCAGAATCATGCAAGTTATTCAAAATCATGTCTGCTATTACCAAAATTTAACATAATAATATGAAATCCTATCTGCTATAATCAAGATTATCAAAATTTTACCAATTATTACCAAACTCTTGTATGATATTATCAAAATCTTCTCTGATATTATTTGGATATAACCAAATCATGTTTAAATATTACAAAATCCTGTCTTGCAAGCCTTGTAAGATATTATGATATTCTTTTCTGGTATTACCTAAATCTTGCAAGTTATTATCAAAATCTGGAATGATGCTATCAAAACCGAGTCTGGTACTATCAAAGTATTATCAAGCATTACCAAAATCATGTGTGATATTGTTAAAATCACGCCTGAAATTATCAAATGTCTTATGCTATATTATCAAAATCCCACATAGTATCATGAGAATCATCAATGATATTATCAAAACTTTACATAAATTATCAAAACCATTGAAGTTATTAACAAAATCTAACATGGTATATCATAATTTAGCAAGTTATTAACGCAATATCTTCAGCCACAATCAAAACGTGACTGATTTTATCAAGATTATCAAAATCTTGCATAGTATTACCAAACTCTTGTATGAAACTATCAAAATCTTGTCTGATATTATGAAATATCTCGCACTATATTATCAATTTTTCAACTGGTTTAATGAGAATCCTTTACGACAATACCAAAACCATATATGGTACCCTATTATCAAAATCATGCAAGTTACAGACACAGACATAGACAGAGACACAGACACAGACACAACACAGACACAGACACAGACACAGACACAGACACAGACACAGACAAAGACACAGACACAGACACAGACACACACACACACACACACACACACACACACACACACACACACACACACACACACCACACACACACACACACACACCACACACACACACACACACACACACACACACACACACACACATACATATACAATTTAAATATTCTTTTTCTGGTATCCGTTTGAGGATCCATTTAATTCACTAACATCAGGTAGCATCATAACGGATCCGGTAGACATAGTACACTTCTATGTGGGCAAGATTCGAGCCCTTCTTGAAAGAATGATTTGGGAGGGTGATGGGAGGGATGGGATTAAGGCTGCCATCGCACAAAAAATAATTTATTTCACTGAAAAGGCGGATGAGGTGTATGAGTGTATTTTACGTACTGAAATGCTACCACTTCATCCGGACCTGAATAATTTTGAGGGTGTTTTATGGAATGGGTTGATAATATAGTAACAAAATTGGATAATTATACTGAGTTGGGTAGTGGGTCGGTGGTTTTATTTATTGGGAGTTTGGATATTAATGTGTTTAAATTTAAAAAGAATTTTATTTTAAGGGGAGGCCGCGGGAGTGGGGCGGTGGGGGCAAAATATAATGAAGATTTATAGGGATGTAATGGTGTACAACACTTCAATGCTTCAAATATGCATTTCTTGTGGCAGCTCACAAGCCTCTGCAAAAGGAAGCTAGTAAGACACTGTTGGACAATTATGCAGTTAATGGGAGTCCAAATTTCCTTAAAGTAGATTTTAATTATTTAAATGATCAATATCCAGTAACACTTAATGGGATAATTATTTTTGAGCGGGCTAATGCACATTTAAAAATTGGTGTTACTGTGCTACAATATGAAACAGAATTTGAGGGGGGTGACCGTAAAAAGAGGGTTATATTTCCAGTGAGGGCTCCGTCCATTGAATCAATGGAACATTGGGTTTGGCTTCTTTACAAGCCGGCCAGTGATCCCGATTCAATTGGACATTTTTTTCCAATACCAAAAATAAGTCTGGTTTTAAGTGAGGGTAAAAAGGGGAATAAAGGGGAATGTTACTATTGTCGAACATGCCTTTGTAGATTCCGGTCAGAAATTAAGTTAAACAATCATATGAAGTAATGCAAGCGTCACGGATGTCAATCTGTGCAAACGGTTAGCGGTGACAGGGCCATCTTGCGATTTAAGAACTTGCAAAACGCACTCCAACAGAGTGACAAGGTGGCCTTAGACTGCGAAGCCGCTCTCATAGATGTGTATGATCCATTGAATTCAAATCTTGTTAAAAAACATGAGGTCATTGCAGTCTCTTATGCTCACTTACAAAGAGACTCGTGTAATTCCATGCAATTGGTAGAGGTAGTTGAGAGATTGGGTGGTGAGGATTGTATGCTCTCAAACGTGACAGCACTCACTAAAACAGCAAATAAATCGATATCACGGCTGCGAAATACATCCTATCCAATGACTCTATCACCAGAGGACGAGTTGGCCATTAAAACTGAAAAATATGTTGGGTTTGTAAGGGGGAATTTGTTGAGGGTAATGGGAAAGAGGGAAAGGGGGTAAGGGGAAAGGGGGTAAAGGGATGATCCGCGACCACGATCATTTGGGCAACCCGATTGTATCGGGATTGAGCAATTTTCGTGGAATGGCCCATCAATCGTGTAATTTAAATGTTAGTCAACAATTGTTTCTACCTGTTTATATACACAATTCCAGCTATGACATGAAATTTATTTTACCGGCATTGGCACGATTGCAACGAGGTGGAGTTGTAGATGGCAGATGGGTAGATGGTTCTTTTTCTTATAATATCATACCCAAATCGTCTGAAAAGCTGCTGCTCTTAGAATTCAAATGGCAAATAATAGATAATAATAAATTGTGCATGAATAAGATCCGTTTTTTAGACTCCTTTAGCTTCTTCCCCAAATCCCTAAGACAACTCATTGAAGTAAAGAAAAGTGACGATTTTAATAGTTTCCCCCTCCTTAAGCAACACCTCCTTAACAGCACTTTTCAGACGGTGAAATGTATGATTTATTAACGTGTAAGGGCATATATCCGTATGACTACTACAACTCCACCGCGAGGCTTTCTGAGGAACAATTGCCGTCCATCACCTCATTCTACCATTCACTTTACGAGCGTCAATGCACCACTGTCGACTATGAATTTGCCAAGAGGGTCTGGGCTAAGGGAGGGTGTAAAAACGGGTGGGATTATTGTAGATTATACCTGGCAAGTGATGTAT
This sequence comes from Artemia sinica, assembly GCA_027921565.1. Taxonomy (NCBI): domain Eukaryota; kingdom Metazoa; phylum Arthropoda; class Branchiopoda; order Anostraca; family Artemiidae; genus Artemia; species Artemia sinica. The sequence continues at coordinate 95,748,043 of CM051256.1, read as the reverse complement.
TGACGTTGCTGTATATTGTGTGTAAGAACACGGATAAAATCTATGGGGAATTTGGGTTGGATTTAGGTTATTATTTTTCCACTCCTCATTTGGTGATGGATTTAATTCTTAAAATCAGTAAAGAGGAAATAGGCTTGATCACCGACGTGGATCAGCATCTATTTGTAGAGAGATCAATGAGGGAGGGTATGTTTTTCATGGAGATCGTATCCTTGAAACTGATCCGACTGGACAAGACAACGGTGTAAAGTCGGATGCAGTTTCCTTAGATATGAACTCCCTCTATCCGTCGGCAATGTCTCACTACTCTTTGCCGTGTGGAAATTATAAATGGCTTAACGATCCTCGTGCATCAGATTTCCCCAACATTGCCAATGTTGAGGAGAATTGACCGCGGGGATGGTTTTTTGAAATCGATGGTGAAATACCCGTGGAGCATCATGACTCGGTGAAGGATTTTGTTTTCCCGTGCATAAACAGAGCGGTGACTAGGGACTCTTTGAGCCCATACAATATTTCTAAGGTAGAGGATGGTGGTGTGCACTGGACACCTTCAAAACAAAAACTTATCGCCGACCTTCATCCGAAGGAGAATATCGTTGTACATCACGTTCTTTTGCGGTGGATGGTAGCCAACGGTTTCAACGTCACAAGGATACATAGAGCCCTCCAATTTGATCAAAAACCCTATTCGAAAACGTTTATTGACACTTTTGTCAATAAACGTTCCGAAGCGAAAACGAAGGTTGAAAAGGAAATTTTTAAACTCATTTTGAACTCAGCCTTCGGTAAAATGTGCGAGAGTGTACGTAATCAAAGTCGTTGTGACGTTGTGACTGACCCAAAAGAATGTGCTCGAATCGTTGCCGATCCAAACTTCACATCATTCATCATCATAGACTCGAATATGGTCCTCTTAAATAGAAAAAAAAGAAATGTAATTCTAAATAAAAATATTGCAGCTCGCAGCGCAATAACCGAAATATAAAAAAAACTCATGTTGTCATTCTTTTACGATGTGTGTAGGCGCCAATGGCCGGGGGAGGAGAAGTTCAAGTATATTACGGGAATACCGATTCACTTTTGCTAAAAGTTAGAACTGCGAATTTATTGGAAGATTTGGAAAAAGGCGCGTACATTAGCTCTCGAATGGACTTTACCAATTGGGACGAGTCCATTTACCCGGAGTTAGTGAAGCGTCAGGCCCCAAATCAGTTATTAATGTTACAATCCGAGACGGGAAGTGACTTGATTTCCAGTGGTGTGCTTGCAGGTCCGAAGGTGTACTGTGTGCAAACAAACATCGAGGTAATCAAAAAAGTCTGCAAAGGGGTGCCTAGACACTACGTGAATAAGAATTTCGACATGAATGTATACAGAAACTGTGTGGAAAATAGTATAGTTCCAAGGGCGAAGGTCATGGCGATTCGCTCTTTAAAATTTAAAAACCATACAGTTTTAGTTGATAAAATAGCCATGTGTCCCGTGTCGGATAAAGTCTTTGTGTGTGCGGATGGTGTAAAGGTGCTACCCCATGGACATTATTTAACTTCTGACCGAAGTGTGTGTCGAGATTATAGACATCGTCTCGGTCGGGAAAAAATTCAATAGTAAATGGTTGGGTGGTGGGATTTTTTTTAATAGATTTTTTTCCCAATTCAGCATATTTTTTTTCACAATTCAACAGTGGTTTTTTCCCAACTCAGCAGTTTTTTTTATAGCAAGGCAGAGTCGTATTTTTTTTTGTAAATAAAAGTGTTCAAATTGTTTTTTTGGCCCCACGCCACGGCCGGCCAGGGGGGGGGGGGTACCGGCTTTCGGCCGGCCGCCGCCAGCGGCCGCCGCGCCCTTCCGGGGGGCCCTTTTTCCAATTGTGATAAGTGCTTTTTTAGTGTCTGTTTTTTGAATTTATTATGTGATAGTGCCTTTTTCATGTGCGTGTATGTATTAATGAAACATGTAGTATTTTTTGTAGTGATGTTTTTTTCTGTAAATAAAAAACATGTATTATTCTTAAAAAATGTTTTCTTGTTCTTCTTCTCGAATCTGATTAGGGAAATTACTATTATTATTTATTGAAGGGAATGATGCAATCTGCAGTCAGTTGTGTTTTGACATCGATGCAAGCTATGTATCAATTTAAAACTCCATTTAGATCGTTTCTCTGCGGACCATCAATGTCCGGCAAAACGACACTTTTAACAAAAATAATTCAAAATCGTGATAAAATGCTTTTTAGAAAATCCAACTAAAATTTACTATTGCAACAGTGTTTGGCAAGAATCCTATGATAGAATAAAAACTATTGCCCCAGACACGACATTCATACATGGACTTGACATTTTCAACAGTATTGAATCAAACTCTTGGTTGATTACTGACGATCTGGGTGAGTCCATTGAAGAATGGTCTCAGGAGATGATACAATTGTTCACTGTCCGATCTCATCATCAACGGATCTCCGTAACCCTAGTTCTACACAATCTGTTTCAGCAGAGCAAGTGTATGAGAACACTTGCTTTGAATTGTACCAACTACATCATCTACAGGGTTATTCGTGATTCCAGTTCCCTCATAACGTTAAACAGACAGGTGTATCCTGGTGAACCGAAATTCCTACTCTCGGCCTACAATCAGGCTACCAACAAACCCGACGGATATATTCTATTGGACCTGAATCAGAACACACCCGAGGATCTGCGTGTAGTCACAGATATTTTTGACAATGAAATTACTGTATATCTGCCGATGAACAGTAAAAAAGGTCGTTAGTTGCAATCATGATACTGAAGAAACTACATGAACATCGACATTTATTCACCGTCCTAGGTAATTCAAAACCGCGACTTAGAAAGGCCATACTCAAACATAGTGTCGACAGAGAATACATTAATCTCGTATCTGAAATTTGTTTAAATCTAACCGAAGGCAATGTTCAACTGCCAGAAGGTGTTAAGCAACAGACAAAGCAACATCGTTCCCTTGTACGCTCCCTAGCATCAGCGGCAAGCAAAAATAAAGGAAACGATTTTAAAAGAAAATGACTTCTTCAAGCGGGTGGTAACTTCTTTACACTTTTACTGCCAATCATTGCAGGACTTGTAAACAGTTTTCTCTAGAGAGAGAGAGAGAATGGCCAAACCCTATAAATTGACTCCAATTGAACTCGCCCTTTCACCAAAGGAACATTTCGAGGACAATCTCAATAAATTCATTAACAATGAGACAATTGCCGACAATGAAAAATTAATTCTGCTTCAAAATGCACTTCGCCGAGTGGACAAACACAAGCCCTATCGTGAGAGACCCCTCAAAGTAAATTTCATTGATCCAATAAGGAAATGACTCCATCATCATCATCATCATCATCAACAACGATAATACCAAAAGAAGAAGAAGATTTGTCTAAAGTTATGACAAGTGACTGCAGATCTAATGCCACATTCCTATCGTGAACAGTGTAAAAGACTCTTGAAATATCTCAATGACAGTGATAATGTTCAAATTGATGCCAATGGGAATCAGGTTGTAATCCATGGCAAGACCTATATTCTACTTGATTTATTATCAGATTTGGTCACGAATCGTAAAAGACTTGTATCATTTGACAGTCACCTGCATACATTTTTAAACTCATCAAACTTTCCCAAAAGCGTTATTGCCAATAAATATATTTTAAAACGATTAAAGGGATTTAGTCAAATATCAAAAGATGTTTTTAAATCATTTTCGGAAAATAATAGCACGCCAAGTGGAAATGATTTGACAACAGTTATGAGTGGGGGATTCAAGCGAAGACGTCTTAATATCACTGCATCCCCCTCAGCATCACCTGTTAGTATGCAAATGGGCAGTGGACACTTCACTACGTGTTTACGTTCAAAATGGTTGAAGCATTGAAACATGTTTATGAGAATATTGGCGCAGTGGGAAGTTTAAGTTCACCCATCAAACTTGCTCAAGTCACTGGACTTGAAAAGAATCAGGCGTCAGAGTATCTACAGAATGAATCAAGTTACACTCTACATCGTAATCGTAGAGTTCGTGGTAATCACTATCGAAAAACTAAAGCCTTTTTCCCATTACAAATACTACAAGCAGATCTTTTGACTCTGGATGAGATTCAACGGCGTCACAATCACCCATAAAAGTATATTCTACTTGCAATCAGTGTTTTTAGTCGCTATGCATATGCCGTTCCACTGCGGTCAAAGAGCGGCGAAGAAGTTGCTAAAGCTCTTGAAATCATCCTTGAACAGGATTGCTATAAGAAGATTCAAACGCATCGGGGTAGTGAATTTGTTAATCCCAATGTAAAGAAGGTTCTACTGAAATATAATACAATCCTCTATCATAGTCACAGTCCAATAAAGGCAGCATTGGCAGAACGACTGATAAGAACTATTCGACTTTTAATTTCTAGATATTGAACTTTAAAAAATACTGCTGCTTTTATTCATGATTTGTATAAAATCATGTTGATTTATAATCAACGTCCACATCGATCCCTGTCCAACTCAACCCCAACAGAAGTTCATCATGATGTCAATACATTTGACACTTTTCTTAAACAGTATTCCAATGGTGTTGGTAATGAGAAGAAAAGAAGAAATTCAATGTTGGTGATACTGTTCGAATCAATCAAACTACTAATGTTTTTGAAAAGGGTAATTACTTATGGTCCACTGAACTTTTTAAAGTATCCAAACTATTGGACACTACACCCCGTAACGTATCGTCTACGTGACATGAAAGATGATGCGATTCTTGGCGGCTTTTATGATTATGAATTACAAAACTTTAAAAACACCGGAATCTATCAGATTGAAAAGATATTAAAGACTCGTACTCACAGGGGCATGAAACAGTTGCTTGTTCGTTGGCTAGGATACAACTCTGATTTTGATTCTTGGATCAGTGTTGAAGATATTGACAATGCCCAATGATTTTTATGTAAAGTTTATGTCCAATGTCTCCAATCCTCTCTACAATTTTTAGAATAAAACTAGTGATTTTTGGACGAAAATCTCCCCTGCCATCAAATTCGATGATGGAAAGTATGAAGTGGCTCTTGTCGACTGCATTCTCAAAAATACCTATGATATCCTGAGAAAAGATCGTGTGTATGGGATAAAAGTTATACCATTCGATTGGTCACTCATTGTCGAGTATGAATGGGTTGAAGCACTTAAATCTAGTGAATATCCGGATGTTACATTGAGATATAAAGAATATGGTACTATGACGGATTTGTGTCGTGCAATCAATAGAAAAATCTCATAGCGTAGGAAGGTACCTTCCATTTTAATTATTCAATGGAACACGATAGGATTTACATTACCTCACCCGTTGACACTGAACTGATTCATCTCAATGATAATCTGAGAGATGTTCTTGGTTTAAACAGAATATGATCAATGGTAAAAACGCTGGAACTGTTAGCGGGATGGATCAAGTTATTTTTGCTGATTATCCACCTGGTCTCGCGTCGGACTCTTGCATATTTCTCTACGCGTCCTTTGTGGAAACATCGAGAGTTGGTAATTCAAATGTCCCCCTCCTACGTGTTCTTGAACGAAAAACAACCCATGAACATGTTCATCACTTCAATATTAAGCATATTCAGTATGTTGCTGTAAACACTTCGTATTTAGAACTCTGTCAGTTAACACTAAGAAGTGAATTAGGTGATCCTCTAGCAATAACAAAAGGTTTGGCCGTGATTACATGTCATTTTCGACCCATTCGACAAAACAACAACAACAACAACAAAATGGCTAATAGAAAAAATATATTTGTATGCCCTGATTTTGATTGCTATGTTACTGCTCTCCAACCACGACAATTGGGTCATGAAATGGACTATTATAAAGGCCGTTCGTCAATGTCGGGCTACGGTCTTGGCAGTTGGTTTGCTAAGCTGTTTCGCTCTGCAATACCGCTGGCTAAAAAAGATATTGCGCCGGTTGCTGCAGATTTTGCATCCTCTACGCTACACGATTGGGGGGATGGTAAAGATTTTAAAGAAAGTGTTTAAAAAAATCTCAGGTCCAGCGCACGATCCCTTGGCGAGAGATTGAAACAAAGTGGAAAAGGTTTTAAAAGGAGGAGAAACATCTCTTCACTCATCAGTCTCTACTCAGGTCAGAAGCGAAAGACATCATCATCACTCTTGTCAAAGAAAAGTAAGAAAAAGAAACCAAGAAGAAAAATTGTTAGAACGAAAAGGGATTTCTTTTCCTAGATGGCATATCTACCCCACAAGGAATCTCATCCCACTGGCACCACATCTCTAAATCTTTTCAATGCAGAAAGTGTGGATGTCAGTGTAAAACATGGGTACTATGAACAATTCTATCCCCAGCAACCCCTCTCTGAAAACATACATTTTCAAATTTATTCCAATGAAGACTACTTCAATGATTTATCGTCCACATTTATCGATTTAAAAGTTGTGGTGAGGAAAAAGTCTGACAATTCACCTCCCTCCAACGTCGATGGACTATCCTATGAGAATGGTATACTACACAATTTATTTAAACAAATATGTGTCTACATAAATGGAACATTGGTGAGCACCAGCAACAATCTATCAAACTATGCTAGTTACATACAATTTATGTAGACTTGGGCTATGACTATAGAACAAATGTTGATACTGACGGTGAACTCACTTGGCAGTGAGCAAGGAGTATCATTTAGTTGGTAGACTCAATCATGAAATATTCAATATATCCCAATGGATGCCCCCCAATGTTAAAATTGATATAAAGTTACAACTTGCACCGTCCAATTTCATATTGAGAAAAACACTTGATGCAGCACCCGATGCTAATGTCAATCTCACTTCGGCAATACTTCATGTGCGAAAACAACAGGTTATGAGTTCTGTTGCTTTGGCAATTGAAAAACTAAGAGCCTCTGGAAATAATATCAAACTGCTCGTTCCTCACACAATCGCAAATCAACGTCATATTGCCACTGGATCAAGTACCTACACCGATTCTACATTTATCAATGGTGAAATTCCATCGAAACTTGCCTTGGCTTTTGTAAAAAGTGCCAGTGCCACAGGATCGAGGACAAGTTCGCCACATGAATTTGAATTATTTGGACTTTCCTCTCTTGTCTGTAAAGTAAATGGAATTTCTCTCTACAATTTGTCCTTTGATAAATTCTATAGGACCCTATATGAGTTGACAATGCAATCCCTAGATCGAGATTCTCAACTATATGAAAATGGTATTACCGATTCAATGTTCGCAAAAAGTCATGGTATCATTGTTTTGGACTTGTCTGGTACTCAAGATATGAGTATTGTCCGAACGGGTACTGTACGTTTGGAGTGTACCTTTGACAAACCATTGACAGAGAGTGTAACATTAATCTCACTCAATCAATTTGAAACCTACTGGGAAATTACCCCCGATGGTAGTGTTCTTTTAGACTTGGCACCATGAACACCAATCAAATAATCAATGTATTTAACATGGATCCTTTTATGTCCAAATATAAATCCTATTGTATACCCTCAGATTTCCTTCATTATATTCATACTGTTAACAAAACCATTATCATTGTTAATAGTAGAGCAGCGACTGTGCAGACGGGTCATTGACTATGCATCTATCAAATAGCGAAGAATATAGAATTTTTTGATCTTCTTGGTCTACCATATGCATTCTACACACCACACATCAGAAACTACCTTGAAGGAAGTGGGAAGACAATTATTCAAAATTGGATGCGAGTACAAGATTTATCGACCAAAAGCTGTGGTTTTCATGCATTACTTTATTTCATTTTTCGATGTCGTGATTATACTTTCAGTGAATTTCTCAACATTTATGTACACAGTCCACGTTTGAATGACTTTCTAGTAGAAAATACCCTCTCAGACCTGTACAGTATTGATTTCAGTGCCCTAAGAATAAAGTGTTTTAAAAATGTATGTGAATTTGTTTATTAATAAAGTATATATGCACTATAAAAAAGTCTATTGTCTTCATTTGTTTAGATTTCTTCTTCTTCATAGTCATTTAGATTGTCATCATCATCATAGTCATCGTCGTCGACAACGATTAGTGGTGGCAGATCATTTGGATTCAACTTGTACTGATCCTGGCGTGCAAAGTCCGGATCACATTTTCCACAGTATATTGTAACTTCATTTTTATTAAATCTTCTTGTGAAGTCAATGATACTATTACGTTTCATATTGAAAAATTCACCTGTTTCTATCTGATTATTTGAAGTAATGTCGCACACAATATTCTCATATGAAGAATCACTTTCTGTCACAGCCAAATAAAAATCGCTAGGTTTATAATCATTACTTGCATTGTCCTCACAACGATGACGCAGGAACCATACTCTCTTCATGTTTTTACAATTGAAACGTGCTCCAAATTCTTCTTCCCAATACAATTTAAAGCCGCGACGATACCAATCCCTTAGAAATAAACTGAAGTCACGTTTATGGCTTTTTCCAATCATACCAGGGTAAGTATTTTCCCACTGGTCACACTTATCAAAATGACAATTGGAGCATAGATGTCCGTTAGGATGAGAGTCACAAGTCTCTTCAAGACAGGTATTACAGTCCTTAATTTGTAGAGCATATCCTTTATACAATTTACATGGATTGCATAGTCTACACTTTTCATTATAGTCGTCAACTGTAGTACAGTTCTCACATGAAGACCAGCTGCCCAATGTATATAAACATAGTGAACATGTATGATACATTTTTTCGATGTTGTCCTTCTCACTGCCAAAAAGAAACTGACTCAAAATCAATAAAAAAATAACATTGTCTTCTAGGAGGAGGAGGAGGAGTAATCGAGCATCGTCACAAAATCTTATTTCCTACTGTTTTAAAGAATGAATTTCTAGGTAGTGGTTAAAAGCAGAATCACAATGTCATTTTGCTTCGTTTCAATTAATATATCAATAAATTGAGTAAATACATTTGATTCGCAATGCATAAGCTTCATACAATAATCCAAGGATGGAGAATCAGATCCCATTATACAGTTAAGTATTTCTAGAGAAAATATTTTTCGTTGAAGAGATAATTCCAAAAAGTCATCATCTAACACTAAACACTTTTCCAATTTGACTAGATTCCGTAAGATCTTCTGTTTCTCAAATCCAATCATTCTTGATACTCCCACTACCAACTATAGACTAAAATAACAATTGCAAGTTTCTACTTTTTATATAATCTCAATACCTATTGGACACCACCACCGCCACCACCACCCACCATAGACAGAGAGAGAGAGTGGAGTAAACGATCATCTAGAGTGTCTAATAAAAAAAAACATTATAAGAAAAACATTTTTTATTGCCAGAAATGTAATAAAAGAATATATTTTCACTCTCTTTGCGTTAGGTGAGTCAATCCATTTTCCTCAATGTGCTTCATAATAGCATTCAATCCATGCTGTAGTCGTGATAAATACATTATATTCACTTTTGCGGCAAAGCATAATTGTTCATCTGATTTAAATTTACTCAATGATATAACGTATCTGCCAAACATCTTATCCCACTCAAATGTTAGTCGGGAATCCTTTCCAATTTCAACTGCTACATTGGGGGTCCTTGTCTTCACAACATCACTGTCGACTCCTTCGAGGTGTAATAGTGTGAAACTACTCATTCTCACAATATTTGAACGTTTATTTCTCCAATTTGAAATAATGTAAACTAATCAAATTCAACTTATTGACTGAGATACTAACTCGGTATCGGACTTTTTATATCCACGCTCAATGTCAGAGTGAACGAATCAAAAGCATGAAAACATCACGCACTTTTAACAGAAACAACAGCACGAATTTTCATGGTGGTTGAATCCGGTCATTGTACTGTCTGCTTGTATGCTGTCCGCTACTTATCATTATAGCTATATGGTGGGACGGTGCGCTACTTATCGTTATAGCTATATGGTGGGACTGTGCGCTACTTATCGTTATAGCTATATGGGGAGACACCCCGCTCTCTATCGTTATATCTATACTACTGATAGCCATTTGGTTCATCATAATTGAAAGGTCCAATGAAAATGCCTTTGACATGACGGCCCACAGTCCATAGGGAAAGAACGGTGATTTTACAGTTTTTCCATTGTTTTCAGGTAGTATTTGTTATATGAAAACATAGGAACATTTTTCACGAGGGAGTTCTCTGCGGGAGCGGGATTTCTTAGGGAAAAACTATCAGTGGGGGGGGTGTCCAGGGGAAACTATCAGCGGGGATTAAATTTTCTGGCAGGATTTTCCGTGGAAAATGTTGGTAATGTCCACAAAGGTGCTACGGGGTGAAACCTTCCTTCTTATTGCTCCAAAATGTTTCTAGCATTCGTTCGTTTTAGGCTTCATTTATTCTTTGATAGTAATATCTGGTGGTTTTGTGTTTGAATTATCATAGAAACCTATTTTTGATGGTTTTAAATTTAATTAAATAATAAAAAAAAAATCCAACTGAAAGTAAAGAGAGGCATTAAAACTCAAAACGAACAGAAATTAATCCGTATACGAAGGGGTTACCCTTTTTCTCGATATCTTGCTCTTTACGCTAAAGCTTGATTGTTTGTTTCAATTTTTTAAGAACGACTCCTGAAACACAAGGATCATTTAATTCCCATCCCTAAAAAACCGAAGGTATAATTCCCTTGACAAAACCGAAGGTAGCCCGACAACATTCAAGAAATGAAGTTAGGTTAATCCTAATGAAATATGGTAAAATATGTTGAAAATAAAATATTATAGTTATAAACTTATGGAGACTAAAACAAAGAATTATGGAAGGGGGGCCGCCTAGAACGCCTTATATTAAATACCTAACCCAACCAAAATACATCTCTATATATTAAATATTTAATAAAAATATACATACAACATAGATCTCGACTGAGAGTAAATTAATTGTCTCTGTATACAGCCACCTAAAAATCGGTTATTGTCTTATCTTGTAGATCCAAATTCTTGAATGTTGTCGGACTAACACGTAAATGCTGATGTGGCGATTCAAGCATTTTACAATGCACAAACAAGGCCGTACCCAGGATTTTTTCGGAGGGGGTTTTACTCAACGATTTTTTTTCAGATCCATTTTTTTACGTTTTTTTTACGAGTAAAAAAAAAAAATTCGGGAGGGCTTCAAACCCCCCTAACCCCCCCTCTGGGTACGACCTTGTGCACAAATATATTATACTCAGCTTTAGTTGGCACTATTAGTGAGTAAAGAGGATTATTTATCAGTTTCCAATCCCTCTTCCTTTCCCAAAACTCATTCTATACTCGTCAGGTGGCTCAATGAGAGTTAGGGTATTTGTAATTAAAATGTACTATTTGAAGTATCTGCCCCTCCCCTTGGTACAAAACGACCCAAGACCCCTCCTTCATGGTAGCTGATGCACACTTAAAAAATATTTTGTATTTACAAGAAATTTATAAAATTTCGCACTTAAATTTATGAAATAGACAACAAATCAGTTTACTTAAACAAAGATTTAGAATCATCAGTAATATTTTTCGGCAAGAAGATGAGAGATACCACCCCGTAACACAAGAATTCAGGGTTAAGGGCTAGGCACACATAGCTGATTTAGGGAACCGATTTCAGCATCAGTGGACAAACGATAGCGGTAAGAAAAATTTGTTGAAAGAAAAATTTATTGCGCAAAATTTTCAAAACAAAAATCATGGACACAAATAGTCAACTGGAGTTTATTAATAGTTGCTTGATTGATCTCAGCTTAGTTCTCAGCTTAGTAGTGGGGTCTTTCACCACAGATACCTCTGGCTGACTATTTATTTGTCTCCCTATTTTTTTGTGATCGTGATGAAAATCAGCGCTGATTTGTAAATCGGCGCCGAAAACTAGAAAAATTTTCAAGTTCAAATCGACGCCGATTTCTTTTAAAATCGGCGCTGATTTGGAAATCAGTTCCCGAAATCAGCTACGTGTGCCCGGCCCTTTAGTCCAACTGAAAGAAGATGAGAGATTAATTCCTACTCCCTATACCCAGGGTTGCCCATTGGGCATATTTATGTCTTTGGGACATATTCCTATATGCCAGGACACAATGACATAATATGGGCAAAAATGGGACATATTTTAGAAATATGGGACATAAAAGGGACATATTTTTCAAATTTATGACATAAAATAGAATATTTCCCTGCTGGATACATATTTTTCAAAAACAAAATGTTATTTTTCACCAAATTAGTGTTAAAACTACTTATCTAGCACTAAATTTACTTGACTATTTACTTTCTACTATTTTTTTTTACGTTTTATGCTGTATTTTTGGGAGTTGCTTGCTCTTTCCCGCAGACAACTATCTGCAAATACTCTTGAAATTCTTTACAAGTCTTTATTCTATCATCTATAAACGATCTTATTTCTCCTCGCTTTTACGCTACAGTCAAGGCAATAAGCAATCAGGCACCTTTTTCGTTAACAAACGCTTCCGGCTTCCAATAGTCAGGCAAAAACATCTATCTATTTATCAAGTATTACTAACTGAAAATGAAAAGTTAACAAAAGAAAAAAAAATTAGATGCTTGATGATCAGGAATGAATTTTGATATCAATAGATGTACCAAAAGAATTAGCTTATTGTGCTGATTCCAAATATACAATATTCATTAAGTTTAGAATTACCCATCGAAGGCTACGGACCTGAAAAAATTTGCCAAATTTTTGAAAAAGGTGAAAAACATCCCGTAAACGTCAAAGAATCTTAATAGAAATCATGCCATCAGGTTCAGCGTATCAGAGAACCCCACTGTGAAGGTTCCAAGCTCAGATCTATAAAATTGTGAAATTTTGTAGTGTTTGCCAGAAGAAGCATCAAGGATTCGTGTTTATTTGTTGTTACTTTTTCCACGGCTGATCGTATCGAACCAATGGTACTAGAATATTGCAAGAGGCTCGTTCAAAACGAAAATTAGTGTCCTTTATAAGTGACCAAAAAATCGGAAGACAACTAGCCTGTGTTCCACGCCCTTTTTTCTGAAAGTCGTCTGATTAAAATTTTGAGATAGCCCTTTGTTCAATGTAATTGAAAGGTACAATAGATATGTCTTTGGAGATGACATGACCCCTTAGAACCACCAGAGGAAGGGCCGCAAGTCATGAAATTTGCCCATTGTTTAAATATAGTATTTGTTATAGGGAAGTATACAGACATATTTCCAAGGGGGGGGGGGAGGAGATCTTCTGGGGATGGATTTTCTACGGGGAGAATTCTATCCCATTGGGATAGAAGTATCTGGGGGTGAACTTTTCAAGGGAAATTTTACATGGGGAGAATTTGACAGAATTTGCATACAAAATTTGTGTTAATTGTCGTTGTTGATCCCATTGTACATGTGGATACACTCTGAGGGAATTGCCAGGGGGATGTTTTCAGCGGAGTTGGAATTCTCTGGGGATCTTTATAGGGGATTTTGCACGAGAGAAATTTTCCCAGGGGGAATTATCACCAGGAGAAATTCTCCATGGGAAATTTCTGGGGGAAAAACTTTCCAAGGGAAGGAGGGATGGGTTATTTTCCACCCAGGGATATTCTCCAATGACCTTAAAAAGGATCAGAAACTAAATGAAAACAAGTATTTCTTCAAATAAAAGTGTGCTAAGGAGTATTTTTCAGGCAAAATTGTAAGCAAAAAATTTTCTAAAAAGAATTTGCAGCAGGGATGGAATTATCCGGGGATAATTTCCCGGCGGAAGAATTTAACTTTAGAATTTAATTTTACGTAGAAGAATTTTTCGAGGGGGGATTTTCCACAGAGAAGGTGGATTTCCTGGGATTATCTGAAAAACGATCAGAAAAAAAAACAAGTCTTTTCTACCGAAAGTAAGGAGCGACATTAAAACTTAAAACGAACAGAAATTATTCCGTATATGACGGGGGCTACTCTCTCCTCAATACCCCCCTCTTTACGCTAATGCTCGACCTTTTGTCTAATTTTTTAAGAACGATTCTTGAAAAACAAGGGCAGTGTACTTGAATCAAAACCTTCTTTAAAAGTTCTTAAGAAGATGTTAGGGTGAAGAGAGGGGTATTGAGGAAGGGACAGCTCCCCTAATATAAGAAATAATTTCTGTTTGTTAAGTTTTAATGTTGTTCCTTACTTTAAATAGAAAAAAACTTTTTTTTTTCATTTGATGAATGAAAGAGCGATAAGGTTACAATTTACATAAGTGATTGGAGGGCGAACAAACCTCCCCCCACGCACGTCATTTCCCCAAACTTTCAAATCAAAATTTTAAGATTGACATTTTGTTCAGCGTATTTGAAAGGTCCAATAATTATGTTTTTTGGATGACTCCCCCCCCCAAAAAAAAAACAGAAAGCTTTCAGGGCAAGGACTACGAGTTATACTAGCTCCCCATTATTAACATATTAGATTTCATTGGAAGGGTTGGCTTTATAAACTTTGGAGGGGGAGTACTGGATTGAGTATCAGAAGTTCTAGTGCCATTTTTAAGAGTTAGAAGTGGTTAGAAGCAAACAAGCCACCCCCTCCATCCACGTCTTTTTTCCCTAGATGTATCCAACAGAAATTTTGAGACAGTCATTTTGTTAAAAATGGTCCAAAGAACATATAACAATGCTCTCAGCGATGACACAACTCCTAGGACCCCTGGGACAAGGGTTGTAAGTTATGCCCCTGGGGTATATAAGATTTTTTGAAATAAGTAGTCGTGAACTTCAGATGGAGCTCATTTGATTGAAGTTTAGTGCCTTTCATAAGAGTCAAAAGTGATTTGAGGACAAGCCCCACCCCCACGCACCCCCTCCCGCGCCTATCATTTCCGAAAACCAGCATCTAATCAAAATTTTTAGACATCTATTTTGTTCAGCATTGTTGGAAGGTCCAGTAATTATGCCTTTGGGGATGTCACCTCCCTGATTGAAGGGCAACCCAGCTTACCTAGGAGCTCTTCAACGTCGCTTGATTCCTGGATTGTACCTTATGACATGCGCAAGAATTACTCTGATTGGCAAAAAGCTACCAAAAGAAGTGAAAATGCTGATCCTCATGCCGACCATACCTGTCAAGAGGAACTCTCGTAGGAAGATGAACCTTAAGCTCCTACAAGTAGTTTTTTACTGTTTACATGTTTTTATGACTTTTGTGCTTTCACACTAGTTCGTTCTGTATGAATATACTAAGGAATCTTTTTCGTTTTCATTATTTTCGATGTTAAATCACCCCTTTGAAAGAGGTTTCCAAGTCGTAAAAAAAAAAAAAAATAGTTTCTGAGATTTCAAGATGGACATATTATAGAAATATTATAGACAAAATATATACATAATTCGGCTGAAAAGGACACATTTTTGGATGCTCAAGGGACATATTCAATGACCAAAAAGTCGGCAACTCTGCCCATACCACTTTCTATTTTCATCTGAACACTAACACTCATGGAGAATTAGCAGCTTGGGCATTAAAATGCGCTCTTTTAGGCATCTAACCCCATCCTCACCTACACAATGACCAACCGTTCATTTTTCATAATAGTTTAGGCTTAATTATACATCACTAAATATAATACCATAAAAAATAAAAAGAATCAACTTAGTTAAATCGGGCATTAAGATAAATATTCATAACACCAATTTATTTTATACACTACGTGACTGTTCATGAACGAATGCACCACTGTGCGGCAATATTTCCTCTTCGACGCACCACTGTGCGACATCTCTTTGCAACGGAGAAGCATAAAATACAGTTTTTGATACTTTTCAATCGATCGGGCTATCTCAAAATTTTCAATCGACAGCAATTTGGTCTTCTTTATGGCGAAATCGTAGCTTGGTGCCATGAAATGGCAAGAAACGGCACTTTCCCGTTGCACAACCTTTATGGTCACTCTGGTATTATCTGTTCTCTGTCTGATATGAACTGTTCTCGGTCTCATCTGATCTGCTTTCGTTCTGATATGATCTGTTCTCGGTCTGATCTGATCTGTTGAAAAGGGCTCTGGAACTTTTTTTTGCGCTCAAATGAGCTTTCGCCCGATTTTCTAGGACATTTGATTTGATACGATCACCTCAGGAGAAAGAAATAAAAATCATCCTACAACCTTTCTTTTAGGGAAAAAGCTAAATTCCATGTTTATGTAGAAAGAAGCTTGAAACCTCTATGGTATACTTCACCGATATGATGTGATTTTCGATAAGATCGCGTCGCGTGCCTTTTTGGAGCAGTTTCCCCGTTTTTTCGTAAATCAGGCAAATTTTCTCTAACTCGTAGCTTTTGGTGAGTAACAATAAACTTAAGGAGTTTATATATTTGGAATAAACATAAAAAGCCAATCCTGTTGATCTACTACCACTACTAACAACAACTCACCGCAGCACCAAGCCGCCTGAGGCCAACACAGCAATGCACGCTCCTCCTCCACTCCAATCTATTCAAAGCCTCCCTTTTTACACCCGCCCACGAAGTTCCCATTTCCGTTTGGTAAGATTTCCTTGTGATGAACAATTTTATTTTGAAGGGTTCTTTTAGTTCCGTTGAATGAGTATTGAAAGAAAGTGGGTCATTTTAACAGCTGGATTGTTAGTTTAAAGTTAATTTTTACTTTTTCTATTCAGAATTGATTTTTAATGCCTGACGATGTGAGAGATTTCAGTTCGAGGAAGGAATTGTCCTTTTTGTGAAAAATAGTATATTTTTCATGACCTTTGTAAAATCAAAATATAGTGTGTACACAGGGGGGGGGGGGGTTTGAGTATAGACCCTTAGTAATGTAAGAGCCTAGGGGAAACCCTATTTTAGGGGCTTTTGAGATCATGGAATGCTTTTGATCTAGTACATATAAATCAAGCTTCTTATATGAAATAACATCCTTATAGCCTATACATAAATTCGTTTTAAGTTCCTACCTCCACTTCTTCTGTAGCCTATTCTAAGGCTTAGGAAATTGCATAAAGACGAGTTTACACCTGTTTTATTCTTGGGAAGCCTGTGATTTCGACTAAGCCTGATTCTCTTTTACTTTAGGTTTGAACATAACGGATAATAAACAAATAATAGGCCAATGTGCAGTAAGGCTAAGAAATTTGGGTACTTGGGCATTATATGGGCATTTCTAAGAAGTCAATTTTGGTTAATGCTAATGAAATAAAATAAAATAGGATGAATATATAATAGTTTATAAACAAATTTGGGCTATATATTTGCACATTTGGGGGTGGTGGCGGGTGGGGGTAAAGCATTGCATATATTAAATACGTAACCTAACCTAACCTAGGTACTTTCCCCCTCCCTAAACCCAAAAAAACAACAGTTTAAATATCGTATACGCAATGAAAACCACGCTATGCATTCCATTACTTTATAGCAGTGTCTTGAATTAACCCGTCAAAAACGGATTTTCGTGACTTGTTTCCTTGTAACTGCCCTTATAATGCCCAAGTACCGAAATTTTTTTCTAAATGTATTTAAAAACAACTTATTCACAAGAAAATTTATTCTAAAATATATTCTCCTACTCCCACCCACCGCTGCTATTCTGATGCCTGCTCCACCCCTCCCTGCAGAATTTCTGTGGGTACCCGTGATGGGGAGTAGATCTACTGCCAAAATGAAATATTAGGAAATTGATTTAAGCCTTGTACCTTTGCTTAATTGGTGATCAATAAGGTATTGGTAGACCTGTTTGTTAAGCTTGAAAAAAAAACAAAAAACATTGATATGGCTTGAATTCCTGCTGAAACAGTAGGAATTGCGGGTAAAAATCTAGTTTAGCTACTTCTTACTAACTTGGAAAGCGGTAAGGTTATGAAAATGAAACTTTCAGGTATCAGTCTACAGACTAAATTATGGGTACTGTTCTATTAGCTAGGCAACACGCGAGAAGTGAAGTTTGGTTAATGCTAAAAAATAAAACAAAATATGATGAAAATATAATAGTTTAGAAACAAATTTTGGCTATATATTTGCACATTAGTGGGTTGGGGGTAAAGCATAGCATTATATTAAATATGTAACCTAACCTAGGAACCTTTTTTCCCCCTAAACCCCAAAAAACTAAAGTTAAAATATAGTTCCTGGAGTGAGAAGCTCCTCGTTTATTCAGCATCTCATAGGAATTAGTGGGCAATGCCTATTTGATCTTCACTGTTCTTGAGTGGCTGTCTCGCATGTTGCCTAGCAAATAGAACAGTACCAAATTATTTCCCGGGAAGGTGTTTTGAAGTACCTACCTCCACTATTTCTGCCTCTAGAGGGCAGTGACCTTTCATGACCTTTGAAAAAGGTCATGAAAGTGAAACCTTGCAAACTCTTGCAAGGAAAGAGTGAAACTCTTTCCGTTTTGAAAGTGAAACCTTGCAAAACAGATTGTGGGCTTAACTGAAGTACAAAAAAAAAAAAAAAAATATTTCAGCTTCACAACTTTGCTCAGTCTCAATTTGTGAGGTTTCAAAGATCTACAAATCCATTTCCTAAATTTAGACGAAACCCATCAATATGGCTTTAAATTCTATTCAAATAACAGGAATTGCATTTTCAGAAATAAAACCAGAGAAAAAGAAACTGTTAACTGAAAAATAAGGTAAAATGTTATTTTGTCACAATTTTAATAGGTATAACCCTGTCAAGTAGGCAAATTTCTAAGAGTTAGAAACCAAAAGAGCTTTAACAAAGAAGCTTGGCAATACTTTCCCAAAGTATGTTTTTGGCCCTGCATTCATTACTGTAAGTTTCATTTTTTAAACCTGACCCCTCTCCAAGATAGCAAAAAGTAGCTAAACTAAAATTTTACCGGAATTGCATTTTCAAACACTAGAGCCAAGAAAAAAAGAGCCCAAAAAACCCAAAATTAAGGTAATTCCTTAGCTATCTGAATAATCAGTGAACTGAAAAATTTACCAAAAATTTTCTCAAAATTAAGAAAGGCACAGAGCATCGGCTACCTATCAATGGAATCTTCTAAGCCCTAAAAATAAAGAGAGCTTAGGACACCAGCTTGAGAACACCCTTCCTGGATTCTAGGTCCTGAATATGTTCCTGAAAGTTGCATACCCCTAATTCAACTATTTTTCTTAGAGGAAACCATAGATTAGTGATAAATTCTCTTAAAAGGGTGGATTTCCTCCTAAATACAGCGAGGCTGGCAAATATGAAATCTTAGCCTATTATGAGGAAATCTGCAGAATAATGCCATGCAAGAACTTTTTTTGGTCAATATATACCAAATCATATTATTGAGTTTCAAATAAAGTGAATACACCATTCGATGCCTTTTTTTATGCTTATTACGAATATAATAATTTCAGCCCCCCCCCCCTATATAGGCTATACCTAACCTAACCCAACCTAACCTAACCCTGAATTGGCATATAGGGGGGAGGAATCATCGAAAATGCTTATTATATTCGTAATCAGCATAAAAAAAGGCATCGAATGGTGTATTCACTTTAGTCCTAACTCAATAATATGATTTGGTATATATTGACCCTTTTTTCCAGCTATATAATGTTTAGACTGAGAATACCTTTCACGGGAAAGCTCGTTAGTACTAAATTCCGTTCTTCATAAATTGGAAAGCCAATACAATTTGCAAATAAATTTAAACAACTTTTGGAACAAGCTTAAAAACTGAAATTCTTGATAAGAAACTAACGCAGCAATACTATCGATATTTTTAGGCTATAGAGCAATGCTAGTACTCATACCCAAACCCGGTTTGCTCATGGCTAATTTGACACCGCAAGTGTAAGATGGCATTACATGCGTTTGTTTTTTCATTCTTCTATTTTCAGATTTGATATTACTTGAAATTTTATTTATTAATATTAATATGTAAAGGAATCACTTTCATAGAGACCCCTTAGCCTTTGAGATAGATATAATTTGTGATATCATTACTCCCTAGCAAAGATCCGAATTTGACAAATTATTGATTTTAATTCTTACTGTTCTATTTTTGCAAAATTCTGTATCAAGTGAGAAATAGCTCGTTGAACTTTAAGATAATACAGCACCCGAGACATGTAAAAGGAAGAATAAGCACATTTCCGTCTCTCATTGTCTGACAAGTGAAAACCACGTATCCTGAATACCCCAAAAACTTCTAGTTTTCTTGATTTAAAATAAAGTAGAAGGAAGTATAGGTTTAAAGGGAAGTGAAAAGGATAGGTTAAATTTTGAACTTTTTGAGAGTCCCACCTCACAACATCAAAACAGATTATTTTTTATGCAATTTTTAAGCAACTTCAATATAAAGTTTCGAGGCTGCATGTGAGTTGATGCAAAATTACATGTTTTTACAGATATAATCATAGGCACTGCAATAGCGCTGTCTAAGTAACGAGCGACACACACTCCAGTGACACTAATTAGGAGGGGACAGAAGGGGGCACTTGTCCCCCTTGAGATTCTCCCCTTTCTTTGTCCCCCCCCATTCTAGATTTCTTTGCCCCCTGGATTTCAAAAAATACCATTTTGGTATTTTTGTTGACCCCCTCCCCCCCCGCCCCAAAAAAACATTCCTCCTAGATTTTTAAATGTGTTTTGACCCCTCCCTGATATTATTTAGAATTGGTACACTGATGGCTTGAATGTGTTATGTATCAACTTTTTTCTAATGCTTTTTCGTATGAAAAGAATTGTCGTACAAACTTTGAAGGGACTCATTTAATTGAACATTTCAAGTCTCCGTGTCCTTATAGGAGTCAGAAGTGATTTGAGGGCAGCCACTTCCCCTTCCTCGTCACTTTTAGTTGTCTATCAGTTCCCCAGCCTTCAAAGAAATCTAATCAAAATTTTGAGAGTATGGTTTTGTTCAAGAGAGTCGAAAGGTCAAGTAACTATGTCTCCAGGTGAAAGTGTTGTAAGTGATGAAAGCTGCCCTGTGTTTTCGCATAGGTTTTGTTATTAGGAAAAGTGTGGCAAGTTTGATACCGTGTTTCCAGAAAGACTAAAGGTATTAAGGTGAAATGTTCAAAGAATTTTACGGAAATGTTAAACTAAATAAAAAGACCCTATGCGCATCCCGACTAACAGAAGTCCGTATCCGCAATATTTAAGGAACGGCATTGCAATCATTACCTTGAAACTCTAATTTTTTAGGAAGAGGACTGAAATGAAAAGACAGCACGTACATCCAGGTTGTCAAAACGCCTATCAATGATATTTCAGGAATGCCGTCTTAAGTTCAAACCTCCGGGCACTTTGAGGGAGGTGTTTGAGTGAATTAAAAGACGCTCTGTGGATCCAGGTTGTAGAAAGAACATATCCACAACATATCTGGAAAAGCTAAGAATATTACGCTGAAAAATTCAAGGAAGCTTGAAGGGGATATAGGTCTATTTTTTTTTTTTCGCTTGATCATCGTTTATGCTTCAAATTGCTGTTTCCACTTTTTGTATGTGTAAAAAATTAAATACTGCTACTGCTACTACATGCAGGTGACTTAAAAATAAAATGTGTGATGGATCTTTGAAACGATTGGCTGAAACGGGGATGAACCTGAAACATTCTAGTACTTTTGGGGTAAGATGCATCAGACTTAAATTTTCATGTTGGAAAGAGAGAAAGAGGTTAAACAATGCCGTACCGCTGATCCACTAAATGATTTTGCACTACAAGCTCCTAGGGTGTTTATATTCTGTGCAAAGTTAGTAACAAGGCAGATGAGATGACATTAATTAAACAATGCCGTACCGCTGATCCACTAAATGATTTTGCACTACAAGCTCCTAGGGTGTTTATATTCTGTGCAAAGTTAGTAACAAGGCAGATCAGATGACATTAATTAAACAATGCCTTACCGCTGATCCACTAAATGATTTTGCACTACAAGCTCCTAGGGTGTTTATATTCTGTGCAAAGTTAGTAACAAGGCAGATCAGATGACATTAATTAAACAATGCCGTACCGCTGATCCACTAAATGATTTTGCACTACAAGCTCCTAGGGTGTTTATATTCTGTGCAAAGTTAGTAACAAGGCAGATCAGATGACATTAATTAAACAATGCCTTACCGCTGATCCACTAAATGATTTTGCACTACAAGCTCCTAGGGTGTTTATATTCTGTGCAAAGTTAGTAACAAGGCAGATCAGATGACATTAATTAGAATGGTGTAATTAATTGGAACGACATTAATTGGAACATGTGCACTATCTCAGGCATCAAGTTGAAACTTGCAGAGAATGTTAAGGGGAGAGGGGAGTATGAACCCAACTATAACATTGGGGAGAATGTAGTTGTAGATAAAAAAAAAGTTTATACACGTCCAGGATATTATACAATACAGTGATACAATAGTACACTGTGCTAGTCCCCCCAAAGGCTCCTTGGCCTGTAAATTAGTGGAGTATATACGGATCATAAACTCAGAGAACAATAGCCATTTACTTACTGAGAGAGAAAAAAAAACAGTACATATATAGAGTAAATAGATAGATAAACTAATAAGATTTATTTATAGAGAAAAAAAAACCAACTCAAACACCAATAAAGCATAACATAATTCATTTCTCTGCATATTATTATCAAATCAAAAAAGTGATCTTCATACCCTTATACAATCCACTGGTCCAGAATCAAATTATACAGAAAAAAAGAAAAGAAAAACAGAAACGAAAAGCAATCAAATGAAAAACTATTGCCAACCATTCAAAACAAAAAAAATAAGTCACGAGAAAGGCTGCACAAAAGCCAAAAAAAAAAACACTGACAGTCACAGAAAGAAGAGCAAAAAGGAGAGGAAAAGGAAATATAAATAAATAAAAACTATAAAGTAAAGTTTATTCATTGTTGTAAAGAGTTTAATATTCAACAATAAATACAGATTTGAAATACAATACTCTTATCCCCCTCGAAAGGCTCCATGGCGAGGGATACAAGGGGGGTACAAAAAAAGAGAACAATAACCAAATAAAATAAGATTAAAAAGAGAACTTACCTGAGGCCTGGGAGTCAAAACGCAGAGAAGACAACGATACACCATGAAATTAAGCACTCAGGGGACATCAAGTCCTCAGAGGAAAAAAAAATAGAAAAAAGCAACAAAATGCTATTCTGTTTGATACTTAACTAATGGTCCTTAAGAATCCTTTTTAAACTCCAAATCGAGTGGCATCTCTGTTTTGAAGAAGGTAGGAAATTCCAAACCTTTTGACAAGCAATTAGGGGATTGACATCTGACCGCACAGTAGGGGGGTAGGAGGAATGCAGACATTATGTGAAGAACGTAGGCTATATGGAGCTGAGTCAGAAATAAGCACAAGAGGTTTTAGAAGAGATTTTTGAAGATTGCCATGAAGCTGATGAAAGACAAGAGAAGCACAAGAAAGAATGTAAATAGACTGTATATTTAAGAGCAGTTTAGGTGAGGAACGGTTGGTGCAGAGTTGCCACCAGTTCAAGAAAAAACTCCATGGCAAACGTAAGAAAAAAAAATGCATGGCTTGTCCATAGCAGTCCACCCCTAGGGTTGCCGCCAACTGAAGAAAAAAATCCGTTTGATAGTTCGTCGAATGTGCTGGAATATGTTAACGTATCTCGCAAATCAGCAAAATTTAGAATATTCCGTCATTAGGGAGAAACCATGAGTAAATGCAAAAACGTGAGATCGTATCTGTGTGAACCAAAAGCAAATCTAGGTTCTGACTAGAAGTAAATAACCGTTAAAGAAGTAGGAAACCGCCGTAAGCGTAATGCTGGTCTCAAATCAGGCTAGACCCTTGCATCTGTTTTCTTCCGGCTGATTTCTTCGTGCGAAAAGATAGGCGATTCCACCGGAAGAAAATCTTTGCATGAAGAAACATGGGGGATCTAGCCTGATTAGATGGCCTCGACTTTTCCGACTTCTGTTACGGTTATTTGCCTTTGGTTCTGACAGAGCGGGATTCGCGCCCCGACTTGACTGTTTTGTAACATGTAGATAAATGGCGTTCTGTCGCTAGGTGACGGGAATTGAAAACTGTTGTGATTTCTTTTTCTGCTGATAGAATGACTGTGGTAGCAAGAATGGAAAGCTGACTGACCTTGAACAGAACTTAATTGATGCACGACATTTGGAAAAAAAAACTAATAAAAATTATATATGCATTCTACATTCTATAACCAGTATTCCAATCCCAATCAGGAATGGTTTATTCGTGAACTTCAAACAACAATAAAGACGCAAGTTTGCATAGCATAACTACTGCCACGAACCTTGTAAATCCATATTATAATTTTAGAACACCAACTTATCTTTGAGAGGAAATTTGGCAGAACATAGAGTCAATATTTTCCATGACTTCGTGAAGAAACCTGACTTCCCTTTTGATGGGCTAACGTAACGACTGTCAGCGGCCGAATTAACGCAGCTATCGGCAAATTCTCTCTAAAGCTTGACCGGAAAACTAAAACTAAAAGTATCTGGAGCAACTAGCTGTCTAAGCTATAGAGTGAACTATCACAGTGTGGCAAAGTAAGGAAAGGGGAGAACTAGACGGGGTGATTAGGCTCGACGAAAAGCAGGGGCAGATTTATTGTTTTTGTTTTTGGGCATGGTTAAAACTGGTCAAAACAAATCCATGCCAGAAGTTTTTAATTTCCCTCACTTCTTCAGCACGTCAGTCGGAGTGCTATCTGTGGCCACAGATGTAAGAGCAGTGAGACAGGTGGTCCGTTAACCCATTTTGGCTCGCCGTGAAGATTGGTTTTCTGAGCGACGCTAATTCCATACCATGTGAAAAAATCCATATTTTCTTGGAAAATCCATGTTTTTTATTGAAATATCCGTGGAAATCCATGACATTTCCAAAATCCATGGCAGGGGTTGAAAAATCCATGTTTTCATGGATAAATCCATGGCGGCGGCAACCCTGGGCTCGTGTCCATAACCAGACACCGTGCTTTATTATGCATGACATTAAGTGACCGCAGAGTAGAAGGAAAAGTAGACATCCATGCAATGGGGCAGTACAAAACATAGGACTGGACAAGATAGAAAAAAGAAGCCTCAGAATAGATCCAGGAAATGTGTGTCCAAGCTTTCGAAGGATACCCAAACTCCGTGAGACTTTAGCCCTAATCATGGCTACATGGGGATTGAATCAACTACAATCTCTTGTGTTTAGGAATGGCTCGGGAAATAGATTTGAAACTTTGAAGTACCGTAAGAGCGGAAAGGGTGAGTAGTGGGGTACTGTTAATTTCGTGTTTAGGGGAGGGATTAAATATTTTCTATCTCCACTCAACCTAAGTACTTCATCTCAAAAAGCTACTACATTGAAAAACATTTATAGTTAAGTAGCAAGGGAGTTCAAATGCTATTATGGGTTGGCAGGTTTTTAGTGTTGCGTATCTGCACTTTTTTGGGAACCAGTTGGAAACAAGTTCAAATTATCAGAACTTTTTGGTTTTTGTTATGGGGGGAAGTATTTAGACCTCAGAATATAACTTGGTGGCGGGGCAAAGAAGTATTAAATACATTTTGTCTCAAATCTGCCTAGAAGTCTTAGCACTTAAAACCCATGCGAGACTTTTCAAACACCTGGGAAATCCAGTGAAAAATTTCAAGAGTCGTGGCAGGGTCAAAATGGACTACAACTCTGGACTTTTTGAAGAGGGGAGAGTTACATAGAAGGGCTCTATGCATGTCGGGGTTATCCAGATGGAATATCTGGGATGTCTTAGGAATGACTTGAAGGGTATAGTTCAAAGCTTCAAGTACTTTGTTGAGGAGGAGAGGCAGGGGACCTTGAATTTTGCCAGAAGGGGAGAAATTGTTGTTTAAAATCAACCTACAAGATTAGTTTATTGATTCTTCACTTGAAGCCAGGTACTCCATGGCCATCAAATTTGTCCGCGTCTAAATAACGAGGTAAATCCAAAGACCCTAAGTGGCTAAAGGTTATCAAAATATGATTTTTATAATATCTATAGAATGGATTGGGGTGTTGAAATAAAACTTTAAGTTAGTGGTAGGGAATCAATTGGACCTGAAGTCTTAACGCGGAAGAGGTGTCAGAGGTCAGAAGCCGGTAAATGTGTTTCTCTTCCATTAGGCTAAGTAACTTATATTATAATACTTTGTGACCTATAATTTGTTCACGATTAAGAAAAAATATGTACCAGAGACGATTTGTTCTGCAACATGATCAAAACAGTATATCTACCAAAATCTGGCTTTGGTAATCTGAACTTTTTAGGGAGTATTTTGAGGCCAAATGGATCTATAATTCTGATTGGAGGGAAGTGACAGAGGAAAAGGCTCAAAGATATGTGCTCATGTATGTTGTAAATTTTAGCCACTATGAGTCTCAGCTGGATTAAAATCAATTTTTGTGATACAATGAACTAGAGCAAAAGAAACCAAGCGCATCCAAGCTATCAATAAACGGCATCTGCATTATCGCAGGAACCACTGTGGAAATTGAGTTGACAATTTCAGGGGTACTTGTGGTAAATGAACTACAAATTTTGACTTACAGGGAGGGGGAACCTGTCCAATGACAGAAACTTTTAGCTGGGTTATCAAAATCAATATCTTTGATATCTTGGGGACAGAAAGGTTGGATTGAGCTAAAACTTTTTAGGTTTGTAAAGTGAAGAAAAGCAATGGGATTCCATGTTTTGTGTTTAGAGGGATACGATCTTGGTGGAAAAAAAAATGTGTTTCTGACCCAACAGTTTTCAGACTATTAGCACAAGTGGAAATATGAAACCTGTTCACGGGTGAATCTCTTCATGGTGAAGTAGCCAGGTAAGTCAAAAGATAGTAAACTCAATAAGGCTGTCAAAATAGAGGCTAGGCATGTTGCATATATTTAACTAGATATCTTCAGAGCTACTAAGAGAATTCAGTTAAAAGTTAGAGGAAGTATTTTGAGAGGATAACTGAACTCAAAATATAACTTCGGGTAAGGAGATAAGGGTGCAAATGAGTTTTTGTCTCCTGTTGTTTGATCTGAAAAAGGACTGGGTATTTTTCTCGAAACCGTGAAATCCATATCTGTAAGCTATTGGGTCAAAAGGGACATTTGAAAACTCAAATGAGAAGTCAGAATAGACCATTTTTTTCTGATCACCTGATACTCGTAATCATTTGTAGAAGTAATATGGCTGTATGCACCACTGAATATACATCTGAATATACATCATATAACCCGACCAGAACACGATCTAGTTCCGGCCAAAATGGTTTACAATACAGAACTTACAGCCTGAGGGAGTAGACCACGTCAATAGATACTGATTATACATAATTTATTCATGATTAGTACTGGCATGATACCATGGCTTTGAGGCAATAGCAACCAGTCCATAGCAACAGGATTCAATATAATGAATGATTATCAATGTCATTCATATTAGTTAGAGAATAGAATTCAGAGAGAGAGAGAGAGAGAGCAGTTTGTTTATTCTCTTTTATTGGACAAGGAATATATTAGCAAAACGAGTGCTATGTTTAAACTATTAGATGTTGATAGTGGAATTGGTAGCAGCAGTGATACAAAGACGGGTGTATCAAACGTAACAGTAGAAATTACAAGAGAATTTTGACTAAGCCTTGAATGGGATGATATGTATGTAAGATATGTGATATTATTGAGCAGATTCAAATTAGAGGAGTATTTATGCTCTTCAGCGAAACTTGTTATAGTGCATATAAATATATTTCAAGTTTCTTTAAATGCAATAGTGAAATATATTGAGGAGAATAAGTTGTATCCGTAGTTGGGAGATTATTATTGTTGTAATTATACATGATAAAAATGTTTCTAAATCGAAAATTTACTTTATAGTAGGGTACCGAATATTCTTGAAGTAGAAAGAATTGTAGTTAGTCTAAAATGGGTTGTGAAAGTGTTAGGATTGAGAAAAAGGATGGATTTGAGAAACAAAAATTATACAGAATCTTGTTTTTATGGAAAAATGTTTGATTTTAGATGATGATTTTTTAGGGGTATCTTTTCAAAGGAAAATATTTTCTCGAAAAATACTAAACGACATAATGAAAAATGATTCTTCGTCTTTGTACTATTGTATGGAAATTCTACGTCGTGGTCCAAACGTATTCACACAATTTATTGACATATTAATCGAAACAAAACAAAATCGCCTTAGAAAATTAAGATTACATCCAATAATTTTTTTAATGAGAATAGTAAATCGAGAATTCAGAAGATCCTAGTCAAACCGGTTTTATCGTACCATTCGATTACTCCTCTCTCTCTCTCTCTCAATATATTGATGATATGTAAGTTTCATTTTGGCGATGAGAGTGTCAACACAGCAGAAAAAAGTTCTATACATGTCGGCTATGCATGTATACACTGGGCAGCTGGTCATCATGTCAGAATTGTATAATGATTGACGAATATAATGAAGAGTGTAGATTACGCAACCCGTGTAAATTACATAGAGGATTTGCAGTGCACATTAAAGGCTGTAATTCATGTCTCGAAGAGATTTGTCGGGTCTCACCCTAGAGGACCCCTAAGCTCCAATTGCCACTATGATGAATGTGGTCAGCGGGAGAACACTTATCCTGGTATGATTGGAAATAATCCTAAACGAGATTTTAGTTTATATCTAAGAGACTGGTATCGCCACGGTTTTAAACTGTTTTGGAAGGAAGAATCAAGTGTGCGATTCAACTTTGGAATAAAAAGAGAATTTGGTTTCTACGTCATCGTTGTGAAGACAATGACTACTATGATTATAAACCTAGTGATTCACCATTTAAAAACACTATATATGATATTGATTCAAATAAGCAGATTGAAACACGTGAATTTTACAATATGAGTGAAAATAGTATCATTGACTTCACAAATAGATACAATAAGAGTGAAGATACATTGTACTGTAGAAAATGTGACCCTGACTTTGCAGCAAATCAAGATCAGTATACAGTGAATTCAGATGATTACCACCATTAGTTCTTCTCAACTTACCTATACGTAGAAGAAAAAATCTTAAGAGGAGAAAAAAGTTATATTTTTTATGTATATACATCATTTTTTATCAATAAACAATTTTACATACACTTTAGAAAATTTTATTCGTAGGGCACTGAAATCAATATTATACAGGTATGAAAGTATATTTTCCACTATTAAGTCATTCAGACGACGATTGTCAACTAAAACGTTAATAAATTGGTTGTAAGTATATCCCTGAAATCTGAAAATGAAATATAGTAGTGCATGAAATCCACAGCTTTTAGTCGTTAAATCCTGCACTCTCTTCTGGTTTTGAATAATAGTTTTCGCGCTGCTTTCAATAAAGTTGTTGATGTTTGGGGTATAGAATGTATATGGTAGGCCAATAGGATCAAAAAATTCTATATTCTTCGCTGTTTGAAAGATACACAGCCAATGACCTTTCTTTACGCTCGATGAACTGCTATTTACAAATGATAATGGTATTGTTAACACTTTGAATTTTTTCAAGGAAGTCTGATGGTATACAACCAGATTTGAATTTGGACATATATGGATCGATATTAAATACGCTGATTATTTTATTTATGTTCATTGTGCGATGTCTAGTAGAACACTACCATCGGGAGTTATTTCACAATAAGTTTTAAATTGACTCACTGATATTATCGTGATACTTTCAGTCAAAGTGTCGGCGAATGTGCACTCTAAAAGTACATTCCCTGTTCGTACAATACTCACATCTTGAGTACCAGACATGTCCAGTACAATGATACCATGATTTTTTTTTAAACATTGAATTGGTTCTTCCATTTTCAAAGAGTTGTGAATCATGATCTAGTGATTTCATAGTCAATCATTTTGAGTTGTTTAAGATTTTTTATCAAATGATAAAGTGTACAAGGGTATTCCATTCTCCTTGCACATGAGGCTGGATAAGCTGAAAAAATTAAAATCGTGGGTGATGCAGTCCAGGATCCAATAACACTAGCACTCCTCACAAAGGCCAAAGCGAGTTTTGAGGGGTTTCTCCATTGATAAGTGACGAATCGGTATAACTACGAGAGCCAGTGACAATGTGACGTAGATATGTGACTGTATGAGGAAAAAGAAATTTGATATTGTTACCTGTGGCTCTCAATTTTTCCAATACCAATGCAACAGAGCTCATAACCTGTTTTTTTCGAATATGAAGAATTGCTGAAGTGATAATGACATTTGCATCAGGTGCAGCAGCAGGTGTTTTTTCTCATAATGGAACTGCCGGAGCCGCTTGTAACTTTTTGTCAATCTTAATGTTGGGAAACAACTATTGAGAACTATTAAGAATTTAATGATTTAAGTTTCCAACTAGATGATACTCTTGGGTCACTGCAGCAGTTAACTCACCGTCAGTATCAACATTCGATCTATATTCATAACCCAGTGCCTGTCCTCTCAACTCCTTGTATGACTTTGGAGTCATCAACATAAATTTATGTAGCTTGCATAGTTTGATAAATTATTGCTAGTGCTCACCAATGTTCCATTAATATATACATTAATTTTTTTGAACAAGTTGTGCAATACAGTTTTCATAGGAGAGACTGTCGGTAGCCATGGGAGTTTGATTTTAAGACCTTTTCTTCGCCATTACATTTGAATCAATAAATATAGATGATAAATCAATTAAATAATCTTTATTGGAAAATATTTGAAAGTGCTTATTTTCGGACAGGGGTTGTTGAGGATGAAATTGTTCATAGTAGCCATACTTGACACTGACATCAACGTTTTAGCATTGAATAGATTCAGTGACGATTTGATTGACTGACATGATTCTTTGTGCGGGAGATAGTTCATCTTAAGAAAAGAAATACTTCTTTGATCTAACAATTTTTTTTCTTTGTGTCACTCTTCTTTTTTTCTTCAAAGTCCTTGTTGATGTCATTCGTTTCCCTCCTGGGTAGAGACTGATGAGTGAATGATTACCACACACCCCTTTTAATCCCTTCCCATTTTGCTGAAATTTTAATTGTCCGCCAACAGCTCTTGCTGAAGATCCAATATTTTCCTTATGACTCTCGTTGAAATTTTTACCCGAGCCCCAGCCCTGTAATGTTGAGGCAGCAGAATTTGTTTCATTAGGTACGATACATTTTCTGGCAAGGGGTAGTACAGAACAAAATAGCCTAGCAAACCAACTACCAAGACCATAGTCAAGCATTGTAGTACGCCCCTTGTAATAGTCCAATCCATAACCTATTTGACGAGAACTCAGAGCACCAACGTAACAATCAATGTCAGAACAGACAAATGGAATTCTTCTATCGTTCATCTTAAGCAACGGGTCAAAAATGACATGTAATGACACACAAACCCATTGTTATAGCTTAAAGATCACTGAGTTCACTTCTGAGTGTTAACAGACAGAGTTACAAATGCAAAGTGTTTACCGGAACATACTGCAGATGTCTTATACTGTAGTGGTGAACATTGTTTTCTATACCTTTTCTCTCTAGAACACGTAGGAGGGGAACAATTGAAATACTAATTCTTGAAGGTTCTAAAAATGAACTGTAAATAAATATACAAATATCCAAAGAGAAACTAGGTGCACAGTCTGCTTAGTTAACATAGTCCTTGCCACTGAAATTTTCTGCTTTTATTTGACGATATTTAAAACCAAGAACCTCACGTAAGTTTTCATTGAGGAAAATCCTTTCATTCTCAAATGGATTATTAATATAAATTCTCCTTTGTTCTCTCGAAGAGTTGAAAGTGAAACCACCTTTTTTTAACTTGCAATTTTTTGTTGATAACCCGACACAACCCATGCATATTTTTCTATTCCCTGTAGGGTATGGTAGCAATAGGGTAATCATTTGAGTCAAAATTTTCCACCGCACCCTCATCACCAAAGTCAAAGGGTCTTATATTAATAACAATCGACTAGAGTAACTTTATATCAAAATTCAAATTTGATGGCAGGGGAGAGTTTAGTCCAAAAATCACTTGTTTTATTCAAATCATCATAGGGAGGATCAGATGCATTGGACATGAGTGTGACATAGAAATTATTGTGCATTGTTTATACCTTCAACGTCTACCCAAAGCCTACGCGTCAGTCTACCCAAGACATTTATAGATAATGCAAGGGCCTTAGGTTTCAAGATTTTTGTTTTACGTATGTTAGCTAGTTTTTGTCTGGCCTTGAGCAATGTATAGTCCTCCCTAGCGGGGATTCATCAGGTTTTTCCTCGATTTCCTGTGGAACACCTTAAGGGACTAATTTAGGTACTTTAGCATTCTCAATAATTTTTAATAGTGTTTTACCAAGTTTTGGCAACTCTTTTAAATTTGCGGATGATTTGACATTACCATACCTTTGTCAAACATCTAATATTTTGAATGGTACACTCGATTCACTCATTAAAAATTTAAAGAATGATCTTGTCAATGTTAAACTCAACTTAAGCATACTCAAAAGCAGTTTCACGCTATTTTCTTTTTTTTTAAATATATACCCTATCAATAAATACATTTGCATACCAAATTTAAATACGTTTAAACTGCTTGGTGTGCAGTTGGACAACGACCTTAAATGGAACTCCCACGCTTCCCACTTATTTAAGTCTGGTAGTTTTCTCCTTAAATCTTTCTCCCTTCTCAAACGGTTCTCCATATCAATCCAAAACCTTAAAATAATTTAAAGTTCTTATATAAGATCCTGTCTGGAATATGCTTGCCCTGTCTGGTACCCTGTGTCGACCAAACACCAATGCTCTAAAATTGAAAGTATTCAAAAAAGAGCAATAAAAATTATTCTGGGGACGGTCTATACTACATACGATAAAGGTTTGACTAGACTTGAACTAATTACATTGGAATTACGACGTCACATCCTCACCATGAACTTTGGTCACAAGTGCCTTAGTTCTGACTATCATCGACTTTTTCTCCCTCCCCCTTTAAAGAAAATCCCCCAATCCATCCTGATACAAGACTCAAATGCTCGTAGAGCTCCAAATACCGAACTGGACCTGTATCCCAAAATTTTGAATAAGAGGTACAAAACTCTTTTGTCCCCTATTTTGTTTCCCATTTTAATAATTGATGTAACTTTTGTTTTATGTTTATCCCTTAACATCTGTTTTGTTATTGATTCAATTTTTGTTTTATGTTTATCCCCTAACATCTGTTTTGTTATTGTAATTCTGACGTGCTTATGCTAGCTTTTGTGCTATTTTAGCCAATAAATCATATTCTATTCTTTTCTATTCTAAGAATCAAAATTAGAGTTATATCCTAGCCAACAAGAAAACAGTTGTCTCTTGCCCTTGTTTGTATGACTCTTTAATATCTTTGCGATTTGATAGATTTCACTATTATTTTCAGTTTTTTGTAATTCATAGTCATAAAAACCACCGAAAACTCTTGATCTTTGCTACCTCGTAGACGACAAGTTATAGGTTTAGTGTCTAGGATTTTTGGCACTTTAAAAACTTCAGTTGACCATAAGTAATTTCCCTTTTCAAAAACATTATTTTATCTACTAATTTGAACACTATCACCGACATTGCATTTCTCCTTCACAGCTTTTTCACTGGGATATTGTTTAAAATAAGTGTCAAGTGTATTATGAGCACCTCGATGAACTTCTTGAGGGCTAACGTTGAACAATGATTGATGAGGCGTTGATTATAAATTTTCGTGATTTGATGTAAATCATGAATAAAAGTAGCGTATTTTTCAATGTACAGTATCTTGGAATCTAAAGTCGAATAGTTCTTATCAATCGTTCGGCCAATGCAGGCTTTATAGGACAATGACTATGCTAGAGCATTGTATTATATTTCAATACTACCTTTTCTAAACGTGGATTAACAAATTCACTACCACGGTCCGTTTGAATTTTTCAATAATAATCTTGTTCAAGAATACTTTCTATAGCATGAGCGACTTCATCACCTTTTTTTTCCGTAATGGAATATAAAATGAATAGCGACTAAAGCCACTGATTGCAAGTAGAATATACGTGAAGGATGTATTGTGAAGCCATGGAATCTCATCTAGATTTAAGACATCTGCTTGCATTATATGAAGTGGGAAAAAGGCTTTAGTTTTTGGATAACGAGTACCATGAACCCTAGGATTTCAATGTTGAGTTTAACTTGGTTTATTTTGTAGATACTATTTCACACTTTTGGCGTTAACACCAGTGACTATAAACAGTGTGGTGGGGGAACTTTAACTTTCCATTTCACCAATATTTTCATTAACAGGTTTCAAAACTTCAGCCATTGTTAATGTAAACACGTAGTTTAATGTCCGCTACCCTTTTGCATACTAGTGGATGATGATGAGGGTGGCGATGAGTTGACATCAATATGTCTTCGGTTTATTCTAGCTACCAACGGTGTCATCAAATGAATGTTTCTGCTAGGTGTGTTAGTATTCTCCAATATTGATTTAAAACCTTCATCTGTTTCTTCTTTTATTTTTGTTGATGATGGTGGTGATGCAGTGGCACTATGTTCTTTTAATTTCTTTGTAATTTGCTTATTGGTAATAAAACTTTTCAGGAAGTTTAATGTGTTTAAAAAATTGTATAGATGATTGTCAAATGATAAAAGTCCTTTACGATTTGTAACAATATAATAAATTATGTCAAGTATATTATAACTTTTCCCTTGAATTATAATTCGTTTTCCATTGCTATCAACGTGAATGTGATCTTGACCACTTTCCATGAGATATGTTAAACTCTTTTACTTTGTTCACAATATGAGTGTAGCAGTAGATTCCAATACTTGGCACTATTGAATTCAAATCCTCCTCCTTTGATTGTGTTTTTGTTCCAGAAGAATATTGAACAGATGCTTCTTTTTTGTGATCAATGAGACTTACATTGACTGATCTTACATGATATGGCGTATGTTTTTTCACTCGTCGAAGTGCATCTTGAAGTAAAAGTAGTTTTTTACCATTGTAAGAGATCTCATCATTAATGAATTTACTTAGATTGTCCTCAAAGTATTCCTTCGGTAAAAGGGCGAGTTTTATTGGGGTCAATTTGTAGGGTTTAGCTATCTGGAAAAAACTGTTTACAAGTCCTGCAATTATTGGTAGGCAAAGTGTAAAAATGCTACCACCCACTTGGAGAAGACGTTTTCTTTTAAAATCTTTTCCTTTTCTTTTGCCAGCCAAGGCATGCACAAATGAAAGATGTTGCTTTGCCTGTTGCTTAACTCTTTCTGCCAGTTGAACATTGCCCTCAGTTAGATTTAAACAAAGTTCAGATATCAGATTAATGAATTCTTTGTCAACACAATGTTTGAGTATGGCTTTCCTAAGTGGTGGTTTTGAAGTGCTTAGAACGGAAAATAAATGTCTATTTTAGTGTAATTCCTTCAGTGTCATGATGACAAATAATAATCTTTTTTACTGTTCACAGGAAGATATACTGTAATTTCGTTGTTAAAAATATCTCTGACTACAAGCAACTCCTCGGATGTATTTTGATAAAGTTCCATTAGAATGTAGCCATAGGGTTTATTTGTTGCCTAATTGTACGCTGAAAGTAGAAATTCTGGAGCACCGTTATATATTTGTTTATTGCGAGTTATTAGAGAGCTTAAATCACGAACGGCTCTGCAAATGATATAGCAGGTGCAGTTCAAAGTGTACTCATACATTTGCTCTGATGAAAGAGATTATGTAGAACTAGAGTTACGGGAATCCGTTCATGATGTGAGCGAACAGTAAACACTTGCAGCATTTCCTGAGACCATTGTTCAATGGATTCAGCTAAATCATCAATAATCAGCCAAGAGTTTGGTTCAATAATACTGAAAACATCAAGTCCCAGTAAGAATTGTACCTGCACAGATGCAGCAATAGCTTTTACTTTATCAAATGACTCTTGTCAAACACTGTAGCAATAGTAGATTTTTTTTTTACTTTTCCATAAACATTTTATCACAATTTTTAATTATTTTAGTTAAAAGTGTTGTCTTGTCCGACATTGATGGACCACAAAGAAACGATCTGAATGGTGTTTTAGATTAATACATATTGTATTGCCTTCAAAAGCTGAACTAAAACTAGCTATAACTATAGTTGTCTAAAGAATTAATAATTTTCCTATCAGTCCTACTACTACTACTACTACGCCGTTCAATAACAACAAAAATATAGAATCATGTTTTCTTTTTTATTATAAATATTTTGAACAGAAAAACAGCACTTTAAAATTAAATCAAAATAATTTTTCATCATCAGAAAAAAGACAATTTAAAATCAACGGCACTTTTATTTAACAATGAATATACATCACACTTGCTCTGTATCAACACTTTTTTTTTATTTACAACAACAATAAATATTTTA
Source organism: Artemia sinica (assembly GCA_027921565.1). NCBI lineage: Eukaryota > Metazoa > Arthropoda > Branchiopoda > Anostraca > Artemiidae > Artemia > Artemia sinica. Next base: position 95,711,735 of record CM051256.1, on the reverse strand, counting down.
AACAGCACATTTAATCAATATAATATCACAGGTTAAAACATTTCTCCTTTTTTCATTTTATTTTCAACAATAATAAATGCACAATACATTTTTACACTTGGACAAGAAACCCCCCGGGGCAGTCACTGCAGCGGCTGAAGGCCAGGCCGGAAGGCACGGGGGTCCGCTGTGGCGGGAAAGGGTGCAAAATACATTTTTTTCAAATTAGTAAAAAAATTGAAATATAATATTAATAACTTAACCTTGCACACACACACACAAATTTTGTTCAACAATGGAACATATTGAAAAAAATCTTCCCACCACCCCACGCCCGCCTAGTATTATGAAAAATGAATTTAGGTTAATTTATCCAGACCGAGTTGTTCTCTAAAATTTACACATTCAATTCCATCTGAAATATGGTAGTGCTCATGGGGTAGTGCCCATGGGACACCTAGTACCTTCACATGATCCTCACATACATAAACTTTGTCTGTCATGTCTGTCACGGCATTTTTCTCTACTCTAACTGTGTAGTTTGTAAGTTGTAAAGAGCGAATCCCCATAAACCTTTGCTCTTGGAACTATTCTACTTTACATACAGTTTCTATAAACACTCATGTAAAAATTATTTTTAACATAGTGTGTAGGCACCCCCTTGCCGACTTGTTTGATATCCTCATTGTGCGTCTCCACATAGTACACCTTTGGCCCTGGAAACAAACCATTGGATATCAAATCGCTCCCCGTCTCAGATTTTAAAATTACCAATTGATTTGGGGCCTGGTACTTCATTGACTCCGAATAAATTGACTCGTCCCAATTGGTAAAATATACTCGAAAGCTAATGTGCTTACCATTTTCCAAATCATTCAGTAGATTCTCAGTTTTAACTCTAACAGGAGTGAATCAGTGTCTCCATAGTGCAGTTGAACTTGTCCCTCTCCTGGACATGGCCCCTTACGCATATTGTAATAAAATGACAACATGAGTTTCTTGGAAATTTTCGTTATTAAACTGCCACCAGCTATATTTTTATTTAATATGACATTTTTTTCTATGAATGAGGACAATATCGGAGCCTATGATAGCGAATGATGTGAAGTTCGGATCGGCAATGATTCGAGCACATTCTTTTGGATTGGTTGCAACGTCACATCAAGTCCTGTTACGTACACTTTCGCAAATTTTACCGAAGGCTGAATTTAAAATGAGTTTATAGATTCTTTTTTTAACCTACATTTTTGCATCAGTACGTTTACTGAGAATAGTGTCAATAAACATTTTCATGCAAGGCTTTTGGTCAAATTTGAGGGCTCTATTTATCTTTGTGACCCTGAAACCATTGGCTACCATCCACAGCCATAGCATCATGATGAAGAACAGTATTCTGCTTCGGATTAAGGTCAGCAATAAGTTTTTGCTTTGAAGTTATCCAGTGCATATCCCCATCGTCTACCAAAGATAATTTTTCTAGACTCAAAGAGTCCTTAGTCACTGGTCTATTTATGCACGGGAAAACAAAATCATTTACATAGGCATGGAGTTCCATTGGTATTCCACCATAAATTTTGAAAATCCATCCTTTCGGCCTATTCTCCTTTCTCCATTCTTCTTGCGGGAAATTTGAAGCTCAAGGATTGTTAATTCATTTGTAATTACCACACGGCAAACAGTATTGAGATTGAGACAATGCCGACAGATAAAGGAAACTCATATCCAAAAAGCTGCATCAGACTTTTCATCAGTGTCCTGTCCAGTCGGATCTTTTTCAAGATACGGTCCCCATGGAAAACATAACCACCCCTCATTGATCTTTATACAAATAGATGTTGAACCACGTCGGTGATCAGACCTACTTTTGTTTTGCTGATTTTTAGAATTAAATCCATCACCAGATGAGGAGGTGAAAAATAATAAGCCAAATTCCAAACAGATTTTATCCGTGTTCTTACAGACAATGTCCAATAACGTAAACCCATCATTTAACAAGTACATTCTGCAATAATCCCACCCATTTTTACATCCTCCCTTTGCCCAACCCCTCTTGGCAAATTCATAGTCGGCAGTGGTAAACTGACGATCATGAAGTGAATCATAAAACACTTCGATGGGTGGTAATTTCACCTCATTTAACCTCGAGGTGGAGTTGCAGTAACCATATTCGTATGTGACCTTACACAATAATAAATCATACATTTCATCATCTGGAAACTGCTGCTAATGGAGCGCTGCTTTTCTGTACCTGAATCAGTTGGCTTAGGGATTTGGGAAAAACTAAAGGAGCTTAAAAAACGGATTTTATTCAGGCAAGTATGACCATTGTATATTGTTTTCCATTTGAATTCTAAGAATAGCAACTTCTCAGATGATATTATAGGAAAACCAACCATCCACACATGCGTAATCTATTGCTTCACCCATCTGCATACGGTTCTATGCTGGTAAAATGATCTTCAAATCATAATTGGAATGGTGTATAAAAACAGGTAAAAAATATTGTTGACTAACGTTTATTTACATGATTGATGGGCCAAGTTATTCCCTCCTCATGAAATTTCCTGCCACAAATGATCAAGGTCACGTACCTTCCCCTTACCCCCTTTCCCCTTACTCCCTATGCCCTCATAAAATTCACCAACATATTTTCTTATTTTTAGTGGTCAACCTGGCATCGGTGATAGAATCATTGGATAGTGTTTATGACGCAACCGTGAAAGTGCCTTATTTGCTGTTATAATAAGTTTAATCGAGGCTGTACGCATACGATATGGCGCATCCAATGTCTCAACTACATCACAATTGTATGGTATTACTAGAGTCTCGTTGTGCATGGGCAAAAGACACTACTATGGCTTTTTGTTCTTTGACGCGATTTCGATTTGATGATTTGAACACATCTGTTAGTTAGGTCTCGCAGTCTAAGACGATCTTGTCACTCTGCAAGAGTGAATTCTAGAAATTTCTAAAACATAAGATCGCCCCGTAGCCGCTAACCGTTTCTAAAGACTGGTTCCGATGACATTTACAGTGTCTCATGTGATTCTTTAGCTTTAAATCGCTACGAAATATGGACAGAGATTTTGGACAATAGTAGCATACCCCACCTAGTCTTATACCCTCCCCCAGAACCTGACTATTATATGTAATTGGATTAAAATGACCAATTGATTCAGGATCTGTAGGAGGTGTGTAAAGATACCATACCCAGTGCTTAAGTGATTCAATGGACTCACTGGAAATAAAACCCTCATTTTTATCACTGCGGTCACCCTTTTCAAATTCAGTTTCATATTGTAACACAGTAACACCAATCATATCTGTCCTCAAAAATCTGTATTAAAAATTTCTATCCACTTGAGTGTTAGATAGTATCTGAGTGTACCTGTCCCGGATATTGACCATTTAAACAATTGAAATCTACTTTAAGAATCTCTGACCCCTTCCCATCCCCCATTAGCCATCAATTTGTCCAACTTTGTCTTAGAAGTATCCCTTTGCAGGGGTCGGTATGCTGTGATATGAAAAACATACTTGAAACACTGTAACCTTGTATTGACAAAGATTCCTTGTACACCTTTACACCCTTCCAAATCTTAATTATATTTTAAAACTACAGTCCTCTTCCCCGCCCCACGTCTTAAAATAAAATTATTTTTAAATTTACATTTGTTTGCATTTAGATTATCTATAAATGAATTCACTGCCCAACTACCACTATCATTATAATTAACTAATTTAGTCAATATACTATTAACCCACTCCATAAATACAGTCCCATAATTTTCCAAATGTGGGTTAATTCGTTAAAATCTTAGTATGTACATACTTTGAATAAAGCTCTCCCACATTTTCATTTTAATAAAACAATTTTAGTGCTATTGACAAGTTTAAACTGACCTTCCTACCCCACTCCCGAATATGTCTTTCACGAAGGGCTCAAATCTTGTCCCCATAGGAATGTATTGTGTCCAAGGGGTCTTTTACAATGTCGCCCGCTATTAATGAATTAAAATAATCTCCAAATCCAGCTTTATAAATAAATATATATTGTGCAAAATGGAGTTTGATGTATGAAAATAGCCAATATAATTGGCGTTGGTGAGGCTCCCAACCCAGCACCGCTCTTTCCACCTTCAACCTCACTAAGGGGGACAGGGCGTGGAGTAAAAACACCCTGCTGTCTGAGCTGTTCAGCAATAGTAAACTTATTTATTGGTATATTTTGTTCTTCAACTGAACTTGGCTTAGCTGGTGTGATGGCCATTAAAACAGTGGAAGGATTTTCATTAAATTTTCTCGAAAAATTCTACAAAATTTACACATATTTGGGCTGGGTCGGTCGACCCAAGTAAAATCATTCTCCGACATATACTGATTTTCAAACGCATCTGGTTGGGTATAACTGACATTCAAATCCTGTTGAAGTGTACTTTTTGAAATGTCATTTGAAGTATTGGAAGGAGCAGAACAGTAAAATATTCTTTTATAAAGCTATTTGTCCATTCCGGAGCCTCATCCTCGTCAATATAAGAGGGAAAATCATCTATATTATCAATATCTCCAAAGAATTCTTTCAAAAATTCCCCGTGCCATTCTAAGCTATTGTCGACAGGTGGTAAGTCAATAGCCTGAACATCATCTTGATGTTCCGATGGTGGTGTGAATGTTGTTGTGGCCTCAGTGAGATTACATGACATTTGAGTTGATGCTGGTGGTGGTAAATCAACGATGTTAATCTAAAATAATAGAATTTATTTTCTTTGTGAAATTGCTACTGTTTTATAAAGTCGAAAAATTGATTATTAATGAGCTCTGTTTTTATTTAAAACCCTTGCCATAATAGAAAAAGAAGATTTTATTTTTTGGGAGGAGAGGCACCCCTTTGCCCACAACTACTTGATTTTAATTCAAATTATTAGCTCAAAAGACGATTCGATCCCTGAAGAAAAGCGTAGCGTAAAATTTAAGATATCTAGAAGCTCAAAGAGCCAATGCGGGTTCAATTTTTTATTTAGTCCGTCATAAGCTAGTTTCACCTTTTTTTTATCAGCAAAATTTCATGTCAGCGGATCCATCTTAATTGGAGGAATCCACAGCATAGGGCTTGTGGTCCATCTGAGGAGCATCATTGGTTCGCCGGTGGCGTGCAAGTTGGCCCGCACCTTCATTTTCCTGCTCATAAGGCTTAGATGAGCCTAATTTCCTCAACAAAGAGGTTGGCTTTTGTTGATCCTACATACATAATTACTGAAGGTCTTGACATGTTCATAGAAGTGACCATATCTTCACATTGTATGGCGGATTTTATTGGGAGGTCATTGTACATCTTTGTCCTATTTGGGGAGGATCTCTCTCAGAATTTTCCTTAAATATAAATTAAATTTGAGTTTTTTTCATTAAATAGAAGCTGATTTTTCATATATTAGACATATCACAGGAAAAGACATTAAATGCATATAGGTGCTACTGAGTAACAAACATACCAATAATTAGAAGGCACGACTTATACTAAAGGGAGAGTGTATCCAAAGGGATGAAATTATCTCTAATATGGCAAGTAAAGTACAAATTACTAAAGGACAAGGGAAATGAAGACTAATTATTTCAATTAGTTTAGTTGATATTCACGGAACCGCATCTGTCTTAGAAATTAGAACAAAATGGAAATTTTAGTTTTAACTATAATCACAACCGTATGGATTTATGCAGTATTTGTTAGCAGTGGCCACCAAATAAAGTAAAAACAAGTTTTTACATCTTATAGCGATCACATCATAGATATAAAGCTAGGTTAATTCTAAAATATTATGAAAATATAATACTTTAGTAACAAAGTTATAGAAAATACAACAGAGAATTATGGAAACCAGACCGTCCAAAACGCATCGTATTAAATACTTAACCACCTCTATATATTAAAATACACCTGCATAGTTTGGGTTTATCTAGCTCAAACTAAGCTGACTATCCCCTTGCAAGGCATAAACAGACAAAAATCTTAATCCTAGCCCGCTTTCACTATTACGAGCCTACAATCAATCTCGCCCGGGCTAAGCTGATTAAACCCCTGCAAAGAATAAATAGACAGACATTTTTATACTAGCCCGCTTTTTACCAATACGAGCTCGCAAACAGTTAATATGATCTGAGGCATAGAGCCTTCAATCCCGTTTAATATACACAGATTACGTTGTCATAGCTAGAAGCAGTTAATAACGAAGGCGACCCAGTTCAAGATGGGATTTTATGATAAAGCGGACGCAGCGAGAACTAAGCGTTAAAAGAATAACAGTTTATCGCGAGCTGTCGTTCATGATAGTGAAACTTATCTTGAAAAAAATTGGACTTAAATGGATGATTTGGATTCTTTTGAAAGGATAGCTAATAAAATGTAAGAAGGATTCACATTAATATTCCGTTTGCAGTTCATCTATGAATATAATATTCAGACTGAGTAATTCCCATATAGTTTGGTATTATTTTATACTGGAAATAAGAACCAGTATATGCCATTCTATCCTGAATATCTTAACCTCTAGTTGCCGTTCTAGTCAACAAATACAGGTTTTTAAAACTTGGAACAATAGCCGAATCGTGTTCTGGTCGCGTTACACGATATATATTCAGGATTTACTCACTCAGGCTGTATGTTCTGTATAGTATATCATTTTGGCCAGAACTAGATCGTATTCTGGTCGCATTATACAATGTGTATTCAGATATATATTCAGTGTTGCATACAGCCATACTATTTATATAGCCGCTTTGCTTAAATTTGAATGTTTCACAGAGCAAAAGAAATCATGTTTTTTTACTTTGTTTCTCCGATCAGCCTTAAAATTGATTTTTGCATTGTGAAATTGCACTTTTGAAACTGATAATGCAAAACATTATTTGTTTTGGACGTCAGAAACGGCCAAACATTTTGTTTGCCTCTAACAGATTTGGGACTTAAAGAGCTTGTTGACAGGATTAGGTAGACCTGAATGAAAAAAAAAATATTCTAAAGATGGTTTTATGTATATTTGACACCTGAGTGGGCCAACAAATGCTTTATCAGTTAAAATAAGGGAAGAATGAGAGGTAAGTAGACTCTAGTCTTAAATAATTACCGAATCCAATCTGTAGAATGTCAGGTCTTACAAGTTCCTTTTTCGATGTGACTACTCCCTTTGACATATATCTTCACTCCTCCCCTTGAAAGGTGAATCCTTTGGTACCTGTGATCATAAAGGCAACTGAAACAACCCACCATAGGAGTCTGAGCACAAAACATGTAATATGCTAGAAAAACGAAATCTTCAGGCCAACTAGGACACTTTTCTTTCCAAGCATAAAATCTGTTTTAAGCCAGAATGACGAATTCACTGCTTGGATAAATCGCTGACTTATCTATCCGAATACAGTCTCTTTATCTCCTCTTCTTCGACGGTCATAGTCAAGAGATTACTGATTCTTCCATTTTCGAGGTGACTATTCCCTTTGACATATATCTTCACTTCTCCCCTTGAACCTCGAATCCTCTGGTACCTGTGATCATAAAGGTAACTGAAACAACCCACCATGGGAGTCTGCGCACAAAACATGTAATATGCTAGAAAATAGGAATCTTCAGGCCAACTAGGCGACTTTTCTTTCCGAGCACAAAATCTGTTTTAAGCCGGAATGACGACTTCACTGCTTGGAAAAATCACTGACTTATCTATCCGAATACAGTCTCTTTATCTCCTCTTCTTCGACGGCCATAGTCAAGAGATTACTGAGTCTTCCCTTTCCCATCGTCAATCGCAGATAAAAATTCGCATGCCTTAATGCTAAGAATAATCTTTCATTGCTGGCAGGGGTCAGGAAAAATATCAACTTGCTGAATCAGTTCTTCTACTGCAGAATAGGGAATTTTGAGATCAGATAAAATTTTAATGGCTCTGAAAAAATCCATTTTTACAATAAAGACTTTTGAAAAATGAAACAGTGCAAAAGAAAGCTGGGATTCTACGGCATAACCATCGACACCAAGAATCCCTGGATAATGACACACGACCCTTTCTTTTTTTTAAATTCAAGAAAAGTAGAACTTTTGTTGTCCAGGGCAGATAAAGCGTCGAGCAGAAACATATCTTGAATGAAACGTTGGTGCATTTTGCTCGCGAAAAGGTCTATTACTTCAAAGTATGGAAGTTTAACGGATTTTGATTAACCTGGCTGACTGTTTTTGCTTTTACCAGTCACTGAGTCGAAATGAAAGTCTTTGAGACCAATGGACGTGACTTGACTTCAGGGATATCTTTCACTTTATTTTTTATACTGACAATTGTCCAGAACAAAACTGAGACAATGTTTAGTGAATCTATACTGTTATTCAAATGTTAAGGTGGACCCAAAACGATTTGTATCAAGTATCTAGTTAAAGGTCATGCCCATATGGGGGTAACTCCATGCACGGATCGATCGAGTCTCGAATCCGAAAAATGGATGTTCTTTACTTTGAGGATTTGCGCGATCCCATACAAAAAAGTAGAAAATTCGTCAAAGCTGTGAAAATGGAAAGACTTCAGGCAATGGAAAATCTGGAAGGGCGGCACCATTGATGAGTTTAGTGAAGTCTATTTTAAGAAAGGAAAAATAGAATTGTTCTATAAAACTAGCCATGAGACTAAAGAAAAGAGTCTAAGTTTCGTGTCACAAAAGATGGTTAGTAAAATCAAGGAGTATCCTTTGACAGATCCGGTTTTTGGCCCAAAGTGGTCAAGCCAGAAAAAAAGGTCATTTTAGAAAAACTTGTACCTTTTATGAGTGAAATCATTCTCAGTTTTCGCAATCTACGCCTTCAACAACGGCTTCTGTCGATTTGCTCAAACACGGCTCTGTTTCTTAGCAGCCTGCAGCATTACAGTAATTTCCTTTACTTTTTTTTACCTTTTTGAAATATTTGAATAAAAATATTAGATATATTTGTAAAAATATTTGATATTTTTGAAAACATTGATTTATTTTACATTTTTCATACGTAGTTTTACCCTCGACATGCGTCCTTGATAAAACGGCGTTATATGTTTTATACAGACTTTAACCTTTGGAACTTGATTCAAATTTGAGTCCGAGTTAAAAGTAAAAGTAAATATACGTCAGATACGCACTTTTACGTTTGGGACAACCTGTTTATATTAGTAGAAGTCCAATGGTAAATGCTCGTATATACTGTTTGAGGCTTCGAGGAGACAATAACGGAAAATTTTGCTTAAAAACATTAAATCCCCGTATCTCTTACCTATTTAACAAATTTCCACAACCAGCCAGGGTCCAGTTTTACCGTAAACCGTATTTGGAGCTCTCAAAAGAATTTAAACTTCCATCCGTGATTTCTCGAAATAATGAAAAGTGTAGGTACACCCTTTTAACTTTGGACGGCCGTTCTCTTGCCTCGAGGACTAGGTTTAAATATTTGAAATTTTAATTCCTAGATATTTTGTAAAGGAAAGAATTCAGATAGATTTCTGCTTAAGCTCTACCATTTGTTATCAGTTTTCTGCTTTTGGAGTATCTCGTATGTCCCAGAAATCAGTGCAAGTTCCTTGTATATCAACAAACTTCATTACTGGTATAACCCTGATAAACAATTTACAGTGACTAACACTTTTTCCATTATGTGTAAATTTGAATCAAAATGGACCGAGTTGCCCGTAACTATAAACTCGGGTCATTATGTTACGATAGGTATCCCTCCATTTCGCACGCCCCTGATTACAATTCACCCTTTGTTTTAGAAGAGAAATACCCTTAAAATGAAACTGTGAGGCCCCCTAAGGCCTGGGCAGTAAAGTCCAACAGTCTAAAACTTTAATGAATCACGTCTTTTCCGCTGCAAGTGCCTTTTTTTTATCGAACTTAAGGTTGATACGGCCACTTTAGTATACAAAATATGACCAAGAAGGGATGGACGACTCTGAAAATCCATCCGCTCTGTTCTTCTGATCTAAACTCACTTTTTACGTAGTTTCAACTGAATTAAAAGTGGAAGAAGAAGAAAATGCCTCTTAAAATCATCATTCTCCAGTCTCATTAGCCCAAGGTGTTTTCCCAAAAATTTCAAGCAAATTTGGTACAAAGAAATGCCGGCCTACCTTTCTGCTGAAAAGTTGGTGAGGGGACATGGTCTTGGTGGGGTCTATTGCTCCCGTAAAGTTCCACTTTAGGAAAACCTCCCCTCGATAATTTTTCCCTGGACAATTCTCCTCAAATGTAAAATTGAGAAGCCAACAGTATGTTGAGCAGAATAAAAATACTGAAGAAAACTAAATAATTGTGCATCAGTTATTATGAAGGGGTCGTATTGGGTCACTATAAAGAAAGGGGGCGGTGCTAGATGCCTAAACGAGTACATTAGAATGCCCAAATGAAATAAATCTCAACTATTCTACATTTAAATATAGAAAGCGGCATGGAGTAGGAATCAATCTCTCATATCCCTTATTTAAACTAAGCCTGATTAAGGATGGTGCAAAGTGATCCCCCTTCTTATTTCTGAAAGGTGTTTCTGACACTAATTTTCAAGCTTCATTTAAATAAACTATCTTAAATAATTTTGGAGACTCCACTGCCTTTCCATGAAGATAAAATAAACGTTCAAAATAAGGATACAATCTTTTTTAATAGAAATTGTATAGAAATTCACAAAAATACCAGATATTTCGGTCAAATATGCAGTGACCGTCATCAGTAGTAAAACTAAGTTTTACTGCAGATGACGGTCACTGCATATGTCTTTAGAACGAATGCACATTAGAATAGATGAGATGAATCTGAAAGAGATGAGGGGAAAATATTGAATGAAATGAATTCAATTAGAATGGAGAAAAACTCAATTTTATATTGGTCAAGTATGAAACTAGCGGAAGAAATGGCACCCTTACCGCCCCATGAAAGCTAAAAATCACAACGATGGCATTGAAAAAGGAGGTAGAGTACACTAGAAAGGGATCACGAAGAGTAAAATTAAAGATCAAGAGAAACAGCCCCCCCTCCTACAGGAATTCTTCACATTCCTTGAGAAATGACAGAGAAGATTCATATAAAAAAAAATATGGCATATAAGAATTCATCATCGTTCTGGAAGAACTCCAATTTATAAATTTATGCTAAATCTCGTTACTGGTAGAACTTGTAAGAATGTTTATTTTTCCTATTATATTTGCAATAAATATTTTTTAACATATTAATTTGGTCTTAGATTTTCATTAGAGGTTGGTTAAGACTTTTTGACCAACAGACTGTTTTATTTTGACACAGACTTTGGCGTCGCCATTACCTCATATGTTGGTACATCTATTAATAAAAGCTTTCTCCGGTTTCGCAATACAAAGACGGGGTCAAAGACACCACAATTCCTCCGAAAAACAAACGTTTCCACAACTATCCAGTCTCTCTCCATGGCCGACTCAGACTAGTTTCTATTTTGTGGTACAGGGGGTCATAAGGATAGACACGATCCAAGGTAGTTATTGGTTTTAATTCAACGTATAAAATATATTTATTAGTAAGAAAGTAAATGAGTTTATGCTCAAAATATTTGTGTAATAGGAGAGGAATTTCCTACCCTCCCAGCATGCATATTGCACAATTATTCACAAAATCTTTTTGGGAGTTTGTATAATGTTTGCTAATGATTATACCTTCTTCAATAGAGATATCCAAGACACTATTGCGATATTGTATATAAGAATTCAATTTTTCATTTGATTTTTAGTACCTTAAAAGACTGTTCCACGAGTCTTTCTTTTGTTCATTTTTGTGCAACTTATTGGTTAATTCAAATGTTGATAGGATGAAAAACCGTATTATGTAAATTTTGCAACCCTTTTCGTTTTAAATTCTATCGTTAGTCCAAACTTTGATAACATAGACTCTTATGCGTTTTTAAAATGCATTGATGCACTTCAGAAATGTTTCACCTATGTATCCTACATAGGAAATATATACACATTTTTAACATATTTATCTATATTTATATAGATATCTACTTTTATTCTAGGCCTGGTGTTTAGTAGGCCAGATAATTATTTGTATTTTAATGGTTTAGCTGCGGTAAATCCAGTATTTGGGTATGGATAATACCTTTCATAGGTTTATATTTTATAAGTTACATAAGGTCATAACAGCTTGGCCGTATAGACCATCATTACATAAGGTCATAACGCCTAGGGCGTATAGGCCGTTATTACATAAGGTCATAATTCCTAGGGCGTAGAGGCCGTCATTACATATGGTCATAACGCCTAGGGCGTATAGGCCGTCATAGCATAAGGTCATAATGCCTAGGGTGTACAGGCCGTTATTGCATAAGGTCATAATTCCTAGGGCGTACAGGCCGTCATTACATAAGGTCATAACGCCTAGGGCGTATAGGCCGTCATAACATAAGGTCATAACGCCTAGGGCGTATAGGCCGTCATTACATAAGGTCATAACGCCTAGGGTGTACAGGCCGTTATTACATAAGGTTATAACGCCAAGGGCGCATAGGCTGTCATTAAATAAGGTCATAACGTCTAGGGCGTACAGACCACCATTACACAAGGTTATAACGCCTACGGCGTTATAGGCCTTCTGGCAAGGGATAAGTTGGTCCGGAAGTTGCAGCTCAGATTAGGCCCAGCATCTAATTATAAGGATTTTATAGTTGGTTAAAAATAGGCACCGATCCCGGAACAGATGACATGGTCTCTTTGGCAGAGTCGCTGGACCAGGTATACGAAGTACTGGGTGACACTATTTGCCCCAGGCCTACCATTACTGTCCAACAGCCTCGCCCGGCGGCAAAGCTGGTTTTGGCAATTGAGCCGTTCAAGAGAAAACAGCTTATCACGTTACCCCTCTCCCCAATGCTGAAAAACTTCATCAAGCAGCGCTCAGAAGAACTGCAGTCAACAATAAAGAATAAGCCACTCTCAGAACGTGATAATTTCTTTGATCCTCTCGACATACCGGGCCGAGTGAAAGCACGGACTTTCCCCCTTTTCCTCAGTTTTTACCCCTTTTTAGATATTGGCAGCTGGCAACCCTGCTGGTACGCAGAAACCATGAAACAGAATATTACAGAAGGGAACTTTTGTGTCTTATTTGTAATTATTTGTAATCATTTGAGTGTATTAAACCCAATATTTATGGTATGGTATATTACTCATTACATAAAGGGTATACAGGCCGTCATTATATAAGGTCATAACGCCTTGGGCGTACAGACCGGAATTACACAAGGTCGTAACACCATTGGGTGTACAGACTACCATTACATTAGTTCATAATACCTTGGGTGTACAGACTGTCATTACATAGGGCCACAACACCTTGGGTGTAAATGACATCATTGCATAAGGTCAAATCACCTTGGGTGTACAGACCGTCATTAAATAAGGTCATAACCCCTTGGGTGTACAGACCAGCATTACATAAGATAATAACACCGTGGGTGTACAGGCCACCATTACATAAGGTCATAACGCCTGGGGAGTACAGACCCTCATTACATAAGGTCATAATGCTTTGGAAGTACAGACCGCCATTATACAAGGTCACGACGCCTTGGACGTACGTACCGTCATTGCATAGTATTGTAACGACTACAGCGCTAACCTATAGGTCTGGTCTGGCATGTGGTAAGTTTTTCTGGTGATTAGAGTTGAATTTACTTCTAGCGTCCAATTACAAATATGCTATGCTAGCTGGATAACAGTATATACTTATAATATTGAAGAAAATATCGTTTCAAAACGTAGTACTTCTTTGAGCCTTTCGGCATCCTGGAACGAGCGAGTGCTTACAAATGTCAAGACGCATTTTCAGCTTCACAGGCACCACGCATAAGCCCAAAGTTCATTTTGTTACCATCAACCGAAGAAGTAGAGGACATAAAGTTCATATCAGTTGACAGAAAGTCATTCTTGGTCTTAGATTCTTCCACACGAGTGACTTTGAGCATGCTATCATACAGTGACCTCACGTTAGGTACTGTCATAAAGATGTTAAAGGCAGAAAACTTCCCTCCTGACACTATCCCAAATTCTAATAAAGTTCTTCGATTCTGTTAATAGATGTCAGCAGCGTCTTTCAAATATTCTTTCTAGAGCATACTCAAAATTATTATCTCTGGAAAGCATTTCATGTTTTCCGCCGACTTTAAGGACCTAACTCACAGAATGAGGTTAGGGTTCACTTTCAAAAACAAAATCTATCAGTTTAAAGTGCCATCGTGAGCTATGGCCATCTTCAAACCATCCATTGGCATGCTTACATGAACAAATAGATTCTGCACAATTACCAAAAGTCATTAGTACAGAATAATGTAAAGACCATTATGATTTTTAAGCTCAGACTTGGGTTCCTACTGAGCGAGAATTCAGATGATTCTCCTGCACAGACTTGGGTTCATGCTGAGCGAGAAATCGGAATTGCAACCTATGCGACGGATCATATTTCTCAGGTTTTCTGGTAGACCAGGAGGTAAAGAGGGTGTACCTAACCCCGGAAAAGATTCAGAACTTGATACATGCAATCAAGGCAGCTCTGGAAAAATCGCATGCCTCAATAAGGCAACTGATGAAGCTGATTGGACTCTTCAATGCAGGCTCAAGAGCAATTCCTTTCAACAGACTACATCTCAGGACATGTCAGTTACTAATGCTCAGATTGTGGGACAAGTCTTGGAGCAACATAGATTTAAACAACCTAATTACGATAGAGATGAAAGAGGCATTTTCACAGTGGCTGAACAAAGATTTGCTGAGGCAAGGCCTTCCTCTCAAGCCCTCTATTTTTTCCAAAATAATATTCACCGACAGCTCAACCTACGGGCGGGGTGGCTATCTAGAAGACCCACATCAAGAGACTTCGGGGAATTGGTCTCCAGAAGAGAAATCTCTTCATATAAATTGCTTCGAGATGAGAGCCGTAGTCAACACAATCAAAGCCTTTGCGGTAAAGCTAAGAAACGAGGTAGTCATGGTAGCGACGGACAACTCGACTGTAGTCAATTACATAAACAAAGAGGGCGGAACCCGTTCTTTCTCCCTAGAGGAGGAACCCATAAATCTCTTCGAGATTATGATGGACCTGAACATTCACTTGAGGGCAAGACACATCGCCGGGTCACTTAATCTAGTAGCAGGCACACTGCCACGAGAAGGAAAAGGTATGCCCACGGAATTGAGTCTCAACAAGAGTGTCTTCAAAGACCTGTCAAAAGAGTATGGACTGCCAAAATTCGATTTAGTCGTGACTCGATTGAACCGGAGGATCGACATATATTTCTCACCAGTTTCAGATTCTCTTGTGTTCGGCGCAGATGCCCTTGTCCACGATTGGTCGAACAAACACAGCTATGCCTTCCCTCCATTTGCCCAGATTCCAAAGGCTTTGGAGAAGGTTCGAAAGTCTGTGAACTGCCGAATAATGCTAATTGCTC
Source organism: Artemia sinica (assembly GCA_027921565.1). Classification (NCBI taxonomy): domain Eukaryota; kingdom Metazoa; phylum Arthropoda; class Branchiopoda; order Anostraca; family Artemiidae; genus Artemia; species Artemia sinica. The sequence continues at coordinate 95,696,293 of CM051256.1, read as the reverse complement.
CGCGAGGGCCTAGCCAAGATTGGTACATGAGTCTTCTCAACCTGCTAGTAGACTTGCCTATACCCCTCAGAGATTATTCAGATCTCCTCCAATAGGGTCGACTTCGCCACCCAGCACTAAGGAATCTAAATTTACACGGCTGGAAGATATCGAGCGTGGACTCAAAAAGAGTTTTTTCTAAAGAATCGGCCCTTGCAATTGCCCGGTGCACTGACGATATACCATTAAATTGTTCAATGAAAAATGGCAAGTGTTCGTAGGTTGGTGCAGTGAAATGAAGATTAATCCTCTCGCAACCAGTACTCAGACAGTTGCAGAATTCAAGATATATCTAAAGTCTGGTCGAAACCTCGCAGCATCAACGATAGAAGGTTATGAAGCAGCAATATGCGGAAAGCTAGCTCTAGCTACAGGAACAGATATCAGCAAAGATACTTGTTTGACGAAAATGAAACAGAATTTTGGCACGAGTCACCGCGGACACAACATGATATTCCCGCCTGGGGTCGGGGCCTTGTTCTAAGGCATTTTAGAACTTCACAATTTCTTGACATGTGGAATATTGATATGAAGGATGTTACTCTTAAGACGGTATTCATTACTGCCATCACATCTGGTCGTCGAAGGAGTGAAATACATGCCTTGTCTTTCAGTGCAGCAAAATTTTCTGATAATTCAGTAACTCTCAGGTTTCTCCCTTCGTTTAGACCTGAAAACGTGAAGCCTCATGAGATACCTTCTCCTATCCTTCTTCCCGCGCTAGATGTAGATCTAGCTTCGTGTCCAGTGAGAATGCTATCGGCCTACGCTCAGCGAACAGCTAACGTGGCGGTCAGAAAGGGGAGAAAAAGGTTCTTCATTCCTTTTTCTAAAACAGCACCACGAGAGGTGGCAGCTAGAACCTTATCTTCTTGGATAAAGCAGGTCATAACTATGGCATAAGAGGCAGCAAAAGAAGAGTGTAGAAGAAGGAAATCACATGATACAAGATCCATGACGGCGTAATGGGCGCTATCAAAATCAGTACCACTGGCTGATATAATAATTACTGCTGGCTAGTCTTCGGAGTCTACTCCCAGACAACATTATCTACATGAAATAGAAGATTGAACCGATGCTCTACATTTTGTTGCGGTTCAGACAGTTTTATAGTTTATACATTTGAATATTTGAGCTTGAAACTAATATTTTATATTAGTTGATTTATCAACCCACCACCAAATTGGTTGAAATCTAAGCTTTTATTAATGGATGTACCAACGTATGAGGTAATGGCGACGCCAAAATCGAACTTTCGAATGAAAGTTCAGTTTGGCTAGCCGACACTTACCTCATACGTTGGTACATAGAGTCCCTCCCTCCTCCCCACTCATAGAGAGTTAAGGAATTATAAGGGATTTAGTTCAAAATAGAAACTAGTCTGAGTCGGCCATGGAGAGAGACTGGATAGTTGTGGAAACGTTTGTTTTTCGGAGGAATTGTGGTGTCTTTGACCCCGTCTTTGTATTGCAAAACCGGAGAAAGCTTTTATTAATAGATTTACCAACATATGAGGTAAGTATCGGCTAGCCAAACTGAACTTTCATTCGAAAGTTCGGGTTTTTTTAATGGTCGAAGATGTATGAATAGGATTTTTTTCAAAAAAATTAATAAAAACACATTTTGGTATAAAACACTCATCTAGTTGGTAAATTCCGAGTGTTTTGGTAAATAAATGAGCATAGAAAATTCAGTAAAGGCACTTTTGAGTACAGCAAACTCAGTTAGTTTGCAAACTCCGAAGGTTATAGCTGCTGACTGAATATAAAAAAATTTAATAGAAGCACTTTTTAGTACAACAAACTCAGCTAGTTAGTAAATTCCGAGTGTTTTAGCTAATGACTGAGTATAGAAAAACATAATAAGGGCACATTTGAGCACAACCATCTCAGTTAGTTTGCAAATTCCGAATATTATAGTTTCCGACTGCATATACAAAAAATTAATAAAAGTGCTTTTTGTACAACAAACTGGACTAGTTAGTAAATTCCGAGTGTTTTAGTTACCAACAGCATATCAAAAAATTTAATAAAAGCACTTTTGAGTACAACAAACGCAGCTAGCTGGTAAATTTCGAGTATTTTAGTTAATGATTGAGTATAGAAAAATTTAATAAGGGCACTTTTGACAACTGAAAACTCAGTTAGTTTGCAAATTCCGTATGTTTTTGTTTGACACTGAACATCAAAAACTTTATAAATGCACTTTCGAGTACAGCAAACTGAACTAGCTGGTAAATTTCGAGTGTCTTAGTTACTGATACCATATCAACAAATTTTTAAAAGCACTTTTGAGCACAAAAAACTCAGCTAGTTCGTAAATTCCAAGTATTTTTAGCTGCTGAATATCAAAATTATTAAAAACACTTTTGAGTACAACAAACTCAGCTACTTGGTAAATTCCGAGTCTTTTAATTTGTGACTGATTATGAAAAATTAAATAAAAGGGCTTTTGCATACAACAAATTCCGCTACTAGGTAAGTTCTGAGTGTCTTAGTTGCTTACAGAGGATCTAGTTGCTTACAGAAGGAAAATTTGACAAAAGCACTCTTGACTACAATCAACACAGCTATCCTGTAAATTTTGAGTGTTTTGGTCGCTGACTGTTGCTTAGTGTTTTAGTTGATATAAAAAAATTAATAAAACACTTGAGTACAACAAACACAGCTAGTTGGGAACTTCCGAGATTTTTAGTTACCGACTGCGTATCAAAAGAATTTAATAAAAGCAGCCTTAAGTACAACAAACTCAGCTAGTTGGTAAATTATTAAAGTTTTAGTAACCAACTGTGTATAAAAATTTAATAAAAGCACCTTTAAGAAGAAAAAACTCAGCTAGTTGGTGACTTACGAGTCTTTCAGTTGGTTCCTGAGTATCAAAAAATTTCATAAAATCACTTTTGAGTAAACAAAACCCATTCATATTTTCTTGATAAGGAAAAAATGACTAACATTTCATAATATAAAGTGAATTTCAGTAAAATCAGAATTTATTTCGTTTAGTCACATCTCTACTGCTGGCATCTATTCATTTACAGTAACAGAGTCAATCAGGTGAGTAAATAGTCATAGCGTCAATACAGTCAATCAGTTGTGCTACCATTTATAAATATAGTGGAAAAAGTGACAGAAATTTAGATAATCAAAAATATCGCCAACTATGACTGTGAATGAACAGATTCCAGCAGTAGAGATGTGACCGAACGAAATATTTCTGATGTTACTGAAATTCACTTGATATTATCAAATATTAGTCATTTTTTTCTTTAACGAGAAAATGTGAATGGGTTTTATTTTTCTTAGCAAAATCCAGACGTAATATATTTGTATTTTCATTGTTCTTGTGATATTTATCGATCAATCAAACTGAATTTGCTTTTATTAAATTTTTTATTCTCAGTCATCAAGTATAACCTTCGGAATTTACAAACTATCTGAATTTGTTGTACTCAAAAGTGCTTTTATTGAATTTTTTATTACTCAGTAACTAACTAAAAAGACTCGCAAGTGACCAACTAGTTGATTTTGTTGCACTTCAAGGTGGTTTTATGAATATTTCTTATACACAGTCGGTAACTAAAACTTTCACACTTTAACGACTAGCTGAGTTTGTTGTGCTTAAAGATACTTTTATTAAATCTTTTGATACCCTGTCGGTAACTAAGACTCTCAGAATTTTTCAACTAGCTGAGTTTGTTGTACTCAAGTGTTTTATAAATTTATTGATATGCAGTCATCAACTGAAAAACTCAAAATTTACTGGCTAGATGAGTTTTAGTAGTCAAAAGTGTATACAGTATACAGTATACAGTAATAACAACCTGGTTAACTCACTATTTTCACATACTGGTTCAAATCATTATCTTTAATATTTTCCACGGTTGTATTTCAAGCATATTGTAGTCTATGTATATCTGTAGTCATAATATTTGTTGAAGATTGCCCCTAATATAACTGTAAAATTCACTGTATCGAAGAGAAAAAGACAGACTGGTGTGCGTGTATGAAGGTATACCATATTCTTAACAAAATGTCGGAGCAGCCTCTTCTTGGCCGGGATTTTCCGGAAATATAGAAAATCGTGATTTCCTCTGTTTTTGTGTTTGTGTGTCTGTTTGTACTTCTGTAAGCCTACGAGTCTGTAAGCCTATGAGTTTGAATGCCTATTTTTATATCTGCATGTGTGTCTGTTTGTCTGTCTATGTGCCGGTATGTCTGTTTTTTTTTGTAGCTGCTTGCTTTTTGTAGCTGTAGCTGTTCTGCTTTTTGTATATGTGTATCTGTGTATCTATGTGTTAGTTTGTGTGAATATAGTACCGGGGGGGGGGGGGGGGGCAGCCGCATAAAAAAAAAATTACCAAAGATTATACAACAATAATTGTCAATTTTTTATGCATTGTGCAGATGATTTCACTAGAGGATGATTTCACAGAGCACTCCTGAGGTTCAATGTACTCTAGAAATTCTTAATAAGATTTGATAAGACCATTTACAATTTTACTATCGTTTCATGTACCGAACAAAATATCAACCGGATTTTTTTTGTTATAATTATATGTAATATCATTGAAAGACATGAGTAAAAAAATTGGAAAGATACCATGTTCAAAAAGATAAAACAGTTGGGGGGGGGGAAGTCCCTTCCCCCAAAAAAATTAAGTTCCAAAAAGATTCTAAGGTTGAAAAAACGTCACTGCAAGCAATATTTTTCTAATAGAAAAAATCACGACTGACATATGTATATCATGTTCGTTTTGTATTTTTTTAAATATCACAAGTAAATGTTTTTGATTATAAGTATATTTAATAGAATTATAAGACATGGAAAAAAAACTGAAAAAATTCTGCACTAAAAAAAAATTCTAAGTCCAAAAAAATAATCAATAACCAATAGTCAATAATCAATAATTGACAATCAATAATAGGTAATCAATAGTCAATAGTCAATAATCGATAATCGTTTCTCAATAATCAATATCGATAATCAATAATCAATAATCGATATCAATAATCAATAATCCACAATCATGAATCAATAACCAATAATCAAAATTCTGCAATAAATAATCCAAAAACCCAAAAAAAGGCTAGATCAAGTTAGGTTAGGTTAAGTTAGGTTAGCCTACGTACGCGCGCGTACGTAGGCTAACCTAACTTAACCTAACCTAACTTGATCTAGCCTAACCTAACCATACTCGCCGGAAAATCCCCCCATGTCGACTTTGTACCATGCTTTAGTTAGGTTAGGTTAGCTTATCATGAGCGCTCATGATAAGTTAACCTAACCTAACTTAAACATGGAGAAATGTTTACTAGCTAACCTAACCTAGCCTAACTTAGCTAACCTAACCTAACTTAGCTAACCTAACCTAACCAAACACCAACCCAGACATGTAAACAAATATATTCAGACATAGAAATGAAAAATATTATTTCTAAGAGAAATTTGTGTGTGTTCAGTAAAAGTATGTTATTATTAAGGTAAAATGTTGTTACTTTGATGAGAAGGTTTGTTAGTGTTAAGCAAAACTTGCTACTTCTGACAGAAAAGTTGTTATCACAATCAAAAAATGTTACTTTTACGAAAAAAATTTGGTATCTTTGGTAGAAAACTTGCTAGTTCGAACAGAAAAAGTGTTATCACTGACGAAAAATATTATTTCTAAGAGAATTTTGTGTGTGTTCAGTAAAAGTGTGTTAGTATTAAGGTAAAATATCATTACTTTTATGAGAATGTTTGTTAGTGTTAAGCAAAACTTGCTACTTCTGACAGAAGAGTTGTTATCACAATCAAAAAATATTACTTCTAAGAAAAAATTTGGTATCTTTGGTAGAACATTTGCTAGTTCGAACAGAAAAAGTGTTATCATTGATGAAAAATATTATTTCTAAGAGAAATTTGTGTGTGTTCAGTAAAAGTATGTTAGCATTAAGGTAAAAATCATTACTTTGAAGAGAATGTTTGTTAGTGTTAAGCAAAACTTGCTACTTCTGAAGATAAGTTGTTATCACAACCAAAAAATGTTACTTCTACAAAAAAATTTGGTATCTTTGACGGAAAAGTTGCTAGTTCGAACAGAAAAAGTGTTATCATTGATGAAAAATATTATTTCTAAGAGGAATTTGTGTGTGTTCAGTAAAAGTATGTTAGTATTAAAGTAAAGTATCGTTACTTTGATGAGAATGTTTGTTAGTGTTAAGCAAAACTTGCTACTTCTGACAGAAAAGTTGTTATCACAATCAAAAAATGTTACTTCTAAGACAAAATTTGGTATCTCTGGTAGAAAATTTGCTAGTTCGAACAGAAAAGTGTTATCATTGATGAAAAATATTATTTCTAAGAGAAATTTGTGTGTGTTCAGTAAAAGTATGTTAGTATTAAGGTAAAAAAAATCATTACTTTGATGAGAATGTTCTTTAGTGTTAAGCAAAACTTGCTACTTCTGACAGAATAGTTGTTATCACAATCAAAAAATGTTACTTCTACGAAAAAATTTGGTATCTTTGACAGAAAATTTGCTAGTTCGAACAGAAAAAGTGTTATCACTGACGAAAAATATTATTTCTAAGAGAAATTTGTGTGTGTTCAGTAAAAGTATGTTAGTATTAAGGTAAAATATCATTACTTTGATGAGAATGTTTGTTAGTGTTAAGCAAAACTTGCTACTTCTGACAGAAAAGTTGTTATCACAATCAAAAAATGTTACTTCTAAGAAAAAATTTGGTATCTTTGGTAGAAAATTTGCTAGTTCGAACAGAAAAAGTGTTATCATTGATGAAAAATATTATTTCTAAGAGAAATTTGTGTGTGTTCAGTAAAAGTTTGTTAGTATTAAGGTAAAAATCATTACTTTGATGAGAATGTTTGTTAGTGTTAAGCAAAACTTGCTACTTCTGACAAATAAGTTGTTATCACAATCAAAAAATGTTACTCCTACAAAAAAATTTGGTATGTTTGACGGAAAAGTTGCTAGTTCGAACAGAAAAAGTGTTATCATTGATGAAAAATATTATTTCTAAGAGGAATTTGTGTGTGTTCAGTAAAAGTATGTTAGTATTAAAGTAAAATATCGTTACTTTGATGAGAATGTTTGTTAGTGTTAAGCAAAACTTGCTACTTCTGACAGAAAAGTTGTTATCACAATAAAAAAATGTTACTTCTAAGAAAAAATTTGGTATCTCTGGTAGAAAACTTGCTAGTTCGAACAGAAAAAGTGTTATCACTGATGAAAAATATTATTTCTAAGAGAAATTTGTGTGTGTTCAGTAAAAGTATGTTAGTATTAAGGTAAAATATCATTACTTTGATGAGAAGTTTTGTTAGTGTTAAGCAAAACTAGCTACTTCTGACAGAAAAGTTGTTATCACAATAAAAAAATGTTACTTCTACGAAAAAATTTGGTATCTTTGACAGAAATCTTGCTAGTTCGAACAGAAAAAGTGTTATCTTTGACGAAAAATATTATTTCTAAGATAAATTTGTGTGTGTTCAGTAAAAGTATGTTAGTATTATGGTAAAGTGTCGTTACTTTGATTTGAAGGTTTGTTAGTGTTAAGCAAAACTTGCTACTTCTGACAGAAAAGTTGTTATCACAATCAAAAAATGTTACTTCTACGAAAAAATTTGGTATCTTTGATAGAAAACTTGCTAGTTCGAACAGAAAAAGTGTTATCACTGATGAAAAATATTATTTCTAAGAGAACTTTGTGTGTGTTCAGTAAAAGTATGTTAGTATTAAGGTAAAATTACGTTACTTTGATGAGAAGGTTTGTTAGTGTTAGGCAAAACTTGCTACTTCTGACAAACAAGTTGTTATCACAATCAAAAAATGTTACTTCTACGAAAAAATTTGGTATCTGTGACAGAAAACTTGCTAGTTCGCACAGAAAAAGTGTTATCGTTGATGAAAAATATTATTTCTACGAGAAATTTGTGTGTGTTCAGTAAAAGTTTGTTAGTATAATGGTAAAAAATCATTACTTTGATGAGAATGTTTGTTAGTGTTAAGCAAAACTTGTTACTTCTAACAGAAAAGTTGTTATCACAATAAAAAAAATGTTACTTCTATGAAAAAATTTGGTATCTTTGACAGAAAATTTGCTAGTTCGAACAGAAAAAGTGTTATCACTGACGAAAAATATTATTTCTAAGGGAAATTTGTGTGTGTTCAGTAAAAGTATGTTAGTATTAAGGTAAAATATCGTTACTTTGATGAGAATGTTTGTTGGTGTTAAGCAAAACTTGCTACTTCTGACAGAAAAGTTGTTATCACAATCAAAAAATGTTACTTCTACGAAAAAATTTGGTATCTTTGGTAGAAAACTTGCTAGTTCGAACAGAAAAAGTGTTATCATTGATGAAAAATATTATTTCTAAGAGAAATTTGTGTGTGTTCAGTAAAAGTATGTTAGTATTAAGGTAAAATATCATTACTTTGATGAGAATGTTTGTTAGTGTTAAGCAAAACTTGCTACTTCTGACCGAAAATTTCTTATCAAAATCAAAAAATGTTACTTCTACGAAAAAATTTGGTATCTTTGACAGAAAATTTGCTAGTTCGAACAGAAAAAGTGTTATCATTGACGAAAAATATTATCTCTAAGAGGAATTTGTGTGTGTTCAGTAAAAGTATGTTAGTATTAAAGTAAAATATCGTTACTTTGATGAGAATGTTTGTTAGTGTTAAGCAAAACTTGCTACTTCTGACAGAAAGTTGTTATCACAATCAAAAAATGTTACTTCTATGAAAAAATTTGGTATCTTTGACAGAAAATTTGCTAGTTCGAACAGAAAAAGTGTTATCACTGATGAAAAATATTATTTCTAAGAGAAATTTGTGTATGTTCAGTAAAAGTATGTTACTATTAAGGTAAAATATCATTACTTTGATGAGAAGGTTTGTTAGTGTTAAGCAAAACTTGTTACTTCTAACAGAAAAGTTGTTATCACAATAAAAAAAATGTTACTTCTACGAAACAATTTGGTATTTTTGACAGAAAATATGCTAGTTCGAACAGAAAAAGTGTTATCACTGACGAAAAATATTATTTCTAAGGGAAATTTGTGTGTGTTCAGTAAAAGTATGTTAGTATTAAGGTAAAATATCGTTACTTTGATGAGAATGTTTGTTAGTGTTAAGCAAAACTTGCTACTTCTGACAGAAAAGTTGTTATCACAATCAAAAAATGTTACTTCTACGAAAAAATTTGGTATCTTTGGTAGAAAACTTGCTAGTTCGAACAGAAAAAGTGTTATCATTGATGAAAAATATTATTTCTAAGAGAAATTTGTGTGTGTTCAGTAAAAGTATGTTAGTATTAAGGTAAAATATCATTACTTTGATGAGAATGTTTGTTAGTGTTAAGCAAAACTTGCTACTTCTGACCGAAAATTTGTTATCAAAATCAAAAAATGTTACTTCTACGAAAAAATTTGGTATCTTTGACAGAAAATTTGCTAGTTCGAACAGAAAAAGTGTTATCATTGACGAAAAATATTATCTCTAAGAGGAATTTGTGTGTGTTCAGTAAAAGTATGTTAGTATTAAAGTAAAATATCGTTACTTTGATGAGAATGTTTGTTAGTGTTAAGCAAAACTTGCTACTTCTGACAAGAAAGTTGTTATCACAATCAAAAAATGTTACTTCTATGAAAAAATTTGGTATCTTTGACAGAAAATTTGCTAGTTCGAACAGAAAAAGTGTTATCACTGATGAAAAATATTATTTCTAAGAGAAATTTGTGTATGTTCAGTAAAAGTATGTTAGTATTAAGGTAAAATATCATTACTTTGATGAGAAGGTTTGTTAGTGTTAAGCAAAACTTGCTACTTCTGACAGAAAAGTTGTTATCACAATCAAAAAATGTTACTTCTACGAAATAATTTGGTATCTTTGACAGAAAACTTGCTAGTTCGAACAGAAAAAGTGTTATCACTGACGAAAAATATTATTTTTAAGAGATATTTGTGTGTGTTCAGTAAAAGTTTGTTAGTATTATGGTAAAATGTCGTTACTTTGATGAGAATGTTTGTTAGTGTTAAGCAAAACTTGCTACTTCTGACAGAAAAGTTGTTATCACAATCAAAAAATGTTACTTATACGAAAAAATTTGGTATCTTTGATAGAAAACTTGCTAGTTCGAACAGAAAAAGTGTTATCACTGATGAAAAATATTATTTCTAAGAGAACTTTGTGTGTGTTCAGTAAAAGTATGTTAGTATTATGGTAAAATGTCGTTACTTTGATGAGAATGTTTGTTAGTGTTAAGTAAAACTTGCTACTTCTGACAGAAAAGTTGTTATCACAATCAAAAAATGTTACTTCTACGAAAAAATTTGGTATCTTTGACAGAAAACTTGCTAGTTCGAACAGAAAAAGTGTTATCATTGATGAAAAATATTATTTCTAAGAGAAATTTGTGTGTGTTCAGCAAAAGTATGTTAGTATTAAGGTAAAATATCATTACTTTGATGAGAAGGTTTGTTAGTGTTAAGCAAAACTTGTTACTTCTGACAGAAAAGTTGTTATCACAATCAAAAAATGTTACTTCTACGAAAAAATTTGGTATCTTTGACAGAAAATTTGCTAGTTCGAACAGAAAAAGTGTTATCACTGACGAAAAATATTATTTCTAAGAGAAATTTGTGTGTGTTCAGTAAAAGTATGTTAGTATTAAGGTAAAATATCGTTACTTTGATGAGAATGTTTGTTAGTGTTAAGAAAAACTTGCTACTTCTGACAGAAAAGTTGTTATCACAATCAAAAAATGTTACTTCTAAGAAAAAATTTGGTATCTTTGGTAGAAAACTTGCTAGTTCGAACAGAAAAAGTGTTATCATTGACGAAAAATATTATTTCTAAGAGGAATTTGTGTGTGTTCAGTAAAAGTATGTTAGTATTATGGTAAAATATCGTTACTTTGATGAGAATGTTTGTTAGTGTTAAGCAAAACTTGCTACTTCTGACAGAAAAGTTGTTATCACAATCAAAAAATGTTACTTCTACGAAAAAATTTGGTATCTTTGACAGAAAACTTGCTAGTTCGAACAGAAAAAGTGTTATCACTGATGAAAAATATTATTTCTAAGAGAACTTTGTGTGTGTTCAGTAAAAGTATGTTAGTATTAAGGTAAAATTTCGTTACTTTGATGAGAAGGTTTGTTAGTGTACAAACCTGCTACTTCTGACAGAAAAGTTGTTATCACAATCAAAAAATGTTACTTCTACGAAAAAATTTGGTATCTTTGACAGAAAACTTGGTAGTTCGAACAGAAAAAGTGTTATCATTGATGGAAAATATTACTTCTAAAAGAAATTTGTGTGTGTTCAGTAAACATTTAATAAAAAAGCCTTTTGAAAGTATTGCTTGGTGATGGGATATTCAAAAAGCCATAAAGTAAAGTTGTGTGTGAAAAGGATGAGTACTTCAAGTTGTAAAATTGGTTTAGGAGGGACATTACGTAAAGAACTTGTTTTGAAATAATATAAAAAAGCCTTTTGTAAAGTTGTGTGTGAAAAGGATAGGTACTTCAACTTGTAAAATGGGTTTAGGAAGGACATTATGAAAAGAACTTGTTCTGAAATGCCCTTTGAAAAGTATTGCTTGGTGCTGGAGCATTCAAAAAGCTGTAAAGTAAAGTTGTGGGTGAAAAGGATGGGTACTTCAACTTGTAAAATGGGTTTAGGAAGGACATTAAGAAAATAACTGGTTCTGAAATGCCTTTGAAAAGTATTGCATGGTGTTGGAGCATTCAAAAAGCTGTAAACTAAAGTTGTGGATGAAAAAGGATGGGTACTTCAACTTGTAAAAATGGGTTTAGGATGGACATTAAGAAAAGAACTTGTTCTGAAATGCCTTTTGAAAGTATTTCTTGGTGTTGAGGTATCCAAAAAGCTGTAAAGTAAAGTTGTGGGTGAAAAGGATGGGTACTTCAAGTTGGAAAATGGGTTTAGAAGGCACATAAAGAAAAGAAGTTGCTCTGAAATGCCTTTTGAAAGGTATTTCTTGGTGCTGTGGTATCCAAAAAGCTGTAAAGTAAAGGTGTGGGTGAAAAGGATGGGTACTTCAAGTTGGAAAATGGGTTTAGGAAGGACATAAAGAAAAGAATTCGCTCTGAAATGTCTTTGAAAAGTATTTCTTGGTGTTGTGGTATCCAAAAAGCTGTAAAGTATAGTTGTGGGTGAAAAGGATGGATGCTTCAACTTGTAAAATGGGTTTAGGAGGGACATTAAGAAAGGAACTTGCTCTGAAATGCCTTTTGAAAAGTATTTCTTGGTGTTGAGGTATCCAAAAAGCTGTAAAGTAAAGTTTTGGGTGAAAAGGATGGGTACTTCAAGTTGGAAAATGGGTTTAGAAGGCACATAAAGAAAAGAAGTTGCTCTGAAATGCCTTTTGAAAGGTATTTCTTGGTGTTGTGGTATCCAAAAAGCTGTAAAGTAAAGTTGTGGGTGAAAAGGATGGGTACTTCAAGTTGGAAAATGGGTTTAGAAGGGACATTAAGAAAAGAACTTGCTCTGAAATGTCTTTTGAAAAGTATTTCTTGGTGTTGTGGTATCCAAAAAGCTGTAAAGTAAAGTTGTGGGTGAAAAGTATGGCTACTTCAAGTTGGAAAATGGGTTTAGAAGGGACATTAAGAAAGGAACTTCTTCTGAAATGTCTTTTGAAGAGTATTTTTTGGTGTTGAGGTATCCAAAAAGTCGTAAAGTAAAGTTGTGGGTGAAAAGGATGGGTACTTTAACTTGTAAAATGGGTTTAGGAAGAAAATTACGTAAAGAACTTGTTCTGAAAAGATATAATAAAGCCTTTTGAAAAGTATTGCTTGATGTTGGGGTATTCGAAAAGCCTTATAGTAAAGTTGTAGGGGAAAAGATGAGTACTTCAACTTGTAAAATTGGTTTAGGAAGGACATTAAGAAAAAAACTTGTTCTGAAAAAATATAATAAAGCCTTTTGAAATGTGGGGACCCATCTGTGTCTCAAATGCACAAAAAAGTATTAACAAAATGGGGATGGGGTTCTTTGGGGACCCGGGAGGACCTTTGAGGGTCCGGGGGCCCTTTGGGGGCCGGGTGTTCCTCTGGGGTGCCGGGGGGCCCTTTTGGGGCGCGGGGGAACCTTTAGCCCGGGGGACCCTTTGGGAGCCCGGGGGAACCTTTGGGGACCGGGGGCTTCCTTCAGGATTGGGGTAAGGGACCTCACGACACTGTTCAAATGGAACTTGTGTATTATAACGACCACACTCAAAACCTCTTCTAAAACAGATAAGATTAAGATTAAGATTCAATCGGGTTTAATTTAAAACAAATAGAAATAAATAAAAATAAATAAACTTCTCTATGCAAAAAAATGCACGTTGAGTCCCTTAAAAAAATAACGATTCCTCCTAATCACGCTTTACGACTCTCGCTTTATTCCTCAACACAACCACATCCCTCAACCATACAAATCACTATCTAAGAGATTCCCCCCTTCCTCCCCAAAAGCACAGCTACCTTAACCATACAAAAAAAAATCAATAAATAAATAAAAAAAAACAAAAAAGAAAAAAAAAACAAAAAAAAAACCGAGATAATAATGATAAAAAAAAAATCTCAATTATTAATAAACTCTATTTAATGATTATTCAATAAGATATTTTTTCAAATTATTTTTAAAAGACCCAAGAGAGCTCCTACATCTCAGCTCTTGTGGAGGCATGTTCCACACTTTCGCGCACGCCACATCCGGTGCAAAATCCGACCGTACTGTAGGTGTTCGTCTCACCAGAAGGTTTGAGGCAGATCTCGTGTTCCTAGGATGCTGTTCCGATACCAACTGGAATAGACTGTGGAATGCTGATGGAAGTAACCCGGAGAAAAATTTAAAAACGATAACTGAGCACGACAAATGATAAAGTGATTCACGGGAAAGAAAATCGTCCATATTTCCGATTATTTTCAGGGCATGTTTGTGGATTAAATCAAGCCTTTTCAGGTGAGATATAAATGTTGACTGCCAAATTGACCACAATACTGTAGATGAGGCTTGATAAGTCCATTATAAAGTAGACGAAGGGTTTTTTGAGGGAATGTGTGTTTCAGTTTCCTGATAATGCCAAGATTACGGGAGAGCTTCAGCTCCACAGCGTGGATGTGATGTATGAAGGATAACTTTTCGTCAAGGAGTACACCTAGGTACCTGGCACAGCCAGTTTTCGGTCGTCTGATCGTTCCTCGAGAAGTCGTTATTCCCGATACCTCTGGGTGAAGAGGTCCAATCCTTGAGAAGAAGAGAGCGCAAGATTTGTCAACATTTATTACAAATCGATTGGCATCCATCCAAATGTAAGTTTCTTCTAAGATGACCTCAAGTTTACTCTGGAGCGCTGACATGTCGGTGTCACAGGAGACCATTGTAGTGTCATCCGCGAACGCCACAAGTTCATCCGATTCATGATCGTTGCTCGAAATTTCTGGGTCGCAACATAACTTGCAGCACCGTGAAGTCCTGGAGTTAGGGTTCAGAACGCGACTTAGGTCATTCACATGAACCAGGAATAACAGTGGGCCTAGGATTGAGCCTTGCGGCACACCGAAGTTGACAACGGTGTCATTCAGCGGATCATCTCCTATATAAACACGTCGACTACTAAGGTAAGACCGGAACCATCGTAGAGCCTCTCCTCTAACCCCAATGTGCTGTATTTTACCTAATAGAATCCCATGATCCATACGGTCGAACGCTTTTTTTATGTCAAGCAAAATAGCAGCTGGCACAAGTCCCAGGTCAAGTGCTTTATTAATGAATAGGCTTAGTGATGCCAGGGCATCTTCCGTCGAGTGTCCTGGTCTGAATCCAAATTGGCGTTGGTTAAGGAATCCCTTAGCTTCCAGAAAAGAGTAAAGTTGGTTCTTCATAGGTTTTTCGAACACTTTGGAAAACACCGAAAGAATAGAGATGGGTCGAAAGTTAGACGGGTCGTCCTGAGGGCCACCTTTGTGGAGGGGAATTATTCTTGACTTCTTGAGAAGTGATGGAAACACGCCTGTCTCCAAGGAGAGGTTTACCAAATGTGTTAAAGGTTGTACTACGGAGGGCAATACTGCCTTCAACACTTTAGTATGGACGTGGTCGAATCCAGAGGCAGATGCTCCCCTCAAGCCTTTGACAATCATCGAAACATCCGTCGAAGTTACAGGAATGAGTGTCATCGACTTGACACACGCTGGGCCCAAAAAGTCCCTGTAGGACTTTCTGGGGGGTAGCGCTGTGTTAGCCGTTTTTTCTCCAATTTTGGCGAAGAAGGTACAAAGAACTTTTGCAACTTGTGCTGGTTCAGTCAAGGTTTCTCCATCAACCGTAATTTTGGATGGTAGTTCAGGCTGTTGGTTATTCGGTCGTAACACTGAATTGACTGTCTTCCATACTTTCCTTCCATCCTTCCCACTTTCGGCTAGCCTTTGATTAAAGTAATCCCTTTTAGCTTTTCTGCGAACAGACCGTAGGCATTTCTTATAAATTTCATAACTCCGCAGGCTAGCTACATTTGGTAGATTATGGTATTCCGCCCAAAGACTATTCTTTTTATTGATGCACCTGAGTAAACTTTCTGTAACCCACGGGCAAATTGGTGCGTTTTTTCTTCCGCGTTTCTTTATTTTTTCTTTAAAACAAAATGCCTCATATAGTGTTGTAAATGTACTATGGAAATTTTCAAATCCTTCATTCAGATCTTCTTTATCCATAACGCTATCCCAGGTCGTTTTTTCCAATTCCTCGTTAAGTAACCGTAAGTTTTCTTCACTCAGATCTACAACCGGAAGATCATCTCTAGTTTTTGAAAATGACCTTGTTGCCTTTGATGTTCTGAAAACGGTACATAAGGGGAAGTGGTCTGACATGTCACTGAGGATTACTGAAGCCGAGAGTGGAGGTAGAGTAGAAAAAATATTGTCAATTAGTGAATGAGTACTCTCAGTTACTCTCGTTGGGATAGTTGTTGACGGGTAAAGATTAAATCCAGACATAAGAGTGAGAAGATCATTAGCGCTATTAGTTAGGGGATAGGCTAGGTTGATGTTGAAATCACCCATGATGACCACATCATGATTCTGTTTTTCAATCATTTGGAGTGTTTCCAATAAATATTCCGTAAACGAAGAAACAGAACTTGACGGTGATCGGTAAATTTCTCCAACGATTACCTTCCGTTGTGAAGGAAGGGACATATCAAGAAAAAGTGACTCAAAAATACCTTCTATATTTCGAGTCAGTTTGCCATTAACACAGACTGGGTATTCGCTCTTTGTGTAGATTGCCAATCCTCCTCGTGCTGACTCTTGTCTGTGTACAAAATTCGATGTATACCCAGGGATATCTACCAGGATGTCAGTCTGCCTCGACAGGAATGTTTCACACAGTCCAAGAACGTCAGGTCGTATTTGTCGGCACATGGTCATTACATCTGTCAGTGACGAACATAATCCTTGGCAGTTGAGCTGAACTTAACTGAGCTGAGATTCAGAGCATCCCTGGGGCCTACTCATTAACTGAATATATTTACTTTGAGGAAATTCATTTTCACTAAAAAAAGAACAATCATTTTCATTACAAATTACTCTATCAAAAATTTCTTCCAAATTTAAGAACGACTTTTCTAACTGTTCTAATTTTTTTTTAGCTGCTGGCAAGATAGTGGGCCTCGGGGACGAAGACAGGGAACTCAAAACTTACCCAAAACTCTCTGGGGAATGTGGTCGCATCTTGGAGCAAAGTGGAGAGCCGTGAGAAATGCACACACCCGAATGAACTTCATTGAAACTGCAACAAAAAACTGATGTAAACAAACATGGATTAACACAAGAAACACAGAAAATTGGAAAATGAAACATTTCTGGAAAACAAATCACTCATTTCGGCAAGCGGCAAAAAAAACTAATTCATCAATGACAATCTTTTCCGTCTCCGCTGCTGTAGCCCCAATAACAAATAGTAAAAAAAATAATAAATAAAAAAAATAAATAAAAAAAAACTCTAAACTAATTTTATCATATTTTTCCTTCGTCTCTTTGACTACAGCAGGCGGAACTATCAAACATCAACAAACAAATCACACTAAAATCATTTCAAGCATCAAAGTCGGTATCGTCCGGTTCGGCGGGTACTGCCAACTTTAGCGGATCAAAGCAGTCATCTTGAGATTTAGTCCATTGTAAATTTCGCGACTTTTTTACCTCTAACCACAGTCTTATTCCTCGCTGAACAACACGAGTTTCTGCAACCTTTTCTGCTGCCAATTTAGAACTTTTCAGCTTGTACCCGAGCGCTAGTAATTCTTTTCTTCGTTTACCGAGCTCAGCTGGCAAGTCTGTTGACACACTGAAACCCGTTTTTTTCAGCTTTCCACATTCTTTCATAATAGCTGAACGTTCAGTGTCTGAGAGGCTAATAAAGATAGGCTCGATAGCTTTCTGCTTTTGTGAATTACTTCGAAGGCTCGGCCCAGTTCCAGATTGGGAGGGAGCCGTCTTCTTAGAAATACGATACAATGTACCCATACTTAGCTGATCAGCATCTGTAATTCCAAGCTTAGACTAAAAAATGTCACTACAGTTTCTCGGAGATTTTCTGTTCCTTGCGGAGCTTCAACACCGTGAATAAGAATGTTGTTTCTTCGAGCGTACATCTCCGATCGCAGGGCAGTAGTCTTGACATGAACCAGCTCAGTCCTTAGCAGTTTATTTTCTGCTCTCAGTACTTTATTTTCATTTTGAAGCTTTGAAATCAAACTTTGAAGCTCGTCCATACGGCGGTCAAAATGGTCTTTCGTCACTGACATATTGCTACCAATTAATACCGCACTGCCTAAATAAAACTAGAAATGCATTGAGTGAGACTTACACGCAAGGGCCCCTTTTATGTAATAAATCCAGTTATCACTCGGGGCCCACTTTCGTCAAAATGAAAATTCTCCAAAAACCAGCTTGCAGTATCCTTTCAGTATAACACTGTGAAAATTTGGTATAATATCCTTTCACTATAACACTGCGATTTTTTTTTAATACGAATTCATTCACTCGGCACGGATCTTTTAAAATGTCTCTAACTGTTTCGCCGAAATAATTCCCTAAAATGTCTAAAACGGTTTCGCTCAAATAACCCCTAAACGTAATTTCAGCGTGTTCCTTTTGTTTTTGGCATCCCTGCGCTGTCACATTTCAAATTACTAAGAAACCCTTTTCCCGCGTTAATCTCTTCATCTCTAAGATCAAAACATTCGCCGGAGTTTCTTTGAGAATGGTTTCCAGGGCGAAGTTTATTAATATCTTTGGAGTTCGACCAGTAGAATTGTTTCCGTGGCGAAGTTTTTAATGTCTGACAGATGATGTCATGGTTGATTGATTTGTCAAGAAAGGGGAATTAATTTGTTGTTTCTAAGGGGAATTATTGATTCACGAGAGGGGAACACGTGATCCTGTTTTCCTATTCCTGGATCTTAAAATTTGCCCCGAGCGTGCACTTGGCCAAAACAGCAACAACGACAAAACAAGATCTTGAAAGAAGTGTCATTGACCCACTTTGATTAACCACGTGTTCTCCCTAGGGACTCTATGCCCCTATATGGTGTGGGCGTGGGAGTCAATAAGGCCTTTCTACTCACATTTTCTTTTATTGTTACCTCTTCATTATTTCTTGCTTGTGTTTTTTTTAAACCACATATAACCTGACTGCGACTTTTATTCTAGAAATTAGAAACATTTGAAACCTTACGCAATAACCACAGGAGGCAGATTTTTAAATATGTCACAATATTCTTTTTCTATAGGAGCTCATTCCATTTCGTATGGTTGATCGTATCCTTTCAGAAAGAGTCCAATTCTTGTGATGTGTCTTTTCAAAACAATGCAATACGGTTCAAAATTTTTACTACTAGAGAAGGGAAAGGGGGGAGGCATTAGGTATATAGTTTTGTTCGTTTGAATTTTGAATTATTATAGGAATTTATTGGTCTAAAAGTTAATATTACTCTTTGGAAACTTTTTTTCTGGAAACCCTTTTTATTTAATTTCCTAAGAAACTCTGATATGCAAGCGCTTGTAAGGGGGGGGGGATAGTTGAGATCAAAAGATTGGAAATTCTAGACCAAGTCTTAAGCCAGTATAGAAATACAGATGAGAAGATATACAGATTGGTCGATTATTTCATTTGTGAAACAGTCCAATTATTGCAATGTGTGCATTTTGAAAACAATGGAATATGGTTGACAAGTTTTACTGCAAGATTAGGGAAGGGGGGCAGTAGGTATTTTGTTTTGGTTGATTGAATTTTGAATTATTATAGGAATCTATTGGTCTTAAGTTTAATGTGACTTTTAGAACACTTCTTTTTACCTAAACTTTTTTTTAATTAATTTCATGAGAAACTTGGTTTTGGAAAGGTTTTGGAAAGGGAAGGAAGGTGAGACCAGAAGATTAGAAAAATGATTTGATTGGACCATAAGATTGGAGCAAGTCTTAAGCCAGTAGAGAAATGCAGATGAGAAGGCAAAAGGACTGAGAAAGTCATAAGACAGTTAAAGAAAGGGAAAGACGCCAAAGGAACTCCCATGGGGAAAAAAGGACCAGTTGATATCAAGAGGCACGGAAAGGACCACAACATGCAATGAGACAGTAAATCAATTCAAAGGAAGGGGAAGGACGCCAAAGGAAGTCTTATGAGGCGAAAAGAAGGCCACATCATAACTTTCAAACAAGGCACCTTTGAACTAGACAAGAAAAGCAAAGACAAGTCAAACCACAAGAATACTTAGCTAAACATAGCAAACCATAATTCTTGGACAAGAAACCCTCAAAATAGATAAAAAACATCAAGACTAACCATAAGAAATCATTACAAACTCTGCCGAACCATAAGTTCCATTACACATGCCAAATCATAAGTTTGAAAATAAGACGCGTTCAAAATTAGACAAGGAAAGCACAGTCAGGTCAAGCTATAAGATAGTCTACCCAAAGATAGTAAACACTAAGTAGCAAAAAGTACACCTTGAAATAGACAAGGAAATCACAGACAATTTAAACCACGAAACAGTAAAAGGATTATACTAAAGTCCCTAATGTTTTAATCTTTCGGATTTCAGATTTCTGAAAATAAAATCTTTATTATCAAACAAATTTTCATTTTCTAACTATTTAAACGACTTATTTGTAAATTTTTTTTAGTTTAAGCCTTTTTACACTCGGAATCTTTATTTTATTAAGGTTTTCAAAAGTTTAACTCCTTAAGATTTAGTTTTCTCAAGTAATTTGATTTTCAATTAATTTCCTGAAAAACTAGCTAGTTTTTAATTGCTTAAATAGGTTGCGTGCTCCCCTGAAGAGGGTTTTACCAATTCCAGATTTTTTTTATCTTGTGAACTCTAGATTACTGCAAGTAAGTGTTTATTATCCAACAAATTTTCATTTCATAATATTTAGACTGCATATTTATTGAAGTTTAATACCAATAACTTTTTTATGTCAATAATTTTTATTTTTTTTTATGAATTACGAAGGTTTAACTCTATTAGACTTACTCTTCCCAAGTAAAGTTTCTTAATTAATTTCCAAAAAACTAGCTGTTTTTTAATTGTTTAAAGAAGCTTTATAGCTCATATTTTTAGAATAAACCAATCTTAGCATAGATTTGTCGATTAATTTCAAATTACTTTTCTACAATAGACCCCAAAGCTAAATTTTTCTCAAACTTCCCATTTCTCCTATTGCAATATTTTACCAATATATTATTGAAAAACCTTTCTTTTATTGATTGTAAGCTAACTTTTCAAAAATCTAGATCCCCCATTGCGCTCCAAAGAATGGAACCTGACAGATTTGTGTAAGATCTTGTAACACTATTTTAGTTCTGAAAGTAAAGACTTCTCATCCTAATTCTTCTTTTTAACTATTTTTCGAATTGTAATACGATTAGTTTAGCGCCTTTTGTTACATAGACATGTTTTACCGCCCCCTTCATAAAAACAGATAATTTTGAGTCTGAACATACTGTTTTAGGCCCTACGACTAACAATTTCAACTTGCTGGCTCATTTATTTTAATATCTTCAAGTTACGCTAAACCTATATACCTGCAATAAACCGCGAAAAACAATAAATAAATATCCAACTTGTCTTAAAATCCAACGGTTGAAATATTAAATTTCTCATTATTTTTATTACGTAATGAATTTTCATTTTTTGACTACATAGAATTTCTATTTATTTGAATTTAATACCAAAAGACTTTTTATATCAGAAAGCTTTATTTTCTTAGGAAATTTGAAGATTGAACTCTTCAAGATTTATATTTCTGAAATAAAGCCATAATAATTAATTTCCTAAGAAACTGGCTGCTTTTTAATTGCTTAAACAAGCTTTAGGTCTATAGCTGAATTTCTGAATTTCTAGAATCCGGCAAGCTTAGCCTACATTTTTAATTAATGTCAAACCGCTTTTCCTTATTAGATTCCTGAGCTTAGTTGTCACATTTCGCCACGGTCTTATAGCAATTTCTTACCAGCATACTCCTTTATTTAATTCGTTATTAGCCTAATTTCAAAAATTTGTACTCCTAAGCCTGAATTTTTTCTGCTGCTTTGCCCTTTCCAGCCTGCTACTACACCGATATTCCAACTCTGGGTCCCATAATGCACTACTAAGAATGGATTCTTGCAGATATGTGTACGTTCCTTTACCACTATCTTGTTTCTACAAGTAAAGACTTTCTCTTTCCTTTTTTCGATAATTTCTGAATTCTAACACGATTGGCTTAGTGTCCTTTATTACAAAGTCATATATCACCACCCTTTACCCAAAAGTAGCCAAGTTTGAGTCTGCCCATATTGTTTTTGGGCAATATGACTTATAATTTATGAAATTTATACTTCAAGTCAATCGGAATAATTTGGATTATCCTCAAATCATCACCTTAAGCTGAGATTCCTGACGGCAAAACTCTATTTTTTGAATGTAACCACATACTGATTACGAATTTTCGAAATTATCCAAGCTGGATAAGACTAATGATCTTGGAATTGGCTAAATTTGAGTCTATTTTTTTATTAGAAAAGCCTAATTTCTTTTAGAAAAGTTATAATTTTAATAGTTTTTCTTCCTCAAAGAGCACTTTCCAGACTATGCAATGAATGGTATATTAAGGTTTAAGAGCATATACCCATATTAGTACTACAGCTCTACCTCGAGGCTACGTGAGTGAAAATTACTGCCCATCGAAGCGTTTTATGATTCACTTCACGATCGTGAGCGCATCACTGCCGATTATGAATTTGCAAAAAAAAAGTTTGGGCCAAGGAAGGTGTAACAATGGGGGGATTATTGTAAAATGTACCTGGCAAGTGATGTATTGAAGTTGTCGGGTATTATCTGTAAAAACACGGATAAAATTTACAAGGAATTCAGGTTAGATTTCCGGTATTATTTTTCAACTCCTCATCCGGTGATGGATTTAATTTTTAAAATCAGTGATAAAAAAAATAGGCCTGATCACCGACGTGGATCACCACTTATTTGTAGAAAGATCCGTGTGGGGAGGGTACTCTTTTAACGAGGATCGTATTCTGGAAATTGATCCGACTGGACAACACGCCGGTGAAAAATCCAATGCAGTTTTCTTGGATATGAACTCCATTTATCCGTCGGTAATCTCTCTCTACTGTTTGCCGTGCCGGAATTACAAAAGGCTGGACGATCCTTCTGCTCCAAATTTCCCCGACTTTCACAATGATGATGAGAATGGACCACAAGGAGGGTTTTTGAAATTGATGGTGAAATGCTAGTTGAACTTCATGACTAGGTTTAGGAATTTGTTTCCCCGTTAATAAATACACCGGTAGGTAGGTATTCATTAAGTCCCTATATTTTTTTTTGGTGAAGGATGGGTATGCACTGGACATCTTCAAAACAAAAGCTTATTGCCGACCTTTATCCGAAACTCAATATTTTTGTGCATCACGTTTTTTGTGATAGATGCTGGCCAACGGTTTCTGGGTCTCAAAGATTCATAGAGCCCTCCAGTTCCATCAGAAGCCATACATGGAGACGTTTATTGATACTTTTGTCAGTAAACCATATGAGACAAAAACAAAGGTCTAAAAATAAATCTTTAAACTCATTTTGAATTCGACCTTTGGCAAGATGTACGGGAGTTTGTGCAATAGGAGTCCTTTTGACGTTGTGACCGACCCAAAAAAAAGTCCCCGAATAATTTCTGATCCAAATTTCACATCGTTCATGATCACAGACTCCAATATGGTCCCTTCACATACGAAAAAAGAAGCATAAAACTAAATAAAAACATTGTTGTTGTCAGTACCATATTAGAAATATCCAAGAAACTCATGTTGGGATTTTAATACAATGTGTGTAAGCTCCAATGACCGGAGGAGGGACAATTCAAGGGAATTTTGGAGACCCTGATTTACTCCTGTTAAAAATCATGACAGATAATCTGTTGGGCGATATGGAAAATGGTATGCACATTGGCTCTCGAATGGACTATACCAACTGGGAGGAGTCCATTTACCTGGATCTAGGGAAGTGCCAGGCCCCAAATAATTTTTTTTTAAATCCAGATGGTTATCGACTTAATATCAAAAAATGTGCTTGCTGGTTCGAAGCTGTACTGTGTGCAAACACAATGAAGATATAAAAAAGTCTGTAAGGAGGTGCCTTCACATTATGTAAAGGAAAATTTCAGTATGAGTGTTTATAAGAACTGTGTAGAAAATAATTAAGTTCCAAGAGTGAAGGTCATGGCCATTCGCTTTTTAGAATTTAGAAACTATACAATTTAAGTCGAAAAAAAAATGCGATGTCGCCCATATTGGACAAACTCTATGTTCGCGAGATAGGTGTGAGAATACTACCACACTGTCACTACCTTACTTCAGATCTAGATGTATGTGTAGATTACAGACGGTGTCTCGGTCTGGAGAAAGCTCAATATCTGGTGGGAGCAAAGGGGTCTGATCAGTCTCCAACTCAGCAATATGTGTTTTCTTGTCGTTTTTATATGTAGTGTTTTTACATGTTTTTATTTTATATATATATACACATATATATATATATGTATATATATATATATATATATATATATATATATATATATATATATATATATATATATATATATATATATATATATATATATATATATATATATATATATATATATTATATATATATATATATATATATATATATATATATATATATATATATACATATATATATACATATATATATATATATGTATATATATATATATATGTATATATATATATATATATATATATATATATATATATATATATATATATATATATATATATATATATATATATATATATATATATATATATATATAATATATATATATATATATATATATATATATATATATATATATATATATATATATATATATATATATATATATATATATATATATATATATATATATATATATATATATTTAACTTAAATAGTTCAAAATCGCAATAAAATGTTTCTAGAAAGTCCAAAAAATATCTATTATTTCTATAGTGTGTGGAAAGAGTCCTATTATAAAATACAACTATTGAGCCAGACATAAAATTCATATTGGGCTTGACTTGTTTAATATTATTGAACCAAAATCGCGGTTGATTGTTGATGATATAGCAGAATCCTTCAAAGAATGGTCTCAATAGATGTTGCAATTATTCACGGTCCGATCTCATCATGAAAAATTTCCGTAACTGTTGTTCTCTATAATCTCTTTCATCAGAGTACATATTTCATAGCACTTACTTTAAATTGTACTTATTATATCATCTATAAGTTTTTTCACGATTCAAATTCTCTTATAACTTTAAACACGGAAAAATATCCGAGTGAACTGAAATGTTTACTCTCGGCATAAAATCAAGCTCCTAATAAACCTTATAGTTATATTCTATTGGATCTCAATCGAAACACGGGTAACACAGATATTTTTGATAATGAAATTACTGTATATCTACCCGTGAAGAGTAAAAAAGGTCATTAGTCACCATCATGACACTGAAAAAACTACATAAAACAGAAATTTATATTCCGTCCTAGGTAATTCAAAACCACGGCTTAGGGAAGCTGTACTCGAACATGGTATTGACAGTAAAATCCTTAATCTCCTATTTGAGCATTGTTTATACTTAACTGAAGGCAATTTTCAATGGCCAGAAGGTGTTGGGCAACAGACAAAGCAACATCGTTCACATGTGCTTGCCCTAGTTTAAAAAAAGAAAGGAAAAGATTTTAAAAGGAAACGGCTTGTTCAAGCGGGTGGTAGTTTCTTTTCATTGTTACTGCCAATAATCGCAGGACTTGTAAACACTATTCTCTAGAAATAGCGAAACCTTACAAATTGACGCCAACTGAAGTTGCTCTTTCGCCAAAAGAGAATTTTGAAGATAATCTTGATAAATATATTAACAATGAGACAATTTCGAACAATGGAAAATTAATTTTGCTTCGAAATGTCTTTCGACGTGTTAAAAAAAAAACCTACCATGAAAAGCCGCTCAAAGTAAATGTAATTGATCAAGCTCCAACTTCTGAAAGTTCTTAAACTTTGAAAGCGCCAAAACAAGAAGAAGATTTATCTAAAGGTTCATCAAGTGTTATAGACTTAATTCCTTATTCCTATCGAGAGCAAAGTAGAAGACTCTTATCTCACTGAAAATGAACATGTGCAAATTGATGACAAAAATAATGAAGTTATAATCCATGGCAAGAGTTATAATTTAATTGACTTGGTATCAGGTTTGATTCGAAATCGTAAAGGACTAGAATCATTTGATACTCATCTATATAATCATCAAATTTTTCAAAAAGTCTTATTGGGAATAAACATATTTTAAATTTATTAAGTGAACATGAATAAAAATCAAAATATGTATCATTTTTAGAAAGCACTCCAACTATGAGTGATGATTTAAAAGGTTTTAAAAGCACCACATTTAGTATGGAAAAGGGTAGCGGATACTTCACACCACATTTACGTTCAAAATTGTTCACGTTTTTAAAAGAGTTAATGAAAATATTGATGAAAGGGAAGTTTAAGCTCACCCGCCACACTTGCTCGGGTCACTGAAGTTGAAAAGAAGTCGGCGAGAGTGAATTTACAGAATGAAAGTAGTTACACTCTTCATCGAAATCAAAGAGTTCGCTGTAATCATTATCGAAAAACTAAAGCCTTTGCCCCCTTACAAATCCCCTTTCTTTTCTCTAAATGAGATTCAAGGACTTCATAATAGACCCTACAATTATGTTTTACTTGCAATCTTTGTTTTTAGTCGTTAAGCATATGCCGTTCCATTCTGTCCAACGAGAGGCGATGAAGTTGCTAGAGCCCTTGAATCTATCTTTGGAAAAGAATCTTATAAAAAAAATTCAAACAGATTGGGGTAGTGAATTTTTTAATCCACATGCAATTTTTTTTTATTAAAATACAATACAATACTCTATCCTAGTCATAGTCCGATAAAGGCGGCATTGGCTGGATGATTTATAAGAACAACTTGACTCTTAATCTCGAGAAATTGTACATTCAAAAATACTGTCGCTTTTATTCAAGATTTAGATAAAATCATGTTCATTTATAATCAGCGTCCTCGTCGATCCTTGCCCAATCATAGTCCTCTTAAAGTTCATCAAAGTAACAATACACTTGACATTTTTCTTAAATAATGTTCCAATGAAAAGTTTGTGAAGAAAAACTTTAATCTTGCTGATACAGTTTGAATCAATCGAACAAGTAATTTTTTTGAAAAGGGGATTACTTCTGGTCCACGGAACTTTTTAAAGTGTCTGAAGTCTTAGAAACTAAACCTTTCACGTATCGTCTACATGATATGAAAGATGACGAGATTCTTGGCGGTTCTCTCGACTGTGAATGGCAAAAAGTTGAAACCACTGGAATGTGTAAAATTGAAAAGATATTAAAGACTCAAATTCGCAAGGGTAAGAGACAGTTGCTTGTTCGTTGACTAGGATACAACTATGATTTTGATTCTTGGATTGTCACTGAAGACGTTTACAATGCCCAAGGATTTTTATGTGACATTGATGTCCAATATCTCTGACCCACTCTATGATGATTTGAATAAAACAAGTGATTTTGGGTCAAAACTCTCCCCCACCATGAAATTGAAGGAAGGTATGAAGTTGCTCTTGTTGATTGTATTCTTAAAAATAAATATGGTATCTGGAGAAAGGATCATTCATTTGGGAATAAAATAAGACCCTTTGAATTCTCTGAAGAGGGTTTGGTGGCAAATTTTGACTCTCATAATTAGCCCTTTGCTACTTCTCCTATGAGGAATACAACAATATGAATGATCTGTGTCGGGTTATCAGCACAAAAATTGTGAGGTGAAAAAAGTTGGCTTCATATTCAACTGAACAGAGGAGAATTTACATTACCAATCCATTTGAAAATGAAAGAATTTTACTCTTAGAGGATTTTCATGAAGTTCTTGGTTTTATAGATCGTATTATTAAAGCATAAAAATTTCAGTGGCAAGGATTATGTTATCTATGCAGACTATGCACCCAGCTTCTCATCAGACAATTGTATATTTCTTTGCGCATCCTTTGTCAGACATCGAGAGTCGGTTATAACAATGTCCTCCTTTTACGTATTCTTGAACGACAAACCAGTCATGAAAAAATTCACCACTAAAACATAAGCATCTTCAACATATTTCAGTCAACTCTTCGTGTTTGATGCTCTGTCAGCTAAAGTTCATTGCTGG
The DNA here is from genome assembly GCA_027921565.1 of Artemia sinica. Classification (NCBI taxonomy): domain Eukaryota; kingdom Metazoa; phylum Arthropoda; class Branchiopoda; order Anostraca; family Artemiidae; genus Artemia; species Artemia sinica. Next base: position 95,668,442 of record CM051256.1, on the reverse strand, counting down.
GCAATCGTCCAGCAATAGCAAAAGGTTTGGCTGTAATGACATGTCATTTTCAACCCATTCAGTGAGATAGCTAATAGAAAAAAATATTTCGTCCGTCCTGATATTGATTATTATGCTGCTATTCTTAGACCACGACAATTGGATCATGGATTGGACTATTACAGGGGTTGTTCGTCAATTTTCAGTTACTGTTTCGGCAATTGGTTAGCTAAGATATTTCACTCTGCACTAACTCTGGATAAAAACATATATTGCACCGGTTCCTCTGGGTTTTGCATTCTCTAGCTATATGATTTGGACTCTAGCACGGATTTTAAAGAAAATGTTTCACAAGATCTCAGGTCCAGCGCGCTGTCCCTTAGCGAGTGCTTAAAATCACGACGAAGCGGAAAAGGTTTAAAAAGGGCAAGAAACACCTCATCACTCATCAGTCTCAACTCAGCTCAGAAGCGTAAAACATCGCTTTTGTCAAAAAAGAAAAAGAAAGTAAAAATTGTTAGATCGAAAAAAGATTTTTTTTTCCCTAAAAATGGCATATCTACCACATAAAGAATCTCATCCTTCAGTCAATTCATCTCTATATCTTTTCAATGCAAAAAATGTTGATGTGAGTGTAAAACATGGTTACTATGAACAATTTTATCCCCAATAACCGCTCTCTGAGAACATAAATTTTCAAATTATTTGACTTCTACATTTATAGATATCCGTGTCATTGCCAAATAATCTGACAATGAAAAACCTAGTGCAGCTGAGTGGTTATCCTATGAAAATTGTGTACTACAGAATTTGTTTAGACAAATCAGTGTCTACATAAATGGAACATTGTTCAGCACTGGCAACAATCTTTCAAATTATACAAATTATATACAGTTCACGTTGTTGACTCCAATTTCCTATAAGAAATTGAGAGGTATGGCGATTGGATATGAATATAAAACGAATATTGACACTGGCAATGTACTTAGACATGCGACAACTAAGGATTTACACTTTGGGGAAATCAATCATGAAATATTTAATATACGTCAATGGTTAACTCCCAATGTTCAGATTGATATAAAGTTACAACTTGCTCCGTCGAATTTTGTTTTGCGAAAAGTAAATTGCACTGCACCCGATGTGACAGTCTCTCTCACCTCGGCAATACTTCATGTACGAAAACAACAAGTTGTGAGTTCTGTTGCCTTGGCAATTGAAAAATTAAGAGCCAGTGGAAATAATATGAAACTGCTCGTTCCTCACACTATCACAAATCAACGACATATTGCTACGGGTACACGTACCTACACTGATTCATCATTTATCAATGGTGAAATTCTTTCAAAACTTGTTTTCGACTCAGTAAAAAGTGTTAGTGCCGTTTGATCATGGACAAATTCTCCACATAAATTTTAAATGTTTGGTATTTCATCTCTTGTATGTGGTAAATGGAATTCCACTCTACACTTTATGCTTTGATAAATCCTAAGGGACCTTATATGAATCGACAATGCAATCCCTAGATCGAAATTTACATTTATTTGAAAATGGTACAACCGAAGAAATGTTTGCGAAAACTCATGCTAAAATTGTGTTGGAATTGTTTGGTACTCAAGATATGACTTTTGTCCGAACTGGTACGGTACGTTTAGAGTGTACCTTTACCGAACCATTGGAGGAGAGTATTGAATTAGTCTCACTAAATCAATTTGAAATCTGTTGGGAAATTACCCCAGACGGCAGTGTTCAATTAGACTTGGCACCATGAACTTAAATCAAACTGTACTCAACTTGGATCTTTACATGTCAAAATACAAATCCTATTGCACACCCTCGGATTTTCTCGAGCATATTTAAAGTGTTAACAATACCCTTATCATTACTAATAGTAGCCCATCAACTGTAAAGAAGGGACATTGGCTATGCATTTTTAAAACATTGAAGAATATTGATTTTTTTATCCCCTTGAGCTACCGTATACGTTCTAAGCACCTCACATTAAAAAATTTCTTGAGCAAAGTGGAAAAAATATCATTCAAAATCAAAAGCAAGTAAAGATTTATCACCTAAAAGCTGTGGTTTTCATGCACTATTATATTTTTTTTCGGTTTCGCTAGTATACTTAAGGTAAATTTCTGAGTATTTATGGCGACGAAACTCAATCGAATGACTCTCAAGTTGAAAATTATCTTTCCTACTTGTGAATGATAAATGTCAGTGCCCTAAGAGTAAAATGCTTTAAAAATGTATGTGAATTTGTTTATCAATAAAACTTGTATGTACAATTATGCCATGGTAAGTATTTTACCATGGTTCACATTAATCATAGTGGCAATTGGAGCATAGTAATCCTCTAGTATGGGAGTCACAAGTCTCTTTAAGGCAAAAATTACAGTTTTTAATTTGCAATGCGTATCTTGTGTTTAATTTACACGGATTGAATAATCAACACTTATCATTATAGTCATAAACAAAAATGCAATTCTCACAGGATGACCAGCTGCCCAATATTTACAAGCATAATGGACATGTTTAAAACATTTTTCGATGTTGAGTGTCTCACTTCCAAAAAAGAAACTGACTTGGGAAAACGAAATTTTTTAGGAGGAGTGACGTCACAAAAGTTGCTTAGATATGATTTATCTAGTTATTTCTTGTTTCTTTGCAACAAGGCCGTCTAATAAGTGGTTAAAAGTAAAATTGCGATATCATTTTGTTTTGTTTCAACAAATATATCAATTAATTGAGTAAATAAATCTGGGCCACGACGTAAAAATTTTCATGCAATATTCCGAGGATGCAGACTCAATTCTCATTATGTCGTTAAGCATTCTTTGAGAAAATATTTTCCATTGAAGTGTTAACTCTAGATAATTATCATCTAGAATCAAGTATTTATCCAAGTTTACTAGATTCCGTAAGATTTTTGATTCTCAAATCCAGCCATTTTTAATCAAGACACTCACTACCACTTATAGACTGGCAATAGATCTCACTAGTAACAAAATTACTCCTTTTTTATAGATTGATTCAGATTGTATTTAATTCGTCTTATAATCTTCTTTGCCATCATACTCCTTTTTGCTGCAAAGCATGACTGTTCTTCCGACCTGAGTTTGCTTAATGATATAAATATCGCTCAAATATCTTTTCCCGTTCTAAGGTTAGCCGGCAACCTTTTGTAATTTCTACTGCGGCATTAGGCACTCTAGGTTTCATTTTGACATTGTTAGCGCCTTCAATATCCAATAGAGTAATAGTATTCATTTCTAAAGAATAATATCTTCGATGTTGACACATTGAACTATTTTTCAATACGGAAGCAAAGTGACGCAAGATTGTGTCACCCTCAACTCCAATTACGCAACAACCAAAAGTAAACACTCCCTGTGACGTAACAAACACCTGATCGCTGTCATGGAAAGATGGAATGGGGTTGCGTTTAAAACAGGGGTGTGTTTAAATCTACAGATAGGGGTGCGTTTAAAACTACGGATGCGTTTAAAACTATGGGTATGTGTGGGTTTAAATAGGTTGAGGAGATACTACTAGTAAATACTATATCTAAAAAATGGGCAAATTGAGTTGCTTAAAACCCTTTCTCCACAAACCAGAGGGCCATATTATCGTTAAAGGCATAATTATTGGACCTTTCAAATATGCCAAGCCTAATGGCTACCTCAAAATTCAGACTCCCAAACTAAAATCATAGCCAAACCATAAAAAATGAAGACCAGACCATATAAATCAAGAACAAACTGTAGAAACCATGGCCAGTCTCTAAATATCATGACTAGTACATAAAATCACGATGAATTAATAAAAATCAAGACCAAATTGTATGGATTAAGGCCATCCTCTTAAAATCCAAACAAATTCATAAAAATCAATACTAAACTGTAGAAATCAGGGGAAAACCTATAAACCCAGGCCAAACCATAGACATCAACTAAAACTCTAAACCAAAGCTCTAAACTAAATTCTAATCTAAAATTCTAAACTAAAACTTTAAACTAAATCTTTAATCTAAGAATCTAAACTAAAACTAAACAAAACTCTAAACTAAAACTCTAAACTAAAACTCTAAACTAAACTAAAACTCTAAACTAAACTAAAACTCTAAAATATAACTCTGAACTAAAACTAAACTAAAACAGTAAACTAAAACCCTAAACTAAAACCCTAAACTAAAAATCTAAACTAAAACTCTAAACTAAAACTCTAAACTAAGAATCTATACTAAAACTCTAAGCTAAAACTCTAAACTTAAACTCTAAACTATTGCTCTAAACTAAAAATTTAAACTAAAATTCTAAACTAAAACTCCAAACAAAACTAAACTAAAATTCTAAACTAAAACTCTAAACTAAAACTCTAACTAAAACTCCAAACTAAAAATATAAACTAAAACTCTGAACTAAAACTAAACTAAAACTCTAAACTAAATCTTGAAACTAAAACTCTAAACTACAACTCTAAATTAAAACTAAAATAAACTCTAAACTAAGACTATAAACTAAAATTCTAAACTAAAACTAGACTAAAACTCTAAACTAAAAATATTATACTTTTGTATCAGGGTTTATCTAATTTTGATCGACATCGGGAAATACCGAAATAAGGTGATCTACGTTAATTAAAGATGACTGTTTTCTTAATTCTCTTTAATATTAATGTTAGTGTAAAAAATATTGCGTACCTTTATACCTGGTTGGCAGAATAGTCCTTTAGGGTGCTCCGTATCGTCTATTTAAAAAATGTATTTTCTGTAAACCTATTTTCACAACCTCAAGGGTGACTAGAAGTATTTTTGATGATTGATGACACCGAAGTATTTTTGAAGTATTTTTGATCCCCCCTCAAAACTACTTGGTCTCCCTCTGTCGAATTCTCCATTTCTTCTGCCTCTATCTGCGAAATAATTCACTTTGGTATTGTAATCAGGCTCCCTTTAATCAGGCTCAGCCCAAATGTTATGTCGTATCAAAATACAACTTGAATCTAGTATCGTTTTACGAAGGTGAGGAGATACTAGTGTGATCAGAATTGGTGGTATTTTACCCTTGGACGGTAATCGTACTGCAGACTCGATGTCTCCATATGCGACTCGATAACCATTAAACATTCTGTTGAACATTACGACTAAATCACCTTTTAAGCTTTTTTCCCAAATCATAAATGCGTTGGGATCAAGTTGTATAAAACAATTCGTTTTAATCCTACAGTAGCCATTACTTGGCTTGGCTTCTGAGGCTGTGTCGTCCTTTCTCGCATTTTTTCAGAGATTGGTTTTTCTTTACTTCTCTCGTGATACCTATTAGGATGAAATGCTTGCCCTCTGCCTTTGCTTATACCACACATGTTGCTTGGATTTTCGGAATAATTGCGCTTCATTTCTTGCAAGCTTTCTTGGTCTTTGCGAGGATTCATCATCACCAGATTTTCTTGGTCCTGTTGATCTTTATTGATCATCTTTGGATCTGAGATGTTTTGCTCAGAGTGGAGCATTGATTTTACAGATAATTCCTCGGGCTGTTCAATACCAGAAAGTGGACACTCAGGGGCAGGTTTCTCTAGACGATACGTAGTTTTTTTCTGACTCCATGCTTGACTGAACATTGGCAGGATATTCACCAAGCTGTTTAAGTAATTTTGATGTATGAAACAGTGACGATACGCTTTCGTTATCTTTCGCAGCCTGTGAGTTTTTCTCATTGTCTGACTGCTTCAGAGCAACATTGCCAAGTTTAAAATCTTGCTCTGTTTTAATCTGCTCCTTGGAGGGAGTCTCCTCTTTAGTTAGTTTATGTCCAACCTTTGAACACTCATCTTCTGGTCTCGTGTATCCATCCTTTGGGTCCGCGGATTCTGATACATTTGTTTCTAGATACTCCTTAAAGGCTTCGCTTCGCCGTTCTTGTTTTGTTTCGGCGTACTTCTTAGTTGTTGGAGTAGTTAAGGTCTTATTCTCATTAACTGGTTCGAAATATTTTCTGACCGCCCACACAATTGGTATTCCAACGGATGCGACTGTGGCACTAATGCCAATTACTTTTAACAATTTCATTAGGGAAACTCTTTTTCAACTAATTGATATTGCTTGGGGCAAGTTGTTTTTATTTCTAAATGATGTCATAATTTTTGTCCAGCTATGACGTTTGGATAAACAATAGTGACGTCATACGGCGTAAAAAAAGTGACGTATAAAAGTGTACGCTGCTATGATGTTAATCCACTTTGAACAATTTGAAATAGGCCTGTGACTAAAATTACGTCACATTACGGTACTACCTTGGTGTATGCAAAAAATTATGCATATTACATAGGCCAAACATTACATATAAATAAACAATACAGCTAATGAAGCAAATCACCCGGTTACTGCAGAAGCAAATTGTGCCACTGGCGGTTACCACCCATTGAATTATGATTTCGAATTTGTTTCTCAACTGCTACATATGGTTCTGTGATTTTGAAGTATTTAATCAACTGCGTATTTTGAGTCCACGGGGGAAGGTAAAGTTGGCAAACTTGAGATAATGAGACTTAATTTTTTTTTCTATTTGAGAAAAAACCTTCCAAAAGGGCACTCAATGCTATTATACAGAGGTTTTAGTGATGCTCTATTAAGGCGAGCTTTACTTCAATAAATGAAGCTGGTGTAACATAATTGCGTCGCTGGATATAGGATACTAGTAGCTGACGAGTGTGCTTAAGAGATGAGCCGATTGGGAGTCCCTGGCAAGTTATCTGCTCTACAGGTTTTACTTCTGAGCTTCCTAGACCAAAAACTATTGTTCTTTTGAAACTCTAACAGTAAAGAAGGACCAATATTAGTAATGGAATGGAATGCCCTCTTCTGATTAAATATTCCTTAGCCTATACTTCAATCAGCTAGAAATGTAAATACTTTCGCCATGGCTAGTGCTAGAATATAGAAAGATACAGTAGCAAGATGAAAAGAAACATAAGATCCCGGATAGAACCACTATCGATCAATCTAGATTAAACACCAACTCCGATAATTTTGATAAATATCATATGATAAACTTTTTTCAATTAATTGATATTGCTTGGGCAAGTTATTTTTATTTCTAAATGACATCATAATTATAGTCCCGTGTTGGTTCCGTGGATCCAACCTTTGGTATAGTACTCATTTTCTGGTCTCGTAGATCCAACTTTTGGTTCCGTAGATTCTACTTCCTTCTTTCCGGCATACTCCTTATAGGCCTCGCTTCGGCATTCTTGCTTCGTTTCGGCATACTCCTTAGTTTCTGGAGTAGAAATGGTCTTATCCCCATTAACCGGTTAATGCTTTATCCTTGGCTTAATACTTCAAAGATATTGGAAATCTTCTCTAAGGACCGGTTGATATTCAAAATGTCATAAGCATAAGAAACAAGAGAAAGGTTAAGATCAAGCAGGAAACAAGATGAGGGGCACTGTGCTTGATGATTTAGGTGCTTGTGCATGATGACGTAAATATTAAAAGGTGTTGGGGATGGAGGTGATGCTCATCTGGAATTAGATCCCGTACAAATTGGAGCACAAAAAACGACCCCCACGTACCTCTGGATAACCGGCTAGCTACGGGAGAACCATTTGCACCTAGGGACGGTTGGGTTGGCAGCCCTCCTCCTGAAACTTCTATTGCTTCGAATGGAACCAGAAATTACTCTTCATGCTCTTCATGATACTTTTCCAGATAATCGTCTGTGGCATAAAACTCAGCTGTATAATCAATGGAGCATTCAGACAGCAGAATATCCCCTCCTAAGTTAGTGTTACTGGAAGGAGTTGTTGAGCGGGAAATTCTTTTCCACAGTAAATTAGGGTAATTTTTCATTTTATCAGATGACTCATTGATTATGTCTTTCCTAAGCTGAGAAAGGGTGTCTTTGAATTTTTGCTTAGTGCGGATTTGAATCTGATTCAGTATAAAGCATCTTGGTCGCCCACAATCTCCTGTATGTCCTGTTAATAACAATGTCCTGTTAAGGTCTTAGTAATTGGTTTGGTAAGTTATTTCGCTCTGTATTACACCTGACTAAAAAATATATTGCACCGGTTACTGCAGGTTTTTGCGTCCTCTACACTATTTGATGATTGATGAGACCGAAGTATTTTTGAAGTATTATTGATCCCCCCTCACTGTAATCAGGCTTAGCCCAAATGTTATGTCGCATCAAAATACGACTTGAATCTAGTATCGTTTTACGAAGGTGAGGAGATACTAGTGTGATCAGAATTGGTGGTATTTTACCCTTGGACGGTAATCGCACTGCAGACTCGATGTCTCTATATGTGACTCGATAACCATTAAACATTCTGTTGAACATCACGACTAAATCGCCTTTTAAGCTTTTTTCACAAATCCTAAATGCGTTGGGATCAAAGTTGTATAAAACAATTCGTTTTAATCCTACAGTAGCCATTACTTGGCTTGGCTTGTGAGGCTGTGTCGTCCTTTCTCGCATTTTTTCAGAGATTGGTTTTTCTTTACTTCTCTCGTGATACCTATTAGGATGAAATGCTTGCCCTCTGCCTTTGCTTATACCACACATGTTGCTTGGATTTTCGGAATAATTGCGCTTCATTTCTTGCAAGCTTTCTTGGTCTTTGCGAGGATTCGTCGTCACCAGATTTTCTTGGTCCTGTTGATCTTTATTGATCATCTTTGGATCTGAGATGTTTTGCTCAGAGTGGAGCATTGATTTTACAGATAATTCCTCGGGCTGTTCAATACCAGAAAGTGGACACTCAGGGGCAGGTTTCTCTAGACGATACGTAGTTTTTTCTGACTCCATGCTTGACTGAACATTGGCAGGATATTCACCAAGCTGTTTAAGTAATTTTGATGTATGAAACAGTGACGATACGCTTTCGTTATCTTTCGCAGCCTGTGAGTTTTTCTCATTGTCTGACTGCTTCAGAGCAACATTGCCAAGTTTAAAATCTTGCTCTGTTTTAATCTGCTCCCTGGAGGGAGTCTCCTCTTTAGTTAGTTTATGTCCAACCTTTGAACACTCATCTTCTGGTCTCGTGTATCCATCCTTTGGGTCCGCGGATTCTGATACATTTGTTTCTAGAGACTCCTTAAAGGCTTCGCTTCGCCGTTCTTGTTTTGTTTCGGCGTACTTCTTATTTGTTGGAGTAGTTAAGGTCTTATTCTCATTAACTGGTTCGAAATATTTTCTGACCGCCCACACAATTGGTATTCCAACGGATGCGACTGCGGCACCAATGCCAATTACTTTTAACAATTTCATTAGGGAAACTCTTTTTCAACTAATTGATATTGCTTGGGGCAAGTTGTTTTTATTTCTAAATGATGTCATAATTTTTGTCCAGCCATGACGTTTGGATAAAAAAGTGACGTCATACGGCGTAAAAGAGTGACGTAAAAAAGTGTACGCTGAGATGATGTTAATCCACTTTGAACAATTTGAAATAGGCCTGTGACTAAAATTACGTCACATTACGGTACTACCTTGGTGTATGCAAAAAATTATACATATTACATAGGCCAAACATTACATATAAATAAACAATACAACTAATGAAGCAAATCACCCGGTTACTGCAGAAGCAAATTGTGCCACTGGCGGTTACCACCCATTGAATTATGATTTCGAATTTGTTTCTCAACTGCTACATATGGTTCTGTGATTTTGAAGTATTTAATCAACTGCGTATTTTGAGTCCACGGGGGAAGGTAAAGTTGGTAAACTTGAGATAATGAGACTTAATTTTTTTTTCTATTTGAGAAAAAATCTTCCAAAAGGGCACTCAATGCTATTATACAGAGGTTTTAGTGATGCTCTATTAAGGCAAGCTTTACTTCAATAAATGAAGCTGGTGTAACGCAATTGCGTTGCTGGATATAGGATACTAGTAGCTGACGAGTGTGCTTAAGAGATAAGCCGATTGGGAGTCCCTGGCAAGTTATATGCTCTACAGGTTTTACTTCTGAGCTTCCTAGACCAAAAACTATTGTTCTTTTTAAACTCTAACAGTAAAGAAGGACCAATATTAGTAATGGAATGGAATGCCCTCTTCTGATTAAATATTCCTTAGCCTATACTTCAATCAGCTAGAAATGTAAATACTTTCGCCATGGCTAGTGCTAGAATATAGAAAGATACAGTAGCAAAATGAAAAGAAACATAAGATCCCTGATAGAACCACTATCAATCAATCTAGATTAAACACCAATTCCGATAATTTTGATAAATATCATATGATTAACTTTTTTCAACTAATTGATATTGCTTGGGCAAGTTATTTTTATTTCTAAATGACATCATAATTATTGTCCCGTGTTGGTTCCGTGGATCCAACCTTTGGTATAGTACTCATTTTCTGGTCTCGTAGATCCAACTTTTGGTTCCGTAGATTCTACTTCCTTCTTTCCGGCATACTCCTTATAGGCCTCGCTTCGGCATTCTTGCTTCGTTTCGGCATACTCCTTAGTTTCTGGAGTAGAAATGTTCTTATCCCCATTAACCGGTTAATGCTTTATCCTTGGCTTAATACTTCAAAGATATTGGAAATCTTCTCTAAGGACCGGTTGATATTCAAAATGTCATAAGCATAAGAAACAAGAGAAAGGTTAAGATCAAGCAGGAAACAAGATGAGGGGCACTGTGCTTGATGATTTAGGTCCTTGTGCATGATGACGTAAATATTAAAAGGTGTTGGGGATGGAGGTGATGCTCATCTGGAATTAGATCCCGTACAAATTGGAGCACAAAAAACGACCCCCACGTACCTCTGGATAACCGGCTAGCTACGGGAGAACCATTTGCACCTAGGGACGGTTGGGTTGGCAGCCCTCCTCCTGAAACTTCTATTGCTTCGAATGGAACCAGAAATTACTCTTCATGCTCTTCATGATACTTTTCCAGATAATCGTCTGAGGCATAAAACTCAGCTGTATAATCAATGGAGCATTCAGACAGCAGAATATCCCCTCCTAAGTTAGTGTTACTGGAAGGAGTTGTTGAGCGGGAAATTCTTTTCCACAGTAAATTAGGGTAATTTTACATTTTATCAGATGACTCATTGATTATGTCTTTCCTAAGCTGAGAAAGGGTGTCTTTGAATTTTTGCTTAGTGCGGATTTGAATCTGATTCAGTATAAAGCATCTTGGTCGCCCACAATCTTTCTAAATGTCGAATGAAAACTTTGCTTTATTATACGCTTCTACTAGAGCCAAATTTTGTGACCATTTTAGGGCAATACCTGGACAAACACAAGCCAGCGGAACAGCATTTTTTTCAGCTGTTGCTACGCTGTGCTACATTTCTGCACATATGCACACGCACAAGGCACAACATCTCTTTTTTTAGTGGCCCCATATTTCGCACCAAAAACTGAAGAGGAGGCCAGATTTTGTGCAGAATTTGATCTGAATTCTTAATAAAAAGTGGACGGTTAATGTCATTCTGATTCTGATCAAAACTTTGCCTGTTACCATTACTAAATGATCATGGGTTATCATATGCACAGAGTGGTATGAATAAGCTAAATGGTATAGACAACTGATCATAACCTTGATATTCAGACAAAACAAACACTGATGCAGTTTCAACATCTTTGTATGCAACAATGTTATCAAGGTTTAAAGTAGAGGATAATGCCTGAATATAAATGGAATTAAAATCTTTTGTAAGAACATCAAACAAATCATCGAATAGACTAAGCAGAAGAAAAACACGTGGTTTTGAATCATTCGTGCTATGATTGCAATTAAAATCCCCTGCAATAATGCACGGTATTTTCAGACGCTTAACTTTATCAAGACACGAAGCAAGTCAGTCACAAGTCAGAGAAAACAGAAAAGCAGAAGAAACCAAAATCTACTGACAGATAAACACCAACTACCACACAACCCTCAATGCGCAGAGCAAGGAAATTATTGCACTCATCAAAAATACTTACAAATCATCTTTTAGATAGGTGTTTAGGCCACCTGAGGGCTGTCCTCGAGCATTAATACGCCTAGCTAATATAGTACAGCACACAATATTCAGATTTATTTCAAGCAAACATGAGCTTCTGGAGGTCAAAAAGTGTTCCTGGATGCACAGAATATAAATTACTACTACTCCTACTCCTACTACTACTACTACTACTACTACTACTACTACTACCACTACTACTATTACTACTACTACTACTACTACTACTACTACTACTACTACTACTACTCCTACTACTACTACTACTACTACTACTACTACTACTACTACTACTAACAACTCACTGCAACATCAAGCCGCCTGAGGCCAAAACAGCTACGCGCGCTCCTTCTTAATGCCAATATATTCAAAGCCTCCCATTTTACACCCTCCCAGGAAGTCCCCATTTCCTTCAAATCTTTTTTATTACGTCCTTCCACCCCAGAAGAGGACGAACTGCTTTCCGCTTAGTCCTTGACGGTTAGCCAAAAAGGATAATCTTCGTAAATCTGTCATACTTCATCCTTACAACGTGCCCTAGCGATCTCGATCTTTTTTTCATTATGGCCCTAGAAATCGGGATTGAACCATAACTTTCTTACAGCTTTCTGGTTGAAATACGTTCAGCCAGCTGGATACCCCGAGGAATCCGTGGGCAATTTCACTGGAAAACATATAGCAAATCTTCATCTGCTTTTCGGAGCGCCCATGCTTTGGAGCCATATTTGACCACTGTCATCACTGCTTTCTAAAATCCAGAATATAATTTGTACTTTACTGAAAAGAATTCAAATGGATTTCCTGAAAAAATCTGCATTGTAAGTTTAATATACATATGCTGATATCTATTCCTTAAAATCTAAATTGATTTTTGATTTCTTAAAGTTAGAAATGTGAAAACATTTAAAAGGATTTTTTCAGTAAAGTACAAATTATATTCTGGCATTTAGAAAGCTTGGGGTTTAGAACCCTACTCGTATTAATTTCTGCTCGTTTTGAGTTTGACTCTTATTTATTTTAATTTCTGTTTGTTTTGGGTTTCATTTGTTTATTGATACTGACTTGTGATTGTTGTATTCTTGGTAGATTATCTGATTCTATTTTTGTTAATTTTGGTTTAGTGGAGTTCTTTCCTTTTTTTAAAAAACTTATTTTGTTGAAAAAGTTGTTTTTTAATTAATTTCTGTTCGTTTTATATTGATATAGTCTTTTTCAGGGAGAAATACTGAGCCTCTTCTAAAGTTACACGACCGTCCCTTCCATAAAGGCCTTAAATACTCCCTGGGTATAGCTTACAACCCTTGCCCCTAATCTCTGGGGATTGTTTCAACCCCAAAGACCTTGTTATATGGTATTTAGACCATTTTGAATAGAATAGCTATCTCAAAATTTCTATTAGATGCACTGCGGGACAATACGACGTGTGTGTGTGTGTGCGGGGAGGGGGAGGGGGGAGTAGCTGCCCTCTGATCACTTTGACTCTTAAAAAGAACACTAGAGCGTCTGATTACCAATACAATGAGCTCCCTCCGAAGTTTATATGATCATGCTTTCTATAAAAACCTTATATGTCCCAAGGGAATAACTTACAACCCTTACCCTGAGGGCTGGGGGTTTGTTATCCTCAAAGACATAATTTCCAGACCTTTCTGATACGCTGAACGAAATGGCTATCTCAAAATTTTCATTGGAAGTGTTTGGGGAAATTATGGGTGTGAGGGGTGCTGGGGGGGGAGGGGTATTTGCCCTATGATCACTTTCTACTAATAAAAAAGGAACTTATCTTCTCAATTTCCAATCAAATGAGCCCTTTTTGAAGCTTCAACGACAAAACTTTCTAAAAAAACCTTATATGCCCCAAGGGCATAACTTACAACCCTTGTCCTGAGGGCTATTGGTGTAAGATTTCATCCTCAAACACATAATTTCCAGAGCTTTCAACTAAGTTGAACAAAATGGCCACATCAAAATGTTGATCGGAAACGTTTGGGAATGATGGGCGTGGCGGGGACTCCCCCTCCAATCACTTTCGACTATTAAAAACGGCACTAGCCCTCTCAATTTCCAATTGAATGAGCCCCTTTTGAAGTTTCTATGACAAGGCTATCTATACAAACCTGATATGCCCCTACGGCATAACTTACAACCTTTGTCCTGGGGGCTCTGAGGGGTTTGTCATCCACAAATACATAATTTCCAGAACTTTAAACTACGTTGAATAAAATGGCTATCTCAAAACTTTGATTGGATGTGTTTGGGGAAATGGTAGGTGTGAGAGGGGGTTAGTTACCCTCCAATGACTTTCGACTATTAAAAAGAACACTAGTCCTTTGAATTTTTAATCGAATGAGCCCTTTTTTTGAGTTTTTACGACAAAGCTTTCTATAAAAAAAACTTTATATGCCCCAGGGCATAATTTATAACCCTTGCCCTGAAGATTGTGGGGGAAGAACCCTGCTCAAAGACAAAACTGCCAGAGCTTTCAACAGCATTGAACAAAATGGCAATCTCAAAATTTTGATTGGATATGTTTGGGGAAATGGTAGGCTTGGAAGGGGTGTTAGTTGCCTTCCAATCACTGTCGACTATGAAAAATGGTACTAGCTATTTCAATTTCCATTCCAATGAGCCGGTTTTGAAGTTTCTACTACAACGCTTTCTATAAAAACCTTATATGCATCCAGGGCATAAGTTACAACCCTTATCCTGAGGGCTGGGGAGGGGGGATTGTCATCCTTAAAGACCTAATTCCAGAACTTTCAACTAGGTTGAACAGAATGGCTATCTCAAATTTTTGATTGGAAGTGTTTGGGGAAAAGGTAGGCGTGAGAGAGGGGCTAGTTGCCCTCCCATCACTTTTGACTATTGAAAAGAACACTAGCCCTTTGAATTTCCAATCGAATGAGCCCTTTTCAAGTTTCTACGACAAAGCTTTCAATAAAACGTTATATGCCCCCAAGGCATAACTTACAACCTTAGCCCTGGGGGCTCTGGGAGGAGTGTCATCCTCAAAGACCTAATTTCCAGAACTTTCCACCACGTTCAACAAAATGGCTCTCTGAAAATATTTATTGCAGAGTTTGGGGAATTGGTGGGCATGAGAGGGGGGTTAGTTACCCTCCAATCACTTTTGACTATTAAAAAACGCACTAGCCCGCTCAATTTTTAACTGAATGAGCCACTTTTGAAATTTCTAAGACAACGCTATCTTTAAAAATCTTATATGCTCCAAGGCCAAACTTACAACCCTTGCCCTGGGGGCTCTGGGGGTTTGTCATCCTCAAATACCTAATTTCTGTTAACTTTGATTGAATGTGTTTGGGGAAATGGTGGGCATGAGAGGGGGTTAGTTGCTCTTCATTCATTTTCAAATATTAAAAAGGGCACTAGCCTTTTCAATTTCCAATCAAATGAGTCCTTTTTGAACTTTCTACGATAAAACTTTCTATAAAACCTTATATGCCCCCAGGGCATAACTTACAACCCTTGCCCTGAGGGCTCTGAGCGGGTCATCATCCTCAAAGACCTAATTTCCAGAACTTTCAACCACGTTGAACAAACTGGATATCTCAAAATTTTGATTGGATGTGTTTGGGGAAATAGCCTGTGAGGAATACAACACTATATATGAGCTGTGTTGAGTTATGAACAAAAATTGCGAATGAGAAAAAGGTGGTTTTACGTTCAACTATTCAATAGAACAGAGGAGAATTTATGTTACCAATCCATCTGAGAATAAAAGAGTTTTTATTAATGAAGATTTACTTGAGGTTCTTGGTTTCAAATATCGTACTGTTAAATCAAAACACTTCGATGACAAGGATCATATTATCTATGCAGACTATGCACCCGGATTCTAATCTGACAATTGTGTATTTCTTTGCGCATCCTTTGTCAAGACATCGAAATCTGGTAATACTAATGCCCCCCTTTCACGTATTCTTGAACAAATACCAGTCACGAACACATTCACCACTTCAATATAAAACACCTTCAATACATTCCAGTCAACACTTCACATTTGGAGCTCTGTCAGTAAACATTAAGAAGTGAACTGGGTGATTCACTAGTAATAACAAAAGGTTTGGATGTAACTACATGTCATTTTCGACCCATTAAGTGGGATGGCTAAAAGAAAGATATTTTTTTTTGTCCTGATATTGATTGCTATGTTCCTACTCTTGCATCACGTCAATTGGGTCATGGAATGGACTATTATAGGGGTCTTTCGCCAATGTCCTGTTAAGGTCTTAGTAATTGGTTTGGTAAGTTATTTCGCTCTGTATTACACTTGACTAAAAAATATATTGCACCGGTTACTGCAGGTTTTTGCGTCCTCTACACTATATAATTGGGGCTCTTGGAAGGATTTTAAAGATAGTATTTCACAAAATCTCAGGTCCAGTGCACGATACCTCGGTGAGCTAATAAAATCTCGTCAACGCGGAAAACGTTTAAAAAGGGTGAGGCACGCCACGTCACTCGTCAGTCTCAACTCAGGTCAGAAGCATAAATTATCGCTCTTGTCAAAGAATAAAAATAAAGTTAAAATTTTAGATCTAAAAAGGATGCATTTTCCTAGAAATGGCATAACTACCGCATAAGGAATCTCATCCTTCAGTCAACTCATTTCTAAATCTATTCAACGCAGAAAATGTTGATTTGAGTGTAAAACATTTGAAGACGATTTCATAAAATGACTTCCACATTTATAAATTTGCATGTCGTTGTCAAAAATTCTAATAATAAAAACCAAGTGCAGCTAAGGGGTTATCCTATGAAAACTGTTTACTACACAATTTGTTTAGACAAATCAGTGTTTAGATAAATGGAACACTGGTAGGCACGAGCAACAATCTTTCGAATTACAGAAGTTATATACAATTTATTTTGGTAACTCCAATGTCCTACAAGCCTTAGAGAGGACAGGCACTGGGTTATGAATGTAGGACGGACACTGACACTAGCAATATAATTAGAGATTTGACAACTAACGATTCACACTTGGCTGGGAAAATAAATCAAGAGATATTTAATATATTTCAATGGCAGCCCCCTAACGTTAAGTCTGATATAAAACTACTACTTATTCCGTCCAATATTATTTTGCAAAAAGTAGTTGGCACTGCACCCGATGTAAAAGTCTCTCTCACTTCGGCAATACTTCATGTCCAAAAATAACGGGTTATGAGTTTTTTTGCTTTGGTAATTGAAAAATTAAGAGCTATTGGAAATAATATCAAACTGCTTGTTCCTCACACAATCACGAATCAACGACATATTACTAGGGTATAAGTTCCCTCACAAATTCGTCATTTATCAATTGTGAAATTCCTTCAAAACTTGCTTTGGCTTGGGTAAAAAGTGCTAGTGCCGTTGGATCATGGACAAATTCTCCACATAAATTTGAAATGTTTGGACTTTCATCTCTTGTATGTAAAGTAAATTGAATTCCACTCTACAATTTATCCTTTGATAAATCCTGCAGGACCTTATATAAACTTACAATGCAATCCCTAAATCGAGATTCGCAGCTATTTAAAATGGTAAAACCGAAGAAATGTTTACGAAAACTCATTGTATCATTGTACTGGCTTTATCCGGTACTCAAGATATGACTATTGTCAGAACGGACATAGTACCTTTAAAGTGTACCTTTACCGAATCATTGGAGGAGATTGTAGCATTACTATCGCTAAATCAATTTGAAACCTATCGGGAGATTACCCCTTATGGCAGTGTTCTATTAGTCTTTGCATCATGAACACAAATCAAATAATCAATGTATTCAATCTGGATCCCTACATGTCCAAATACAAATCCTATTGCATACCTTCGGATTTCCTCGACTATATTCAAAGCGTTAACAATACGCTTATCATTGTTAATAGTGGCCCATCAACTGTAAAGACGGGGTGTTGGCTAAGCATCTTTCAAACAGCGAAGAATATTGAATATTTTATCCTCTTCTCCTACCGTAGGCTTTCTGTGCGCCTCACATTAAAAACTTTATTGAGCAAAGTGGAAAATCTATTACTCAAAATCGGAAATGAGTACAAAATTTATCAACCAAAAGCTGTGATTTTCATGCACTATAATATTTTTATTCGATATCGCTGATGTGCTTACAGTGAATTTCTTAGCATTTATGGTGACAATCCTCGATTGAACGACTTTCTAGTTCAAAATACTCTTCCCTACCTGTATAATATAAATTTCAGTGCCGTAAGAGTAAAATACTTTTAAAATGTTTGTAAATTTGTTTATTAATAAAACTTGTATGTACAAAACTCTGTGTGTCAGCTCGTCAGGATTTAACTTGTATTCATCTTGGGTTGCAAAATCAAGGTCACATTTTCTACAATATAATGTTATTATGTTTTCTTTTATATCTCTTAGTAAAGTCAATAATGCTATTTTGATTCATATTATAAAATTCACGTATTTCAATTTGCTTATTTGAAGCAATGTCACACACAAAATTCTCATATAAAGAACCACTTTCTGTAACAGACAAGTTAAAATCTGTAGGTTTATAATCATAGTAGGCGGTATCTTCACAGCGATTTCATAAAAGCTAGTCTCTCTTATTGTTCCAGCAGTTGAAGTATAGACAAGGTTCTTCCTCCAAAAGCCATTTAAAACCACGACAATATCAGTCTCTTAAAAATAAACTGAAATCACGTTTAGGTTTTGTTCAATCATGCAGGGGTAAGTATTTTCCAATTGATCATATTTATCGTAGTTACAATTGAAGCATAGATAACCTCTAGCGTGAGAGTCACAAATCTCTTTAAGACAGGAATTATAGCTTTTAATTTACACTGCTTATTCATTATAGTCATCAACAAAAGTACAATTCTCACAGGATGACCAGCTGTTCAATATGTACAAACATAATGGACATGTTTAAAACATTTATTTAATGTTGACTGTCTCACTTCCAAGAGAAACTGACTAAAGAATTTTAATATCTTCTAGGAGGAGGAGTATTGACGTCACAAAACTTGTGTAGACAAGATTTTTGGATTTATTTGTTGTTGCTTTGCAAAATGACCCTCTAGGTAGTGGTCAAAAGAAGAATAACAGCATCATTTTGTTTTATTTTATATTGTTTATCATTTTGTTTATATCAATGATTTGAGTAATTGCATGTGGGTCACGATGTAAAAGTTTCTTGCAACTCCAAAAACGGAGAATCATTACCCATTATGTCGTTAAGCATTCTGTCGTTAAACATTTTTCCAATTTTACTAGATTCTGCCTGATTTTGCTTCTCAAATCCAGTCATTTTTTAATCCTAACACTCTCACTACATATTATAGACTAACAATAGATCTCACTAGTAAAAAAAACTCATTCCTTTTTTATAGATTGAGTCAGATCGTTGTCTTCATTATATTTCACTAGTATATTTAATCCGCCTTGTAATCTTTGTATATGCACTATATTCACTTTTGCTGCAAAACCATGATTGTTCTTTCGACATGAATTTGCTTAATGATTTAAAATATCGCACAAACATCTTTTCCCATTTCATGGTTAGTCAGCGACCCCTTGTAATTTATACTACAGCATTAGAGACTATAGGTTTCATTTCGCTGTTGTTAGCACCTTTAATATCAAATAGAGCAAAAGCATCCATTACTAAGGAATAATATCCTTGATGTTGACACACAGAACTTTTCTTTAATACTGAAGCATAGTCACACAAGATTTTGCCACCCTTAACACCAACTACATAAAACAGGCTCATGCGTCGCTTAGAACACATTCCTTATGACGTAATATGCCCCTGCTGGCTGTCGTGGAATGAAGGGATAGGGCTCCCTTCAAAACCATGGAGAGTATATTACTAATGAATCCTGAGCCAAACTGTTTAGAGCGGCAGTACAGACCTTGGTCAGAGATGTAAGTTTGGAAGGTTAATTGAGATACTGGAGTTTGTGTTTTTTGTTATTTACGTTTGAATATCACGCAATCATCTTGTCCCATTCTAGGGTTAGTCGGCAGCCCCTTGTAATTTCTACTGCAGCATTAAGCACTCTAGGTTTCATTTCACCGTTGTTAGCAACTTCAATATCCAATAGAGTAAAATCATCCATTACTAAGGAATGTTATCCATGATGTTGACACACTGAACTCCTTTTTAATACTGAAGCATAGTCACGCAAGATTGCGTCACCCTCAAATCCAACTGCCTAACATGCATATGCGTCTCTTACAAAACATTCCCTATGACTTAACATGCACCTGCTGGCTGTCGTGGAATGACGAAATAGGCTCCATTTAAAACCAAGGAGAGGATATTACTAGTGAATAGAATGAGCCAAACTGTTGAGAGCGGCAGTACAGACCTTGGTCAAAGATGGAAGTTCGGAAGGTTAATTGAGGTATTGAAGTTGGTGTTTGGTGTTTTACGTGTTTTGTTATTTATGTTTTATTTTGAATCAAGAGGTTTCAGCCAATTTACCGGGTTAGTAATTTTTCTTTCGTCTTTTCTTGGTAAATTCTCTTAGTCCTGCTAATATCTGAACTTGAAAAAAGACGTTTGTGGATGACTCATCGGATTATAAAAAACATGGGTTTTACAATTAAATAATGGTGGGGTAGTACCAGTGGTGGATCCAGCATTTTTTAGGGGGGGGCACAAAATAGGTTGATCCCATAAACTTGTGCTAGGAGCAAGTTTAATTAACCCAAACTTGCGTTAATTAAGTAAATTACACTACTTTAGACTATGTTAGGGGGCGCGTTCCCCCTTGTCCCCCCTGAATGCGCCACTGGGTAGTACACGAGTGCTTTGGCTATTGATTTTGAATAGCTGCCACTCACAGCCTTACCCCTTCATGATTATGATTGCCTGAACTCCCTTGAGCCGTGCCCCCATGCTCTTCCTGCAAACGGAAATCAGTGGGTTTTTTTTTGTACTATTGATCTTTTATTAGTAATATTTCTTCACTTTTCTATATAGGTTTTTCTCTTGTCATTTTTTCGGCTGGGTGGAGTTCTCCGGGGAGGAGAAAGAGATAATGAAAAGAGTTTTGGGGTATAGGAAGGAGGTCCTCTACTATTTTGAGATAGCGTTCCCGAGGTAAGATAAGATTTTATGAAGAAGAATTGCGTGCTTGAGACACCGTGGGCCAAAGACTCTGGCACCCACTCCTCACAGAGAGCACAGTTGTAGTAGCCATACTGGTCGCAGGTGTTGTACTCCCCACAGCACTAATACTTTTAAGGGCAGGACTCGTAGAATCTGTGTCCCGTCGCATATAAACCAAAAGGAACCTCGGCCGTTTTACCTATACTAGTGGCATCAGTACTAGCACTGGGGATGCTAGAAATCTACAATGACTAATATAGAAAATGGCTACGGAATATAAAAGCCAAGGTAAATTTACCGATCTAGAGAGGGGATCATGCTCCCTACCTCAATTGGTGTGTACAGTTGAAGTACTTGTGCGTGTTCTAAACTCTCATAGCAGTTATTAGAAAACTGAAATGTAAACGCACCACAATGGAAGTGCTATAATGGAAACGCACCACCTAGTACTATAATATTTCAACCAAATAATAAAAAGTACTACAACCCGTAGTTGGCTTTAAAACATGTAGATAAGTATTTCATAAACTAACTAATTTATTCATAATTTAAAGGCCACAGTAAATACAAACCACGCCAAATAATTTACAAGTAATGCAGCCGAAAGTAAAGAAGGAAATTTGGTCCTATAATAACAGTGCATAACAGAGGACCTTAGATATCACTTTCCAAAAGTTCTATGGCGTAAGGGCGAAACATTATTCAATTTTATCTGTGTAACTTTTTTGGAACATACTTATGAGCCCTTTATTTAGGAAATACATTTATTGATAAAGGGAAGTAATATCTATCTATTTTAACACTCAAATAGAGTCACATTGTAGGGCTAGTTTGGATGGCCATGGAAATTTTTAAACCACTTAAAGAGTCGAAAGTTTATGAATGACAAAAAAATTTTTGCAAGTAATTTTTAGGGTTCTCTATAATTGCAGGATTTGAGGATGACACTGCAACTTTTGGATCTGGTCCTTCAATTTGACAGTGGCCGTTCATGCAGAACAAAATTCTAATTTTGTTTTTCCAAAGTTTAAACTTAAATCGAACAGAATGTAAATTTAGTGCAAAGATATTCACGCATTCAGACTGCACTTTTTTTATGTATTCAGTTAATCTTCCAAACAAAATACCAAAGGATATGGAGAACAGAACTGCCATAATCGCCAATTTATTTTGAGGAATAACAACCTTTTTTGATATTGTCAAGATCGGAAACCATATCTCACGGTTAAACACAGATGATATCTGACTAATGCGAATTTTAAGCAAATTCAAACCAATGAATTACAAAAAAACTTCACATGGATTTTACTTTTGATTTGGAAAAATAGTTCAAGCTCCAAATAGAAGACCCAAAATCATATTAAATCAATATCAGAAGGTTTTTTAAATGATAGTATAGAGTAACTCTAAGACAAACATTTTAAGAGGGTCAAGTTTTGGGGACACTGGCATATGAGTTGAGAACAAGGCTTTATTTGATCCTGAAAACACATCCGAGACTACCCTCAGAAATATTTGCAGTGTTTTTTTTCTGTTTTAGAGCAACAGGGTAATTTTGAATGATTTTAGAAAACAAAAACAGAAGTATAATAGCAAAGAATGCACAATTTTGTATATGAATATTTTTCGGACACTAACATCGGAGCTCACTGTCAGCTTTTATATCAGAAATTATTTGGAGAAACTATAGAGTATCATTTTTTCGCATCATCTTCAGATGACTTTTTATATCCGAATGATTTTTACGTACCCAAATAATAACTTTGTTTAGTTCAAATATCTTCCTTGAAAGGGTTGTTCTTTGACCGAACTTCAAAAATATTTGGCTATTAAATGAGTAAAAACAGATATAAAAATGATAAACGACAGGTGGGAAGTTAGGTTAGAAGAAGATGACCAGCCACACTCCAAGTCAGTTTTCAGCACTTCAATGAATGATGCATTTCCTTTATTTCGGCACTCTGACATTCTAAAATCTCTCTTCTGCCTCTGATAATTTTCTAAAATCTCCTGTTCTTCTTCAAGTGCAAAATCATGCTGTCGCCATTTTTTCATCCAATATTCAACCCATCTGAAAAAAAAAAATATTTATGCCTCCGAAACAATACAATAAACTGTTATAAAATTCCTTCAAGGGAATTGAAATTAGAAAATGAGAAACCGATAACTTACGAGCACAAAGCAACGAATATTAAGTATCAAATTTCGATAGAATGAACAGGATATATGGAGAGACCGGACTAATGTATTTTAAGTACTAAGCATCAATTTGAAAAGAATAAGCTAGCTTCAAATTAAATTAAAGAGCGAAGTTTAAGCTTAAAAGGACAAAAATCACTCTTAAGGGAATCGAGACTGTTTCTCTCTTTAGTCCTGCACTCAGAAAGTTTAATTGGCTGATGAAGGTTCAGTGAAAAAAAAATCGATGTTGTCCCTGAGAAGAACAAAAACCTAATTTTTAAAAGAATGTGCTCATCGTTTGTATTTATAAATAGTGTATATATTTTGTTGTGGCTTTATATGTTTTATTGTAGGCACTAGAACTATGTACACTGCTAAAGAGGGCTTCAATCTTGATATTTGACAAAAATAGTTTTTTTTTCAAGTTTAATTTAACTTATGCTATTTTGTTTAATGTTTCCTTTAAATAAGGTATTTTAATAACACCCCTATATGAAAGCCGGCATGTCGTTTACCAGACCAAATTAATGATTTTTAACACTTACTTCTCATTTTAGCTTTTTTAGAAACAGAATAGCTGTTTCTATAAAAATAGAAACAGCTTTTAAAAGTTTATTCCACGTTACAAATTGATGGATTTACTGAAGATTTTAAGAACAAGATAAAACTTATAGCAACAACTTACCGTGAGATTTAAAGCCTCAAATGTAAGACAAATCATTGGCAGGTTAAAACAATTACATCTAACTAATGCACTATTTGGAAATATCTAGCTTTAAGGTTCAACATGAAGGATCAGAAGAATAAAAACAGATATACTTTTAGATTATTTTTTTACTGCTAGAGAAATTACAACCTGACGGCGGGGAAAATTCTTTGCTTCTCAAATCATTAATATGGCATTTTGAACGCGTTCCCAGGGCAAACTTGTCAAAAAGGTACTGGGGAAAAATGCATTTGAATGATTCTGTTCTTCAGTTCTGCCTCGAATAAACTGGTGTTTTATGTGATACACATAAGTAGTGCCGGGAGCTCGGCGGCTTCAACACCGGGCTCTGGCACGCAGCCGGCCTCTATATATGGATTTTCATTGTCGCTTGTCTTCTAACCGTAGACGTGAGCCTCTTCTTCTTGTCATGACGTCACCAAAGGCTCGTTACAATCACCCTGGGAAAATTACGATTTCTTCCTTAAATTCCTGAAATATTTAGATCGTTTTTATGCCCAGTCATCACTGTTCCTTGTTTTCCAACCGTAGATTTCATTGTCCATTTGTTCATCTTTACCTCAGAAAGTTCTTTCCATGCCTTTTGCTTTCGCAGTTTAGATTCATACATCATCTCATTTAATTTCTTAAGACGTTATAGATAACAAGTACGTTTTTTTCCAGTTTCAACCACAGATCTCAGTTCAAAATTTCGTACACAAATCAATGTAATTCTCGCAGTCGTTTATTTCATACCTTTTCTTTTGTTGCTACGATTCTCACTTTCATTAGTTTTCTAATCACATTTTACCTGTGATTCATTTTCATCAATGCCGTTCTGTCCTTAAACGCTATAAATGACCTTAAATAAGAATTAGTGCCTTTGTAAAGGTAAGTTTTTTTTTTCTATTGGACCTTTAACTTTTGCCTAGTCTTGTCTTTTGTCATTATGAGAAACATAACGCCGAACCTTTGTTTTTTTAACAGAGGCTGATGTATAATAGTCGAGGTTGTAGATTTGTCAGTTGTTCAGGTGGTGGGACAAAGACTTCTTTTTCTTCCTACGAATTAGAATTTTTTCATACTGATTTGTCTTTTCATACTGTTGCCTTTTCAAAGATATTTGATGTATTGAAGCAAGTCCGATTTCTAATATGGATTGTGTACTAGGCTTCAAACTTTTGGTTTTTTTTAGTATTTTTGAATTGTTGTAATCCCTTGTTAAAATATAAACACAAATTTTGTGTAATTACCAGTTTTTGCTCTTTAAGCAATTTATTGTAAATTTCTCCATGCATGAAAATCTTCAATTTTTCCACATAAGTGAGACAAGTGTGACAACGTCAATTCAATACTCATGTATACAAAAATGACGTCACTCACATGAATCTTTTTTTTCAAAATTAAGGTTCTTAACAAATTTTCTCAAGCTTCTAACCTATCTAGACTGTTTTTTTTAGGTCTGAAAATCCCAGGATGCCAATTTTCCCAGAAAAACATTAAGCCGTATTCCAGAATAAATAAATAAGTAAATACACAAATATTGCTCGCTTGTAAAGATAGTATTTACAAGAGAAGTTAAAAAAAAACGGATATTTAGTAGGGCCTGTCTAATTCTCGGTTTAAAAATGAACAGAAAAGGGTATAACCTATATACCTAAGTACATGGAAGCTATGTCCGTGCATTTCAAGAGTCCGAGGAGCCAAAAACTTGTTCATCTTGAAAGGTTCTCCGTTCCCCTGTGGATTTTTTTGAAAAAATTTGAGATTCTTGAAATAAAATGGTTATGAGTACTCAGATTATGAAAATGAAATCCGAGAATTGAAATATTTTGAAAAAGATTGAGATTCTTCAAATTGTGAAGGATTTTAATGTCCAATATAAACCTTACGTGTCCCAGAAGTGAAATATGAAAATTATTCAGATTTTTGGAATTTGAACGTTTGGAGTTGTCAAATTGTAAAAATTAGGACTAAGAATTGCAGGACTAAGAATTGTGGAATTATGAAAAAAGTTGAGATTCTTGAAAGTGCGGAAGCTTTGCGTGGCTAAAATCTATAAATTGTACATGTTAACAGTGTAAAGATATAATATTTCTTAAAATTCTTGGAACATGTAGACTTTGAATTGTCAAACTCTGTGAATTAACTCTATAACTAGTGGATTTTCAAGACAAATCGGGATTTTTGAAACTTGAAAGCTATACGTTGTCAAATTTTGAAAATTAAGTCGGAAAATTGTGGAATTCTGGAAAAAGTTGAAATTCTTGAAATTTTGAAGGCATAAAATTATAAGTGTTAAAAGCGTTAAGATGTTAAGTTCTTTAAAATTTTCAAAGTGTGAAAATTAAGTCTTTGGCTTAAAATATGTTGGAAAAGGCTGAGATTCCACAAACTGTGAAGGTATTGTGTTGTCAAAAAATAAACACTAAAAGTGGTAAAAGCAGAAAATGTGAAAACTGTCATGGATCTTGAAATTTGAGGCCATTGAGTTGTCAAATTATGAAAATTAATTATAAAAAACTGTCTAATTTTTAAAAAAGTTAAGATTCCTAGAAGTTATTTTTTCATTTTTTCCATAAGTTAATAATAAGTGTACAAAAAATTAGACTTTTCTGTGGAAAACCGTGTAATTTTTTTGTCATTTAAAATACAAGGGGGGAGGATGTGTCAGTAAACAGTTAGGCCCGATGAGAAGGAAACGAGTTAAAAAAAAACAATTCTTGCTTCATAATATGTAGAAGAGTTGTACTTAATTATTTCTAAAACCGCTTCACTTGAACTTACCCATCCCCCTCTAAATGTGAAAATATATAACCAGATATATATTTACTACGTATTTTGCCATAAGCCGCTCTTTTGTTTCAACTTGACACTCGTAAAGTGAAGCAACGTTGACGAAATAAAAAAAAAAATGGAAAGATGCATGGAAAATATATACTTAGAGCTATATATTTGCACATTAGGGGGGTTGGGGGCTACATTATAGTGGGGTTCTCTTAGAAATAATAAACTACAGTTTTTTTCTGCATATTATGAAGTAATGATTGTTTTCTCAACATATTTCTTTCTCAACATGCCTAATTGAACCCTGATACCGAAGGGGGACGGGGGAATTTTGAACTAAATACATAGATTATTTTGAATTTAGACATTCAAAGGAAAGTAAAACGCAATATTAAAACTTCAAATATTAATTTTAGTGCCTAAAAGAATATTATCAACTAAACATTTTTAATGACATAATTAGATTGTTCAATATATAGGTTAACAGATTATGATGGATAACTTAAAAGTTTTGAGTATCAAGAATAAAAAAAGCACAAATATTGATAAAAAACGTATTTGATATGTCATGAATGGAGGGACTCTTGGGACTGTACTTTCATAGATTTTAGAGGGGAGGAATTTTGAGCCGAACCCACAAATTTTGTTGTTGAAATTTGAAAGCTTTACGTTGAAGGATGGTCAGTGCGCAGTTAGGCCTGATGAGAAGGAAACATGTTAAAAAAAATTCTTGCTTCATAATATGTAGCAAAATTGTACTTAATCATTCCTAAAATCACTTCACTTGAACTTACCCATGCCCCTTTAAATGTGAAAATATACAACCAGATATATATTTACCGTGGATTTTGCCATACATCGCTGTTTTGTTTCAACTTGATATTCGTAAAGTGAAGCAACGTTGACGAAATGAAAAAAAAATTGAAAGATGCATGGAAAATTTATACTATGTGTTTTGATTCTCGCTGTCGCTTATATTCTAACTCTATTTTTCTTTCTTAATTTTTCATTACTTCCGACAATTTTCTAATGCCCTTTGCCCTAGCTGCCGTTATTGGTCTAGTCTTGCATGATGATCAAGGTTGTAGATTTGTTAGTTGTTCAGGTGGTGGGACAAAGACTTCTTTTTCTTCCAACGAATCATTACTTATAACACTTGTAAAATTTCATTTTTGGGTCTAACTCTAGACAACTTTTTCATACTGGTTTGTCTTTTCATACTGTTGTCTTTTCAAAGATATTTGATATATTGAAGCAAGTCCGATTTCCAACATCGATTGTTTACTAGGCTTCAAACTTTTGTTTTTTAGTATTTTGTTTTGTTGTAATCCTTTGTTAAAATATAAACAAGAATTTTTGTAATTACCAGTTTTTGCTATTTAAGCAATTTAAGGTAGACTTCTCCATGCATGAAAATCTTCAATTTTTCTACATAAGTGTCACAAGTGTGACAACGTCAATTTAATACTCATGTATACAAAAATGACGTCACTCACATGAATCTTTTTTTTCAAAATTAAGGTTCTTAACAAATTTTCTCAAACTTCTACCCTACCTACATTGTTGTTTTTAGGCCTGAAAATCCCAGGGTGCCATATTCCCGGAAAAACATTAAGCTGTATTCGAGAATAAATAAATAAGTAAATACACAAATATTGCTCGCTTGTAAAGATAGTATTTACAAGAGAAGTTTTAAAAAAAACGGATATTTAGTAGGGCCTGTCTAATTCTCGGCTTAAAAATGAACAGAATAGGGTATAACCTATATACCTAAGTATATGGAAGGTATGTCCGTGCATTTCAAGAGTCCGAGGAGCCAAAAACTTTTCATCTTGAAAGGTTCTCCGTTCCCCTGTGGAATTTTTTGAAAAAATTTCAGATTCTTGAAATAAAATGGTTATGAGTAAGCCTACTCAGATTATGAAAATGAAATCCGAAAATTGAAATATTTTGAAAAAGGTTGAGATTCTTCAAATTGTGAAGGATTTTAATGTCCAAATATAAACCTTACGAGTCCCAGAAGTGAAATATGAAATTTATTCAGATTTTTAGGATTTGAAGGTTTGGAGTTGTCAAATTGTAAAAATTAGGACTAAGAATTGCAAGACTAAGAATTGTGGAACTATGAAAAAAGTTGAGACTCTTGAAAGTACTTAAGCTTTGCGTGGCTAAAATCTATAAATTGTAAATGTTAACAGTGTAAAGATATAATATTTCTTAAAATTCTTAGAATATGTAGACTTTGAATTGTCAAACTGTGTGAATTAACTCTATAACTAGTGGATTTTCGAGACAAATCGGGATTCTTGAAACTTGAAAGCTATACGTTGTCAAATTTTGAAAATCAAGTCGAAAAATTGTGGAATTCTAGAAAAATTGAAATTCTTGAAAGTTTGAAGGCATAAAATTATAAGTGTTAAAAGCGTTAAGATGTTAAGTTCTTAAAATTTTCAAAGCGTGACAATTAAGTCTTTGGCTTAAAATATGTTGGAAAAGGCTTAGATTCCACAAACTGTGAAGGTATTGTGTTGTCAAAAAAAAAAAAAAAACACTAAAAGTGGTAAAAGCAGAAAATGTGAAAACTGTTATGGATCTTGAAATTTGAGGCCATTGAGTTGTCCAATTATCAAAAATTAATTATAATAACTGTTTAATTTTGAAAAAAGTTAAGATTCCTAGAAGTTATTTTTTCATTTTTTCCATAAGTTAATAATAAGTGTACAAAAAATTAGACTTTCCTGTGGAAAACCGTGTAATTTTTTTGTCATTTAAAATACAAGGGGGGAGGATGTGTCAGTAAACAGTTAGGCCCTATGAGAAGGAAACGAGTTAAAAAAAAACAATTCTTGCTTCATAATATGTGGAAGAGTTGTACTTAATTATTTCTAAAACTGCTTCACTTGAACTTACCCATCCCCCTCTAAATGTGAAAATATATAACCAGATATATATTTACTACGTATTTTGCCATACGCCGCTCTTTTGTTTCAACTCGATACTCGTAAAGTGAAGCAACGTTGACGAAATTAAAAAAAAAAATAAAAATGGAAAGATGCATGGAAAATATATACTTTGAGCTATATATTTGCACATTAGGGGGGTTGGGGGTTACATTATAGTGAGGTGCTCTTAGAAATAATAAACTACAGTTTTTTTCTGCATATTATGAAGTAAGGATTGTTTTCTCAACATTTTTCTTTCTCAACATGCCTAATTGAACCCTGATACCGAAGGGGGACGGGGGGAATTTTGAACTAAATACATAGATTATTTTGAATTTAGACATTCAAAGGAAAGTAAAAGGCAATATTAAAACTTCAAATATTAATTTTAGGGCCTAAAAGAATATTATCAACTAAACATTTTTAATGACATAATTAGATTGTTCAATATATAGGTTAACAGATTATGATGGATAACTTAAAAGTTTTGAGTATCAAGAATGAAAAAAACACAAGTATTGATAAAAAACGTATTTGATATGTCATGAATGGAGGGACTCTTGGGACTGTAGTTTCATAGATTTTTGAGGGGAGGAATTTTTAGCCGAACCCACAAATTTTGTTCTTGAAATTTGAAAGCTTTACGTTGAAGGATGGTCAGTGCACAGTTAGGCCTGATGAGAAGGAAACATGTTAAAAAGACAATTCTTGCTTCATAATATGTAGCAAAATTGTACTTAATCATTTCTAAATCACTTCACTTGAACTTACCCATGCCCCTTTAAATTTGAAAATATACAACCAGATATATATTTACCGTGGATTTTGCCATACATCGCTGTTTTGTTTCAACTTGATACTCGTAAAGTGAAGCAACGTTGACGAAATGAAAAAAAAATTGAAAGATGCATGGAAAATTTATACTATGTGTTTTGATTCTCGCTGTCGCTTATCTTCTAGCCCCATTTTTCTTTCTTAATTTTTCATTACTTCCGACAATTTTCTAATGCCCATTGCCCTAGCTGCCGTTATTGGTCTAGTCTTACATGATGATCAAGGTTGTAGATTTGTTAGTTGTTCAGGTGGTGGGACAAAGACTTCTTTTTCTTCCAACGAATCATTATTTATAACACTTGTAAATTTTCATTTTTAGGTCTAACTCTAGACAACTTTTTCATACTGGTTTGTCTTTTCATACTGTTATCTTTTCAAAGATATTTGATATATTGAAGCAAGTCCGATTTCTAACATCGATTGTGTACTAGGCTTCAAACTTTTGTTTTTTAGTATTTTGTATTGTTGTAATCCTTTGTTAAAAAATAAACAAGAATTTTTGTAACTACCAGTTTTTGCTATTTAAGCAATTTAAGTTAGACTTCTCCATGCATGAAAATCTTCAATTTTTCCACATAAGTGTTACAAGTGTGACAACGTCAATTTAATACTCATGTATACAAAAATGACGTCACTCACATGAATCTTTTTTTTCAAAATTAAGGTTCTTAACAAATTTTCCCAAACTTCTACCCTACCTACATTGTTGTTTTTAGGCCTGAAAATCCCAGGGTGCCAATTTTCCCGGAAAAACATGAAGCCCTATTCGAGAATAAATAAATAAGTAAATACACAAATATTGCTCGCTTGTAAAGATAGTATTTACAAGAGAAGTTAAAAAAAAAAAAAAAAAAAAAAAAAAACACCGGAGATTTAGTAGGGTCTGTCTAATTATCGGCTTAAAAAATGAACAGGAAATGGTATACCCTATATACCTAAGTATATGGAAGCTATGTCCGTGCATTTTAAGAGTCCGTGGAGCCAAAAACTAGTTCATCTTGAAATGTTCTCAGTTCCCATGTGGAATTTTTTGAAAAAAATTGAGATTCTTGAAATAAAATGGTTATGAGTACTCAGATTATGAAAATGAAATCCGAGAATTGAAATATTTCGAGAAAGGTTGAGATTCTTCAAATTGTGAAGGATTGTAATGTCCGAAAATAAAACTTACGAGTCCCAGAAGTGAAATATGAAATTTATTCGGATTTTTGGAGTTTGAATGTTTGGAGTTGTCAAATTGTAAAAATTAGGACTAAGAATTGCAGGACTAAGAATTGTGGAATTATGAAAAAAGTTGAGATTCTTGAAAGTGCGGAATCTTTGCGTGGCTAAAATCTATAAATTGTAAAGGTTAGCAGCGTAAAGATGTATTATTTCTAAAAATTCTTGTAATATGTAGACTTTGAATTGTCAAATTGTGTGAATTAACTCTATGATTAAATAAAAAAAACAAGTTTTTTTTAACTGAAAGTAAGGAACGACATTAAAACTTAAAACGAACAGAAATTATTCCGTATATGAAAGGGGCTGTCCCCTCCTCAATACCACGCTCTTTACGCAAAAGTCTTTTAATTGTTTTAAAAAATAAAGTTGTATGACAGATTCAAACTTTAGCGCAAAGAGTGAGGTATTGAGGAGGGGACAGCCCCTTTCATATACGGAATAATTTCAGTTCGTTTTAAGTTTTAATGTCGCTCCTTACTTTCAGTTAAAAAAACTTATTTTTTTTGTTTAATTTTTGAAAGTTTTTGAATTAATGCAGCTTTGATTTTGGCTCACCGTACATGAATAATTAAAACAAAATTCGCATATTAATTTTGCTTTTTTTTTGGCTAAATGGCTTTCTCGAAATTTTGTTCTGACGTAACTTACGAATTAACTTACGTAACGAATTTCTATATTCGTATGTTTTATTACGTATATTAGGGAGTTTGCCCCCTAGTCGATACGTTGCCCTTTACGCTAAAGTTCAAATTTTGTTCGACTCACAAACCCCCGAATCACAAAGGTCGGTTAGTTAGAATAGATAGCTCTTTTGAAAGTACTAAAAAAAATTAGCGAAAAGGGCGAGGTATTGACTAGGGGGCGAACCCCCTCATTTACGTAATAATTTCTCTTTGTTTTAAGTTTCAATGTCGCTCTTTACTTTCAGTTGAAAAAACTAGTTTTTTTATTTAATTTCTGATCGTTTTTTAAATAATTCTGAGAAATCCGGCGCACCCTTCATAGAAATATCCCTTCCCCCCAAAAAACATCCTCCATGGAAGGATACTCCCCGTAACCCCCTCCTCCAACAACCCCCCCCCATCCGGAAAAAATCCCTCCTGAAGCGTCTTTATACTTCCCATTAACCAATACTATATGTAAACAATGGGCAAAGTTCATAACTTCCACCCTTCCCCCGGGAACTGTGGGGGATTAAGTTATCCTCAAAGACACATTTATTAGATTTTTGACTATTCTGAACAAAATGGCTATCTTAAAAATTTTGATTTGGTGACTTTGGGAAAAAATGAGCGTGGGAGGGGGCCAAGTTGCCCTCCAATTTTTGGTCACTTAAAAAGGGCACTAGAACTTTTAATTACCGTTCAAATGAGCCCTCTTACGATATTCTAGGACTACCGGATCGATACGACCACCCCTGTAAAAAAAAAAAAAAAAAAAAAAAAAAAAAAAAAAAAAAAAACACGCATCCGTGATCTTTCTTCTGACAAAAAATACAAAATTCCACATTTTGCAAATAGGAGCTTGAAACCTCTATAGTAGGGTTTTCTGATACGCTGAATCTGATGCTGTGATTTTCATTAGATTTCTAAGACTTTTAGGGGTTGTTTTCCCCTTTTTTCGAAAATAAGCTAAATTTTCTCAGGCGCGTAACTTTTGATGGGTACGCCTAAACTTGATGAAACTTATATATTTGAAATCAGAATAGAAATCCGATTCTTCCGATGTATCTATTGGTATCAAAATTCCGTTTTTTAGAGTTTCGGTTACTATTGAGCCGGGTCGCTCCTTACTTACAGTTCGTTACCACGAACTGTTTGACTAGTGGACTTTCGAGACAAATCGAGATTCTTGAAACTTGAATGCTTTACGTTGTCAAATTTTGAAAATTAAATCGAAGAATTATGGAATTCTAGAAAACTTGAAATTCTTGAAAGTTTGAAGGCATAAAATTATAAGTGTTAAAAGTGTTAAGATGTTAGGTTCTTTAAAATTTTCGGAATGCGACGGCCCTTATTTATCAAAGCGTAAAATTAAGTCTTTGGCTTAAAATATTTTGGAAAAGGCTGAGATTCCACAAACTGTGAAGGTATTGAGTTGTCAAAAAATAAACACTAAAAGTGATAAAAGCATAAAATGTGAAGACTGTTATGGATCTTGAAATTTAAGGTCACTGAGTTGTCAAATTATGAAAATTAATTATAAAAACTGTTTAAATTTGAAAAAAGTTAAGATTCCTAGAAGTTATTTTTTTCATTTTCTCCATAAGTTCATAACAAGTGTACAAAAAATTAGACTTTTCTGTGGAAAAACGTGTAATTTTTTTGTCATTTAAAATACAAGGGGGAGGATGTGTCAGTGCACAGTTAGGCCCGATGAGAAGGAAACGTGTTAAAAAAAAACAATTCTTGCTTCATAATATGTAGAAAAGTTGTACTTAATCATTTCTAAAATGGCTTCACTTGAACTTACTCATCCCCCTCTAAATGTGAAAATATGTAACCAGATATATATTTACTATGTATTTTGCCATACGCCGCTCTTTTGTTTCAACTTGATACTCGTAAAGTGAAGCTACGTTGACGAAATAAGAAACAAAAATAAACGGAAAGATGCATGGAAAATATAGAGCTATACATTTGCACATTAGGGGGGTTGGGGGTTTTATTACACGGGGGGGTGCTCTTAGGAATAATAAACTACAGTTTTTTTCGGCAATTTATGAAGTAAGGATTGTTTTCTCAACAGGTTTCTTTCTCAACAAGCCTAATTGAACCCTGATACCGAAAGGGGTCGGGGGGAATTTTGAACTAAATACATAGATTATTTTGAATTTAGACATTCAAAGGAAAGTAAAAGGCAATATTAAAACTTCAAATATTAATTTTAATGCCTAAAAGAATATTATCAACTAAACATTTCTAATGACATAATTAGATTGTTCAATATATATACCGTTAAAAAAAGATTGGAATAATAAATAGATTGATAATATGAATGAGATAATAGCGAGACCGGAAGTAATGGATAGATTAGAGGAGATTAGAAATCTAGATTGCGGTGCTGAGGAAGTCCTTGCCGAGTTATGTGAGTTAGTGCACCAGTGGTCTAGTAAAACGGTAGAAAGGAAAGTTAAATCAGGAGATAAAGGATATTATGATGAGGAATGTAGAAGATAAAGCAGGAGGTAGAAACAGAATTAGAAATTGTTAGGCAGTGCCAGGATGAAGAATTGCGGTTAGAAGCGTTGAATTTTTATAGAGGTAAGAATAGGGAATATAAGAAATTGCTGAAGAGGAAAAGTAGGGAGTGGGATAGTTTAAAAAGGAAAAAGATGATGAAGGATTTTACACTAGGGAATGTTAAAGAGCTTTGGAGTAGAATGAGAAAGGAAAGAGCTAATATTTCAGGTCAAACACCTTCACCGGAGTCGTGGCCTGGTTATTTTGAGAATTTAGAAGGAGACTGTGAAGGGCTAGAAGAGGATAGTCAGTCGTCATGTTCAGGTGAAAGTATTTTCCCGCTGCAGGAGAATGATTATGAATTAGTAGGGGAAGTGACAAGAGAGGAGGTTAGAGAAGTAGTTAGTAAGATGAAAGGAGGTTTAGCACGAGGTTTGGATGGGATACCAGCCTGGGTGGTTAAGAAATTTGTGTCGGTGTTTTTGTCGATATTAGTTATATCATTTAATAGTATTGTATCTACAGGTAAGTGGCCAGAATTGTGGAAGACTTCAGTTGTTATACCGCTTTTTAAGAAGGGGGACCCTAGCTGGAATGATAACTATAGGCCCATAGCTCTAGCACCAGTTTTTAGTAAAGTGTTAGAAAGAATCTTAGATAGGAGGCTAGATAGGTGGTTAGATAAAAATAAGATTATAAATGAAGAGCAAGGAGGATTTAGGAAAGATTATAGTACAGCAGATAGGGCATTTGTGCTAAGAGCTTTAGTCGATAAGTATGGAACAGGGAATAGCCGTCTATATGCAGCTTTTTTAGACCTAAGAAAAGCTTTCGATAATGTTGAGAGGGTGCTTTTGGTAGATATTCTGAGAAGTATAGGTTTACCTAGTATTTTTTTGAGGTTAGTTAGTAGCATGTATTGCGGAACTAAGGCGGTAGTAAAGGTAATGGATCAGGGTTTTTCTAGAGCATATAGAAACCGTAAAGGGTTAAAACAAGGTACTGCTCTTTCCCCCCGTTTGTTTTCTATTTTTATAAATGATTTAGTTCAGTTTTTGGAAAGAAGGTGGGCTCCGACAGTGGGTCTTGGTTCAAAATTATTTTCAGTTTTGCTTTTCGCTGATGATTGCGTACTTGTAGCTAAGTCTGCCCATGAATTACAGATTTTGTTAGATCTTGTTGCAGATTACTTGGATCTGAAGAAGCTCCAACTTAATGCTAAGAAGACTGAAATAGTTATTTTTGGTAAAAGAAAGGATGAAGAATGTAATGGTAAGTTTATGTTTAATGGAGACGAAATAACGATAGTTAAAAATTCAAAATATTTAGGTTTTATATTTCAAAATAATGGTAGTTGGTGTGCCCACATTAAAGAGTCAGTAAAAAGGGGGAAAGCGGCTATATCGACGGTTTTTAGGAATGGTACAGTTATGGGTATTAAAATCTAGCAATGCATAAGAGAATATTTTTAACGAAGATTATGCCAGTTATTCATTATGGTGGAGAATTATGGGGGGTGAGAGCGGCAGAACAGCTGGAGACCCTTCAGGTAACTTATTACAAAAGGCTTTTCGGTCTCCATAGGACTACGCATACCCAGATTTTGAAAGGGGAGCTAGGGCTTTTTTCGCTCCGTAAACATAGGCTGGTTCAGGTAGTTAGTTTTTGGATGAAGATAGTGCAGGTACCACGAGGTAAACTTATTAGAGAGGCCTATGAAGAGCTACTTGCTTCAGGGCGTAAGAGGTCGTGGCCGTTTAGGGTTAAATCCTTATTAGACAGATTAGGATTGTCATATATATGGAATGATGGTAGAGGTCCCGCCATTAGTCAGATTGATATAATAGGAATAGTTAAACAAAGATTAGAAGATCAGGAGATACAGACATGGGGGAATGAAATTGAGAGATCCGAGACATTAAGCGTTTATAAGGATGTTAAAAAGGTGTTTGGCCAGGAGATTTACTTTAAATTTAATTTGCCAAGTAAGTATTTGTCATATTGGTTGCAGCTGCGGGCCAACTGTTTGCCTTTAAGATGGAGGAGTAAAGTATTTGAGAGAGGTAAGGGGTTCCCGGCGTCTAGGTACACGTGTCCCATTTGTAATATTGAAGAGGAAAATCTGGACCATTTTCTGTGCCGGTGCCAGGGGCTTACTGACTCGAGGGAGGGTATTTTGGGGAAAAGTAATTTTTCACTTCGGGGCATGTTGTCTCAGACGGTACCTAGCCTCATGTGTAGATTATGTAGATTTGTTGATCAGGCACTAAAGATAAGAAAGGAACTATTGTGAAGAAGATTTGTTATGGTTTGGAATAAAAATGCTGAAGGGAGTTTTACTTTTGTTTTCCTGTTATATTTGATGTATAGTGTTAGTAAAGGCTTTTGAATACACGATTATTATTATTATTATTATTATTATTATTATTATGTGTGTGACATTGTGTGTAATTATGTGAGTTAGTTTTATAGTATTGTGTGTGCGTTTGTGCTGCAATTGCTATGTAATTTTATTTTTATTTGCTATGGGCTATGCTTAGTTATTGTTATATATGTGATTATCATGTATTTTGACTTTATATGCAACAGTGTTTGTTTTTGCCATGGCCCAAAGAGGCTTTTGTTTTGCAATAAATATCTATCTATAGGTTAACATATTATGATGGATAACTTAAAAGTTTTGAGCATCAAGAATAAAAAAACACAAGTATTGATAAAAGACGTATTTGATATGTCATGTATGGAGGGACTCTTGGGATTTTACTTTCATAGATTATTGAGGGGAGGAATTTGGAGCCGAACCCACAAATTTTGTTCTTTAGATTTGAAAGCTTTAAGTTGAAGGATGGTCAATGCACAGTTAGGCCTGATGAGAAGGAAAAATGTTAAAAAAAAAAACAATTCTTGCTTCATAATAGGTAGCAAAATTGTACTTAATAATTCCTAAAATCGCTTCACTTGAACTTACCCATGGCCCTTTAAACGTCAAAATATATATTTACCGTGGATTTTGCCATACATCGCTGTTTTGTTTCAACTTGATACTCGTAAAGTGAAGCAACATTGACGAAATAAAAAAAAATGGAAAGATGCATGGAAAATTTATACTTTGTACTATATATTTACACACTAGAGGGGCTTGAGGGTTGAGTTATAGTGGGGTGTTCTTAGGATAATAAACTGTAGTTTTTCTGCATATTATGAAGTAAGGATTGTTTTCTTAACATGTTTCTTTATCAACAGGCCTAATTGAACCCTGATACCGAAGGAGGGAATTTTGAACTAATAAAATTTATATTTTAATGCATCAAAAGATATTATCAACCGAACATTTCTAATGACATAATAAGACGTTTAATACATCGGCTAATAGTTTCTAATAAGAAATTCCAAAATTTTTGTTCACCCTGGACCGAAAAAGGAACAAAAGAATTAGAAAAATACATAACTGATATCTCATGACTGTATCGACTTGCCGGGATGACACTTTCAGCAATTGCCAAAAGGGGAATGTTGAGCTAAGTCCAGGGTTTATTTTGAGTTTAACCTTCAAAGGAAAGCAAAGAGTAATATTGAAACCCAAAACTTGCATAACCAAGTTGTCAAGGGTTCTTCAAAGCTCGCTCTTGAGGCAAATCGCATTTTTTTTTTTTTTTTTTTTTTTTTTTAACATTTCCAGTTTTCCATGCGAATGATTGATCTGCCCAGAAAGATTATTTCAAAGTATAGTTTTTGGAATTAAAATTCTATTATTTTTGTGTATAAATATAGATTCTATAACGTTTTTTTTTGTAACTTCAAGACTTTGAAAGAAAATGTCACTGCAACTACATGTCAATAATTTATATTTTTATCGCATGGTTATAAATAATTAGCATTCTTCCAAGATTCGAGACGAAAGTTAGTTTAGATTTTTTTTTTTTCCCATACAAGAGGATATTTACTGTACACCAAAACATTCATTGAAGTCCTTTGAGAAAATAACTGGTTTCCGAGACTAATAAACCCTCATATAAATAAATTACAAATAATTAGACATGATTGAGCGCATACCCGAGTTTTTCAGTCATTAAGGCTGAAAAAGCATAAGTAGGTCTTGTGGATTAGGTACTTTAGTGGATCATAGCTATTGTAGACATTTATTTTGTATAAGTCTGTATATACATCATCTTCATAAAATATATGTATTATAGGCAGCGCAATAGCGCTGCCTTAGTAAGAGCGAAGTGGGTCTATGGATTTCTTATCTTTTTTTTTACCAAGGCACTTCGTATGGAAGGAGATGTCGCATAAAATTCGGAGGGGCTCATACGGTTGGAAATAAAAAGTTTTTAATGCCACTTTTAAGAGTCAACGGCGAATTTAGTGCAAGTAGTCCCATTCCCTCATCCAAATTCCTCCAAAAGCATCCAGTAAAATTTTGGGATAGCCATTTTGTTAAACATGGTTTAAAGGTCCAATAACAATACCTCTTGGGATGGAAGCCCCTCAACACAGAAATACGATGGCCGGCGTTTACCCACCCCCCCCCCCGGCGATTATCCCCCGGAAAATAACCCCCGCAGAAAATACCCCCCGCGTGAAAATAACCCTCCCGGTAAATACCTCCCCCCCCGGAAAGTACCCCCCCCCACGGAAAATAAGGCTTTCCAAATTTGAGAATTTTATTTGATTTTTATTTTTTTTTTCGTAGGGGTAGGGAATTTTGGTACTTGTGTATTATGCGCCATTCACTCAAATTTACGCTGTGTAAAATTCGAGAACTCACCAGTTTTTTCGTTAGTTTCTTCGTTACTTTAGAAATAAAGTTGGGCTATAGATTTGCATAATTGGGGGGGGGGTAAAGTATAGCGGGTCTGCATGCAAAATGTGTTTGGTACAAGTATTCTGCATATTAGATAGATAGATAGATAGAGAAGTATATTTTAAAGCCAAATATATGGCCATGAACATCAAGGAGGCACACTTGTGCCTCTTTAAAGAGGCGACCCACCACAATGTTAAGCGATTTCCGGTCCTAGCGGTCGCAGAGAGACGGCGGTGATCGCATTTTGTAGCCTAAGCTCAAACTAAGAAACATGCAAAATTTCACCCCCCTCCAACTTTATCTTCATGGGGGAAAGTGGGCCGGAAGTTTCGACCCTCCCACCACAGCTCCCCTTTAACGTTGTCCGATCGGGCTGAAATTTAGAGGATGAGCTTTCCTAGGGCCTGGGAAATTATCCTCGAAATTTCAGCTCAATCCGATCACTCCTTCCCTGTTTTCCAAAAACCAAATATACCCACTTAATGTTCATCAAGTTATTTTTCTTATCAGCCACGCCTACAGGCCACAGTTGGCAACGGATCCGGGTGAATGAGGACTCATTCGAAGCCGAATTCGACCTGTTAGGGCCTTTGATAATTTCAGACCGAAAAAATTATCCCCCGAATTTACATTTACGAAAAACCTCGTTTCCTATAAGAGCCCATGTTAATTTTTGAAATTCCTAAAAGCATAGTATTTCATTATTAAATTAGATCAAAATAGTCCTCTTAACCTGAAAAGACCGATTACAAGCTTCCAAAAATTCCAGCTCTTTCCCAGAAGTTTTTTTTGTCGAAAAACGAAAATCTTACTTTCTATTTGCTTGCGTCGAAAATAGATGGCAGTGACTAAAATATAATATCAACAGTCTCTGATGGTACAGTGGTCACTGTTGGTGCCTGTCATGCGGAAGACCTGGGTTCGATTCTCCGTAGGAGTAAATCTTTTATATACAGAATTTAAAGTAGTATCTCTTAAATTTAAAGTTTAAAAAAGAAACTCGTTTTTTTTTTAAATCCAATCTATTAAGTCCTTCGGCTCAACAGGCGTCTCCAGAAGAATATCACAATCAGCTTACAGGTAAGACTCCACTGCTTTGATAACATGCCGTATACCCGCATGCTCGAAGAAAAGTTGAAAAAAGAAAATCTTACTGTGCATTTGATTTGAGTATTCAGGAATTAAAAGCCTTAGCAAAAGAATCTTCAAAAGTGGGGGGTTTGGGGTCGGCAGCTCCCCAACTTTAACTCCTGACATGATCAGCTAACAGTTAGTCAAGCAATAATAAGTAATAAACTGTACAAAAACGTGCAGAAATTATTTGAAAAAAATACGTTTTCTAAAGAGTTAAAGAGGCTGAGTCACAAGTTCGAACTTTAAAACGTACAGGGATTAGGAGGTAAAGTTGGGGGTCTGCCGCCCCCCAAACCCCCCCCCCCCCTTTTGCAGCCTCTTTTGTTAAGGTTTTTTAAGTCCTGTAGCCTGCAATCAGTCGGTCGTACCAAGTTCATTACATTATAGCTTGTTATCGGTTAGGGAAAAATCTCCTGTAAAAAATCCAGCAAACAGGCTCAGTACTGTTTCTAGTCAAAGAGATGCAATAGGATGTTCTTACGGTAAAAAATTCCAGCAGACTTCGTTCATGTTGCAAATAATTTTTTTTTCAAAGGAAAAAGCGGGGGTTGAGGGGGGCGGAAGACCCCCAAAATAAAAGAGGGGGCAGAAGACCCCCAAAATTTTCGGTAGGGGGGGGGAGTATTTTCCGCGGGGTTATTTTCTGGGGGGTATTTTCCAGGAGGGGAGTATTTTCCACGGGGGGCATTAGGGGGGAGGGTAAACGTCTAGAACCTACAAATACACACAATCAGCCCTTGGGGCAAGGGTTGTAAGTTATGCAATTCCTCTGCTGTTTGAATATAGTATTTGTTATTAGGAATCAGGGGCATGTTTGACTCCTGGTGTCTAAAACAGCTCATGACATTAAGGTGAAGCTTTCAGGAATTTGGAGGAGAGTGTTGAACTAAATCAAAACACACTATGTGCATACAGGTGGTCAAAAGGGCGCATTTCAAGACCGGTTGAGGGTATTAAATTGGAACTTTCAGGGAATATCAATTGACAAACAGACAATATGTGAACACTACTACTACTACTACTATTACTACTACTACTATTACTTCTACTACTACTATTGGTACTAAAATCGCTACTACTACTACAACTGCTGCTTCTTTTGCGACTACTACTAAGGCTAAGGGCGAAAATTTCTGGGAGTGTTCAGGGGGAAGTTGAACTGAATCCAAACATACTACGTGCGTACATCTTGTCATAAGGGCGTATCAACAATATCTTAGGACCGATTAATTCGAAAACTTCAGGGCGTAATGAGGGGGATGACCAACTCATCACTACTTTTACTACTTCTATTACCATTACTATTACTACTACTTCTACTACTACTACTACTACTACTACTGCAACTACTACTACTACTACTACTACTACTGCTACTAGTACTACTACTACTACTACTACTACTGCTACTAGTACTACTACTACTACTAGTACTACTACTACTACTACCACTACCACTACTACTACTACCACTACTACTACTACTACTACTACTACTACTACTACTACTAAAACTAATACTACTAGTACTACTGCTACTTTCTACTACTATTGCTACTGCTGCTACTACTACTGATAAAACTACTACTATTACTACTGCTACTACATCTACTTGTATTGCTACTACTGCTATACTACTTCTACTACTACTATTACACTACTACTACTACTACTGCTACTACTACTACTACTACTACTACTGCTACTAGTACTACTACTACTACTACTACTACTACTACTACTACTACTACTACTACTACTACTACTACTACTACTACTACTACTACTACTACTACTACTACTGCTACTACTACTGCTATTGCTACGACTGCCACTGCTACTGAAGTTAAGAGTATTAAGCTGGAACTTTCAGAGAATGTTTAGGGGGATGTTTTACAACA
The DNA here is from genome assembly GCA_027921565.1 of Artemia sinica. NCBI lineage: Eukaryota > Metazoa > Arthropoda > Branchiopoda > Anostraca > Artemiidae > Artemia > Artemia sinica. Next base: position 95,625,692 of record CM051256.1, on the reverse strand, counting down.
TCAAAAAGCAACATGAGTGTACAGTTGGTCAAAAGAGTATATAAATAATATCTTGCGAACCGCTTAGAGTATTAATGTGAAACCTTCAGGGCGTCTCGAGGGGAATATTGAACCAACCAAAAGAAAATATATGCTTACTACAACTATTGCTACTGCTGCTGCTAACACTGCAACGACTGCAACTACTAATGAAGCTATGGGTATTATTGTAAACATTTTATTGAATGTTGAGCTAAATAGAATACAAAATGTGCATGCATGTCTTCAAAAGAGCGTATCATTAATTTCTCAGGAAAGGCTTAGAGCATTAAGTTGAAACTTTCAGGGCATGTTGAGGAGGACGTTGAACAAATCAAAGGAAATTTTGTGCATACTGCTATATTAACTACTAGTGCTAATACCACTGATACTACTACTACTACTCTATGAAGATGTTGAACTAAATTAAAACACACTATATGCATGCAGGTTGTCAAAATGCGTATTAGCAATATCCCAGCAATGGCTTGTAATTTTACGTTGAAGATTCAGGACATTTTAAAGGGAATGGTGGTCGAACCAAAAGGCACTAGTTCATACTTCTAGAGAAATGTTTAATCAAACATGGATGTTAAATGAGTGTATCTACAATGAATCTGGTATGACTAAGGATATTAAAGTGAAACCTTCAGGGGATGCTGGGCTGTATGGTGAACAAAATCAAAATGCCTTGTTTGCATGCAGGTTGTCATAAGGATATATCGGCAATATCTCAGGAATGGCTGAGAGTATGAAGTCGAAACTTTCCGGACTGCAAAAAACCCTACTACTAGTTCTACTACTACTGCTATAATTACTACTTATGCTACAACTACTAATATTACTACTAGTACGACTATTTACGACTGTGGCTGCTTTTGACTGATTGCATTATGAATACTGGTGACTCCCAGTACTTGCAACTGCGACAAATTGTGATTCCGGCTTCTTGCAACTGCGACTCCTACTTAATGTAACAATGACGGTGACTACTTGTTACTACGATTGCAACTACATCTGACTTCGACCACAACACCTACTCACACCTGCAGCTACATACGACTGTAGATGCAGCTCATTGCGACTGTGATTGCAAACACTTGACACAATGAATGTGACTAATTGCAACTGAGACTACTTGTCACTGCCACTACTTGAATCTTGAATCCGAAGGGATACATGCCACTGTGACTACATGTAACTATAATAGCTTTATACTATGCCAAACGAATTTAAGCCTTTTCGGAGACCTTGAAATTTTGGAGAACTTTAAGTTAAGGCTTTTAAAATTCAGAAATAAAAGTTCTATTGTTTTTTTTATGAGCCAACAGAGACTGGAGGTCATCCAGCTCCCCTCTCTATCATCTTGTTCTATACTTGCCTCCCCTTACCCCTATCCTGTCCAATACACTCCCCCTAATTATCCCTTCCCCCTTAAAACTTCCAAGGCGACCTTTCACCTATGGTGATTGACCAGAAAATATTAAAATCGCAATTGCTGACAACGGGCAAAGTTTTCTTTCACATAAAAAAAAGTTACGCTCTTATTTCAAATTTTGCTAGACCTAAAAGTCTTGTATTTTTAAGTGACAATCTAGTTTGCCTCTAGGACATGGCAAGCCTTGCCAATAATTATTCGACATGCTGTGGTTGCAGCGTCAAAACCACAGTATACGGTCAAAACTGCCAGTTTCAAAACTGGCAGGCTGAATGTGTGAAATTAATCTCAGTCCCTAGAATCTTTTGGGAGTGACTTGCTAATGTTAGTGCTGAAACACAAATTATTATTTCAAACAAGATAAACAAACGATGTTTGACTTTCTTTTTACTGAAAAGAATAATCAATTGGAAAATTTTAACTAAGAAAGCTTTTTAAAAAAGATTGTGATCACAAATTTGGGCAAATAGTCACATAAACCATGGATATATATAAAAAAAAATGCTAATTTGAATGTTTTAATATTAGACTCTATACTGTGGCACATAAAAAGAAATTGGCAGCTTTTGGCAGGAAGTGCATTTGATTTCACAGCCAGTGTTCGTTTTTTGTTTTTTTCAGTGCCCCTTCCAGTTCAAAGGCGTCTGCATTAATTATTTCACTCTTGCTGCGGTATTTTCACCGAGTCGTGGATTTTAACGCCATAGGAGAAAATCGTTTTCACTTATCAGTTTTTATCTTCTTAAAAGCTGACAATAAACGTTTGGCAACATCACTTGAAAACGGAATAGTAAAGAACACTTCTAACAATCTGAACAGATTGTAAAATATTAGTTTCCCATTCGGGATTCTCATGCCTTAACCACATTTCCAGTACTCAAAAAAGGAAACTACACCAAACCATGAAACCATGCTTAGGCCTCTCCGTTCCGCGTCAATATCAGAAAGTGACACATGCTTAGAAATAGCACCAGCGAAAATGGAAGCAATGATTCTTGGCTGTAAATTTTGAGTTTTTTCTGGTTCTAAGATCTTTACTTTTCGAATACGAGATCAGCAAAGTCAAATATTTGTTGAACCTGCGTTGTTATTTCCATGTAAAAAATGTCGGTTAACTTCAAAAGCTCAATACCATATGTATCTGAATTAAAAGGTATGAAGTCCAGCACATTAGACCCAGTAACAACCCGAAGATAGATCTGATTAAGATGTAAATACTGGTTGGTAGCACTGAAATTAATTTTTAGAATACCAAAAGACTTTGCAGTTGAAATACATGCTAATTAAGTTGACCGAAAATTTTTGTAAAAAAACTCCCTTTTCTCGTTAGTCGATGAAACGCTGGTAATTAATTTTTCAAAAGCACATTATAAGTCGTCCTAGTAAACAAAGCAGAGCAAAACCATCAGATTCGAGCTTCAGCCTTATGTATTTGTTGTTAAGGCTATCAACGATGAACTGATTTATAACAAGCACTGGGGCAATAAATTGTTAGAGTAGCTTGTAGTCCAATTACTTATACAAAACACTGCTTGACAGAAAGCCAGCAAATATTTTCTGGGCTAGAATTTTTACAATCGGTTAAAGCTTCAATCAATTTCAAGAAATTTTGCTTTGTTGTACTATCTACAAAATGATTGTATAGCCCCTATAGTCCTCAAGTTTCTCAGATTACTCTTTACATGAATAGGACGTGGCACGTGACATTAGCATTTGAATATTTTTACCGATGAATGGTTACTTCTGATTGATGCACCTAAATGATTCTGCATCATCATTACTTTTGAGATAAGTGCTAAGAATCATCTCCTAAGTTGTTTTTAAACCGGGCATCAGAGATGAAATATATGCTTTATCATACTAAGGTCCTACTTATTTGCATTGCTCTTCTGATCATGCTTTTGAGAAATACTTAGGAGACAGCTTTTGGTGATTTTTTTCGGACAAGAAAATGTCAAATTGAGTCCCTTGGCGTAATACTGTTCAATATATTGTTCATTTTTAAATATACTACTACTACTACTACTTCTACTAATAACTTACCGCAGCACCAAGCCGCCTAAGGTAAACTTATCCGTGGTATTTTTAGGACAGTGTTAAGTCAAATAAATACTGCAACTAAGCTATGCACAACACAGCTACGCACGCTCCTCCTCCACCCCAATCTATTCAAAGCTTTCCTCTTTAGAGCATCCCAGGAAGTTCTCATTTCATTTCAATCTTTCTTTATGATATCCTCTTACCCCCACCGTGGACGACCTGCTTTCCCTTTAGCCCTAGACGTTTAGCCAAAAAGGACAATTTTCGGCAATCTGTAATCCTTCATCTGCAAAACGTGCCCTAGCCATCTCAACCTTTCTCTCAGTACAGCCCTAGAAAGTAGGACTGAACCACACTTTTCGTACAGACTACTGTTTGAAATACAGTCAGTCAGCCGGGTACCCAGATTAATCATTGAGCAATTTTTCTGGAAAACATCTAGCAAATCTTCATCCGCTTTGGCTTCAGAGCCATACTTGACCACTGTCATCACTGTAGCTTCCAAAATTCTAATCTTGGTTTGCAGACTTATCTTCCTATTCTTACAAACTTTTGCAACTGTGTTTAACTGTGAAAATACACCCTGATCCTTGGCTATTCTATTTTTAACATCTTCACTGCTCCCAGCGTCATTACTAATAATGCTACCAAGTTACAAATATTGGCCTTAATAAAAAAAAAAATATGAATATACGAAAGAATGAACAAAATCTTTAAAATCTTGAACTATCCTTACCAGTAGTTCTACTCGTACTACTAACAACTCACTTTAGAGCTGAGCCAACTGAGGCCCGCTCTCGCTCCGCCTCTAAGCCCAATCCAATAAGGGCTTCATTTTACCGCCTTTCATGAATTTTCAATTTTCTTTGAATTTTTCTTTACACCTCTTCCTCCTCCTTCAGGGCATGGCATGTTTTTCGTTTGTCTTCATATGAATAACCAAAAAGCACAATCTTTGACAATTTGTCATCCTTACCTGAATAACATGTCATTGACATATAACCATTCTTTCATTATAATTCATTATATACTTAAAAATGCGAGACCGAACAATACTTTGGTTCAGCTTGCTGTCTGACATACGGTCAGTCAAACCGGTAGATGAAACTATCCTTAGACTATTCCTCTGAAAAACTTTTAACTAACCTTTCTCAGTCTTTCGAAGCACCCAGGTTTCACAGCCATGCTTGATAACTATTAATACCATAGCTTCTAGTATTCTAATTTTGGTCTGCGGACTGTCTTCCTATTATTTGAAACTTTTTCTCGACTTGGAAAAAAAAAAAACTAGGCCCTCACTATTCTACTTTTTACATCTTCACTGCATCTACATCTTTACTAATAATCTTATCTAGGTAAGCGAAGCTACAGGAAACTACTATCAACATAAATGTGACTCTGCTGCACAACCAATCTTAAGCTTGTTACCTCCCCCTCACTATATGTTAATGCCGGCAAATATTGTAGTACAATGTAAGTCAGTCCATAATTGACAATACAACGAGGAAGATATTAATCAGTCTAATAAGCATTAAAAAAAAAAACACAACCCAAAAAATATACATTGATCAAAATTTAGTGCAGTACAGTGTCGTTTGCTTGGCTGAAATTTCCTTGGGGGGCAATACTGCTCAAGGGCACCCTACCGCGCTGTTTGCAGTTACAGTTGTGGTGAAGCAAGCTCATAAAAGGTGAATCCTGGCACCACTATTAGGTCACACCAAAAGGATTTTCCTTCCGAGAATAGGGTCAGAGAAATGAGTCTATCGTCTAAAAACACCGGAGCAGCTCCAACCTTTTATGCACAGCCTATTCTTGTCACCATGGGCGCCCTCAAGCTGAATTCAAGTGTGGGGGGGGGGAAACCTCGTCTAATTGGCGCTTTTAATGCTATATAATAGAAATTTCAGAACAAAAATATAAAAACAAAGCAGCATAATTCAGCCAGGGGGGGGGAAGCCCACCCCCCTACACCCCCCCCCCCCCGCCATATGGGCGCCCATGCTTGTCACTATCCTCATTGGCTGTTAATTATCAAAAATAAGTGTAAATTGTTAAAACAACTTGTGTAACATATTTATTCGGAGACTGTTTTCAACACAAGACTTTTCGTTTTTTGTTTAATAGGCTTACGCATATATCTCTATAAAAAATACAAATTTTGACATACCCTATTGCGCAATCGCAATTCCATTCATTGTCAGATATTTCCAATTCAAGAAGAAATGTTCTGTACGGAGATCCAGGATACAAAGTTGTATATGGTTGTGCCATCTGTTTTAAATTATTCCCAGTAACGTCTAGTTTTAACCATTTGGTGGCTCCCATGTCTTTAAAGACACTTCTTTCAATATTTTGAAGGCTCGTGCTGGTGATGTGTAATTGCAAACGTCGTGATGATAAATCCTTAAAATATTAGATATAATTATGCTTTAAACAAAATATGCAACGAGTAAATCAGAAATTTACGTTTAGTATTTTTAAAACACATATAGTACTCTTTTAAGTTTTTGAAGGACGCGGGAGGGGGGAGTTGAGTATTGATGATTGATGAAAAATGGGCATGTTATAATTTTTATTTTATTATTTTTTTTATTTTATAATACTAATTGCTATCATTTTTTTGACTTGTTTAATTGCATGATTAATTTAATAGGTCTTTAGTTCAGGGAACTTTCTTACGACAGCAAATCCTCATATATTTTTCCTCAGTGCGAAAGCGTTGTTTGTTTTATTTAATCATTTGTGATTGTAAAAGAAAAAAGAAAAGTTGAAGTTTACCTTGTCTTATCTCTAATGCTATTTTTTTTATCAGTACTGATACTTCAGGGAATCTAAAATTCCAGGAAATATTGAGGGGGACAGTAAACTAAATCAAAATTCTCTATATGCATCAAGGTGCTCGAAAGAGTGTATGTGGAATTAGTTAGGAGCTACTAAGGGTATTAAGTTCAAACTTTCAAAGAATATTAGGGGGGGTCTTCTACTAAATAAAAAGACACTAGTAGCATCCAGGTTGTCATAAGGCTCAACTGGGCGGATCTATATGGACCTCAAAAATGGACCTGGGTATTAAGTTGAAAGTTCCAGGGAATGCTAAGGGGGGTATTAAACTGATTCAAGGAATTCTATATGCCTCTTGGTTATCAAAACAGCATATTTTAAATATTCTAAGAGCAGCAAGGACAAAATATTAAGTTTAATATTCTGAGAATGTTGAGAGAGATCTTGAGCTTAAAAACAATTTCTGTTTCCTGGCTGTAAAACGCCTTAGTTGCAATATCTTAGGAATGGCTAAAGATTTTTAACTTGAAGCTTTCAGAAAATATTTGAATATTGAACTGCATTGAAAAAAAACGTACACAGGTTGTCAAACTGACCAGCCTCACCTAATGATTGAAACTTTCTACTTCCAAAAGCCAATAGGTGCATTTTGGTTGTCAAAAGGGCATCTATGAAATATCTCAAGAACGGCTAATAGTATTTAGTTGAAACTTTCAGGAAGTGTAGAGGGAGATAATGAGCTAAATGAAAATACACTATTTGCATCCAAGTGGTCATTCGGTTATATGCAGAACATCTCAAGTACAGTTAGTATATTAAGTTTGAAATTTCAGGGAATATTTAGAGGGCTGTTGATATCAAGCTAAGGGTATTATATGCATTCAGTTTGTCAAAATGACATCTGTTACACATCACTCCAGGCAAACCAAGGCCGTACCCATGAATTTTTTTTCGGAGGGGGTTATACTCAATTTTTTTTTTTTTGGGAATGGGAGGGTTTACACAGAAAAAACTAAAAAAAACGCAAACAAAATTTGTTTATGTTCATTTTTGTTACGTTTTTATGAGTCAGACAAACATTTCGGGGGAGGGGGGTCAAACCCCCCTAACCCCCCTCTGGGTACGGCCTTGTGGCAAACGCTTACGTCAAAGTGAAAACAAAAGAAATAAAAGAGAAACAAATAAAGAAAGATGAGTGATGATTCTAATATGTATTCCTTCTCTTATTCCACTGTCCTTCATATGTAATATTTTGAAAATTCTTGCAGGAGACTCTTTTGGGTAGGTGTTCTATGAATTACTGTCGAATCTAAATGATGATTTATGAACCGTTCGGAACATTGATTTCAAACGAAACGGAATTTATGCAATAGTTATGTCGAATTTAATCAAACTTAATAATTTAAAATATAATCCAGTGTTTTAATTCTTAAGCCAGAAAACCTGAAATGACTGGGAAAATGTTTATTATATTGACTGATAATAAAACTTTGACAATTAAAACGAACAGAAATTAATCAAAGAACACTACTATATAGGTTTCAAGTTCCTATCTGCAAAAATGTGGAATTTTGTGTTTTTTGCTAGAAGAAAGATCATGAATGCGTGTTTATTTGTTTGTTTTTTGTTTTCCCACGGGGTGATCGTATCGACCCACTGGTCCTAGAATATTGGGAGAAGGCTCATTCAAGGGGAAATTAAAAGTTCTAGTGCCCTTATTAAGTGACCAAAAAATCGGAGGGCAGCTATACCCCCTCACCCGCCCCTTTTTTCCCAGAATCATCTGATCAAAATTTTGAGTGAGCAATTTTGTTCATCATAGCTGAAAAGCCCAATAACTATGCTTTTGGATATAACCTGACCCCCCCCCCCCAAAAAAAAAAAACAGGAGAAAGGTCTTAAGTTATAAAATTTGCCCATTGTTTACGTATAGTATTTGTCATTGGGATGCATGTACACATTTTCGAGTGGGGGGGGGGGACAAATTTTCAGCTGAGAGTTTTTCCACGGCGGAATTTTCCATAGGGTGGAAAGTTTCCAGGAAGTGAATTTGTCAGGGGAATTATACACTGCGGGAATTTGCCAGAATTCTAATGCAAAATTCATTTTATATGTCTTGCTTTCTCTTTTCCGTCTCAATTTTACGCGCGTAATGGTTAAGAATAATTATCCGGGGTAAATTTTCACCGGGATTGAATTGTCTAGAAGATGTTTCCGTGAGGAGGGGGTTCCACCGTGGAGGTAGGGCCAGATTTATTGGCATTGTTTAAAAAACGATCAGAAATTAAATAAAAAAACAAGTTTTTTCAACTGAAAGTAAGGAGCAACATTAAAAATTAAAATGAACAGAAATTATTACGTATATGAAGGGGGCTGCCCCTTCCTCATCACCTCGCTCTTTACGCTAAAGTTTCAATTTTGTCCCGATTCTGTAAAATGACTCCTGAAACACAAGGGCCATTTAATTGGAACAATAAGATGCTTTTTTTAAAAGCACTAAAAAACCTTAGCGTAAAGAATGAGGTGATGAGGAGGGGGTAATCCCCTTCATACACGTAATAATTTCTGTTCGTTTTAAGTTTGAATGTTACTTCTTACTTTCAGTTGAAAAAACTTTTTTTTTGTATTTAATAAGTGAAATAGCATACCTTGAATGGAGATATACCAAAGGACTTCAAACTCTTTCCAGTAATGGTGATATTTCCCAGTTTGTGTGGTAGTACCCCATGAAGTTGATTATTCAGAGTTGATTCCTCAACCTAAAAAGTAAGATATAAAAAGAATGAAATTGAATCGAAAATTGTACTCATAAGCTTAAAATAAAAAAGCATATATAATGTAATCTTTTGATTAAAAAAAAAAAAAAAATAGTACATGTCAAATGTTTCACCAAAAGCAGGCGATAAAAAATAATTATAACATTCAAAGAGGTAAATTATTTCTTAGACCACACTGCTTTTCCATTTACGAAAAATTAAGCAAGAAAAACTGGTTTTAATTTTAATAAAGCAGTGAAACAATAATAAATAAACACAAATCAAATACACTGAATGTCAAGAGGAGGGCGACTCATGGTGTCACTATAGACATTCACTTTTGTTTCTTGTGTTATAATGTCAGTGCTGGAAGTTTGTTTATGATGTGAGTTATTACTTATTTATTTATCTTCGTGTGTATATTTGTCTAATTTTTTTATATGTGTTATTTTTTTTTAAACATTTTTGTTTTCGTTTTTTCGTTTTTTTCTCGTTGAGAAAGGCTCCGGACGTGGTGCCGAAATATTTGGAATATTTCTAATTAAAGTGTTGTTTTGTTTTTATTAATTTTTGTTTCACTGCTTTATTAAAATTAAAAACTGTTTTTTCTTGTCTAATTATTCAAAGAAGAGATAGTAAAAAGGTAATTGAAATAAAAAAGCATAAATAATCTTTTGCCTTAAAAAAAAAAAAAACGAAAAAAAGCAAGAGGAAGCACGTATTAGTCCATGCCAAGCGTTTCATCAAAAACAGGTGATGAAAAAATAATTATGACATCCAAAGAAGAGGTAGTAAAAAAGGTAAGTAAAATTAAAAAGCTTAAATAATCTTTTGCATTAAAATTAAAAAACAAAACAAGAAGAAGCATATCTTAGTCCATGTCAAATATTTCATAAAGAGCAGGTCATGAAAAAATTATTATAACTTTCAAGGAGGAGGTGATAGCAATTTTTCGCACCCCCTCAGAAACAGAATGGAGTGTCCATTTCTGCGTAGAAAATATTTTTGGTGAATGTGACCGGTTATAAGTTGTGTTACGTGAGGAGACCGGTTTAAATTTTTTAAGAGACACAAGGTCATCCTTACTACGAAAAAAAACCATCGTTCCGTGAGAGAACTTTCTTACCTAGCATATTTATTGCTATACATTGCACTGTTTAGAACGGCACGATGAACAGTAAGAGAGGGAGTAATACTTTTCTTTACTTATAATCAACGCACAAAAAATTGGGGTCTAACTCTTCATCAAAAGCATAATGATCAACAGAGTAGCATAATAGTGGAAATATAGGGGGAGGGGGGATTTCGTGAGACACTAGGATATCTAGGATAATAAGAGATATCACACTAATTTTAAAAAAACTAAATCTAAGATCCCGTCCGGGCCTGCTACTTTCATTGAACTTAAATTCCTTATAACTTCCTTATAATTATTCCAAATATATGTTCCTTATATATATTCCTTGTAATTAGTTCCTTATATATTCCTTATAATTAGTCAAAACAAAATTCGTTTACACCGTTTACAATTCAGCACAATTTGGACTTCTTGTTTAAGATTACGATGGAATTCACAGTCATAGGTTTTGTCAAGGAGGCACACTTGTGGCTCTATAAAGAGGCGACCCACCACAATGTTAAGCGATTTCTGGTCCTAGCGGTCGCAGAGAGACAGCGGTAATCGCATTTTGTAGCCCAAGCTCAAACTAAGAAACGTGCAAAATTTCACCCCCCTCCGACTTTATCTTCATGGGTAAAAGTGGGCCGGAAGTTTCGACCCTCCGACCACAGCCCCCCTTTAACGTTGTCCGATTGGGTTGAAATTTAGAGGTTAAGCTTTCCGAGGGCCCGGGAGCTTATCCTCGAAATTTCAACTCAATCCGATAACTCCTTCCCTGTTTTCCAAAAACCAAATATAGCCACTTAAAGTTCAATTTTTTTTTCTTAGCCACGCCTACAGGCCACAGTTGGCAACTGATCCGGGTGAATGAGGACTCATTAAAAGCAGAATTCGACCTGTTAGGGCCTTTCGATATTTTCAGACCGAAAAAATTATCCCCCGAATTTACATTTACAAAAAACCACGTTTTCCTATAAGAACCCGCTATAAGCGGGCTCTTATCGTTTTCCTATAAGAGCCCGCGAAAACGCGGGCTCGTTTTTCTCTAAGAGCCCGCAAGCTGTCAAATCAGCTAAGAGTTAGTCAAGCAATAATAAGTAATAAACTGTACAAAAACGTGCAGAAATTATTTGAAAAAAACTACGTTTTCTAAAGAGTTAAAGAGGCTGAGTTACAAGGTCGAACCTTAAAACGTACAGGGATTAGGAGGCACAGTTGGGGGGCTACCGCCCCCCCAAACCCCCCGCTTTCGCAGCCTTTAAATAAAAAAAAAAATTTTAAACTGAAAGCAAGGAGCGACATTAAAACGAACAGAAATTATTCCGTATATGAAAGGGGCTGTGCCCTCCTCAACGCCTCGCTCTTTACGCTAAAGTTTTTATTGTTTAAAAAAAAGAGTTGTGAGAAAGTCAAACTTTAGCGTAAAGAGCGAGGCATTGAGGAGGGCACAGCCCCTTTCATATACGGAATAATTTCTATTCGTTTTAATGTCGCTCCTTACTTTCAGTTTAAAATTTTTTTTTTATTTAAAGCCTGCGAAAGCGGGGGGTTTGGGGGGCGGCAGCCCCCCAACTGTGCCTCCTAATCTCTGTACGTTTTAAGGTTCGACCTTGTAACTCAGCCTCTTTAACTCTTTAGAAAACGTAGTTTTTTTCAAATAATCATCATGAAGAAATCATTTGAAGATCAGTTCATCTCCTAGCTTTTGTCATTGAGTTGGTGCCTGTGCCCTTATTGTTCTTTATGCTATTAAAAAAAAACGTTTTCTTAATTGAAATGGTTAGAGATATCGTTTTTCCTCCTGAGAACAGCAATGTCCTGCAACTTGAAAGTCGAAGGGTTGATTTTTCCAGCCAGTTTAATCAAAGGATAAATAGAAATTTAGATATTAATGCCACTGAGATTATCACAAATGAACCATCAAGGTATATTTTTTAAAGAAGAAGCACTACCCTCGTATTGTGATAGGGGCCATCTTGGCCTTGAAATTTTTCATTTGAATTGTCAGGGATTGAATTCTGCGCATAATTTTTTATCGGAATTAATAAATACTAATGTCTTTCAGGTGATCGCTTTAACTGAAACGTGGTTAAATGATAATAACTCGCAATTACTACATATCCCTGGGTATAATTTATATGTAAGGAATCGCGAGTATTACCAACATGGAGGCCTAGCAGCTTACATTCAGGCTGATTATAAGGTTTCAATAAGAGAAGATCTTACAATATATAGAGAGAAAGTTTGCGAGTGTTTTGTTTTACATATAACTAGAGAGAATTTGAATTTTTGTATTGTTGTAGTATATAGACCTCCACAGAGCCTGCTCCAAGACTTTATGGACCTATTTGAAGAACAATTAATGAAATTTCCAATTAACTCTATGCCATGTTTTATTATGGGGGATTTTAATATTAACCTTATTGATCAGTCATCTGCTAGCACTGAATTTATTAATAGAAGTTTATCCAATGGGTTTCATCCTTGTATAAATATCCCTACAAGAATTACGGGAACATCAGCTAAGCTTCTGGATAACATCCTTTCTAATGTACCCTTGAGTCTTCCCAGGGTCCTTATCAACGATGTATCTGACCACTTTGGAGTTTCAGCTAGCTTTAGAACTGTCACGAAGGTGGTTAAAGGCAAAAAATCAAGGATTCCAGTGATCAGTAAAAGTGCGATGGTAAAACTTAAAAATGATCTAGAAAAGGTGAATTGGTACGATGTTCTACCATGTTCCACCACCTAGCATATTTTTTTGCATTCTCCAGTGTATAGAGGGTTCGATTCGGATGAATTAAACTTAAAATAGAATTTAAGGATTAGTATATTTCAAGCTGACATGACAAGGGCACAGAAAAATATCTTCAATACACTATGAAAACCTCTCCAGCAAAAAGAGCCCCCATAAAAAAAAGAAAAAAACAACATTTCAATGCATTCTAAAAGGTTTTGTTAAAATTGAACTTAGCATTATAGACATGTCCGCTAAAATTAAAAGACAAGTTTAACATGGTACACTTATTACCTGAACACAAATGGTAATCCCCAACTGCAAATCGATTTTTCACATAATAAGTTTTGTACTTGTCAGGGTCAAATCAGGACTGGAATACGATCTGTCATATAAGGGGTGAATCCAAAAGTCACTGAGAACTATTAAAGAAATACTTGCTAAAAGGTCGCCCAATTCTTACCTTTTGCATATGTAGGCATTAGATAGCCATAGGGGGCTCTTTGCATTGAAGTCTTCACCTATGATCCAATTCCTACCTTTTGCATAAGTAGGCATTAGATAGCCATAGGAGGCTCTTTGCATTGAAGTCTTCACCTATGACCCAATTTGAATACGATTTTAAGCCGTTTAAGACAGTCATATTAGACAGTCATATTAGACAGTCATATAGTAGTCTATTGTTAGACTACTGCTTTTTGTATAGATTAAGACGTAGCACATACACTTGTTGATTGTTCATAAAGTAAATCCCTTCTGAGATGTTTTTTTTTTATACAGGCAGTGCTGCGATATCTGGTGCACATCTTCTTAATTCTTCAGGTGCTTCACATTGCTGTTTTTAAATTAAGTAAACATGGAAACTCAGCAATGGGAAACTAAGTGAAACTTAGAATACTCAGTAAATTATCATACCACCTACATTCTAAACCATGGGTGGCCAACCCGTGGTCCGTGGCCCGTATGCGGCCCACCGTAAACATTTTTGCGGCCCGTGAGATTCATCACACTCTTATATTCTGCGCCTTCGTGATGCGCGCATATCTTGGAACATCACAGATTCGATGTTTCACACTTAACAATGTTGTTTATCGATGTATATAGCCCAAGTATTATATTATTATGTTGTATAGCCCAATCATTATCGATGTATCATGTTATGCAAACAGTGACAGAGTTATAAAAACAGTGAATTACATTCGATCACATGCACTTGCGCATCGACAATTTAAGAATTTTCTTTAAAAAATTAGATTCAGAATACGGTGACATTGTGTACTTCAGTCGAGTTAGATGGGTAAGTCGTGGAAGATGTTTACAGCGATTTTACCATTTACGAGAAGAAATTGATTTGTTTATGAATGACAAATTAAGGTCTGTGCCAGAATTAAGAAATGATAAGTGGCTATTGGATTCATGCTTTTTAGTGGATATTGTCAGCAAACTCAATGAATTAAATATATCACTGAAAGGAAAAGATAAAACCTTATAGTCGATACATTTAATCACATCAGAGCATTTCAGAAGAAATTGTTGTTATTTGAATCACAATGGAAAATTAATAATGCTCACCACTTTCCAATGTTGAAAGAATTTAAGACATCAAAATGTAACAATTATATAAAATATGTGGAAGAAATAAGAAAACTTTTAGATGTTTTTGAAAGCTCATTCAATAATTTAGAGTTGAAAAAAGAAAACACCAAAATTTTTTAAATATATTCATCTCTTTTTCATGTTGAAATTGAGTCTGTCCCAGAAAATCTGGAAACGGGTCTGATTGATATACAGTGCAATAATGAATTAAAACGTATGTTTGAAAATTCAGAATCAAAAATAGATTTGCTTTAACATTTACCTCACATAAGAAAAATTACCCAATTCATGAAACTTGGCACAAAAAGTTGTTAGCGCTTTTGGTTCAATTTATACCTGCGAATCGTTTTTTTCGAAAATAAAATTGACCAAACCAAAATAGGTCAAACATAATGGACACTAACCTTCAACACCACTACGATGTCAAATACCCAAATTGAGATCGACTTGCAAAAGCTAAATGAAAAAGTGGAGAAACAAATATCGCACTAGTGAAATAAATATTTTCCTAAGATTTTATTTCTTTATTTTAATTTTTTATTTTTAGTATTATATATTTTTACAATGTGCTTTTATTATCGTTATTATTATTATATTTCTATGTTTATATCTAAATATAATAGTAAACAAAATTAATAAAAATTCATTGTTTTTCAATTTGTCACTCCTAAAAATATCTATAATAGGTTTAAATCTAATATAAGAATATATAATTTATATGTGACCCACGGAATTATGATGCAATTCCATGTGGCCCGCAAGATAATTTGGGAAGGTCACTCCTGTTCTAAACTATTCAACTACAATAAACTGTTAGCAAATTTGATTTTTGTTGAAGAAATCTATATATAAAAATTTTTGTTCTTAAGTTTTCACATTTTTCAATCTTTGTCTTAGAAGTTCACTTTTTTTCAAATTGTGTTGATTGAATCCGCTCTGATTTCCAATTTTTATAGAAGAAACTCACTTATTTTCAATTTTTGTTAATTAATTTTTTTTTCTTTTATTAATTTTTTTTCAAGTTAATTCAAGTTTCTCGAATTTTGGTGTATTTTTAAATGTCGATTGTTTTTAGCTGAGTAAATTTTTTCCATTTTAGATTTTTTTGAACGAATTTCGTTTTTTTTTCAAGTTTCGTCCACCAGAATTGCATAATTTAAACTTCTATCGAAGAAACTTAGTGTTTCATTTATTGTCCAGGAAATGCCCAGATTTAAAATTTTGTCGAGCAGATTTCGTTTTTTAAATTTTTTCTCGAAATTATTCACCGATTTTCAAATTTTTCAGGTCAATTCTTTAATTTCTCAAAGAAATTCATAAATTTTCAATTTTTGTAAGGATCATTTCTTTTTTTTTATTTTCGTCAGAAATTCACAGATTTTATAGTTTTTCGATTGAATTTGTGTTTTTGGATTTTGCAGTTAATTTTTCTGACTTTTCATTTCTTGTCAAGCAAATTCAAACGTTTTAAATTTTTCGATTGAATTCAATTTTTCAATTAAAAATAACAGTTTTGGAACTCCAAGATGGTTAAAAACGAAAATCTTGCATTGCGAAGGGATCACTTGTGTGAATCTGAAAAGTACACGACTTAGAAGGGTAAAAAATAGGAAAAAATGCTGAATTTCTTCAAATGTGATGTTTTTTTCTAATTCGAAAAAGTAAAGGCTCTAAATTGTTAAAGAATTTCCATAATAATAATAATAATAATAATTTATTATAAGCCAAAAAACAGGCCATACAGAACAGTATTCTTAATTACACTCCACAAGAAAAATAACATAAATATCAAGTTTCACTCATTGATGTCAACGCTTCATTTACATATTTACATAACTGCCTGATTGTCCTTTTTACAATCGTTTTCAGGATCCCCAGGAACTCCAAGTTAACACCCTCAAAAGACTTTTCCCTTAATAGAGAAAGTTGCTGGCACTCGGTTAGAATATGGGCCACATCCTAAATACCTAGGTTACATCTGGGGCAAGAGTAATCCGCATCTGCATCTGGGGCCACCCTTTTTCTTTCAAATACTCTTTTTCTATTTTTTAGTGGCAGGCATATGTTGAGCTGTAAATACTTTAGTTAGAAATACGAAAATTGGCAGTTTTAAAACTGAAATTCTTCAAATAGGAAAAAGTTTGTTGTTGAAAATTTAAAATATGAAGTTTAAAATTGGGAGAAAAGATATTACAATTTGAAAAAAAGAAAAATGGTCGAATGAAAGTAGGCAATAAATATACAATAATAAAAATAATAAATAAAAAATAGGTTGTAGCATGTGTGAATAGAGATCTATTACCCTTGTTAATGTGACTAGAAACATAAAAAACGAAAAATTTGTAGTAATGAATAGACGGTGATAGGAAACCTAGAGGAGGAAGTCTTGGAGGTAGTTATTCAACATCAGATGTGAGGAAAAAGAATGAAGTTAAGGGGTTCTCTGCGGGGAAGGTTGCTTATTTAATATTTCATTCATCTTCGTAAGATGAAGCCCGAATATTATTTAAATTAAGTAAAAAGTATGGACACTTGGTAGAGAAGGTGCATAGGTGTGCTGGGTGCCTTGGTAAATTTTGACAGTGTTAGAATTTGAAAACAGACTTGGAAACAAAAATTACATCATTGAAGCTGATTAAATAGTTTTGATGGGGGTATCATAATTTAGGTATTATAAAATCATTAATATTTAAGATAATACTTGAAATTAAAAAATAAAATCATAGATATTCATTGAAGGGACTTGGAAGGACTAGTTAAGTATTTTTTGAATCTAAGGGAGAGAAGCTATCTGTAATGTGTGAAATTTGAGTTGAAAAAAGGGATTTTTTTTTGTTACTGGCTTCACAGCTGCACCACAGACAATGATTTGCCGGTAGTCCTGGTAATTACCTCATTTTCTAAGACTGAGGTATTTGTTATACCTTCTCTTGAACGCATCAAGGGAAGGATTTTCCGGGATTACCTCTACTGGCAGTCTATTCCTTGTGGCAACCAGTCGCCGGGCGAAACTCGTTTTCATATATTCTTGGCGGGGTGTACCCTGTTCAAGGTAGTCCTGACGAGCTGTACTTTGGCGAGTTGATCGCAAGGGCTTTGCTTTATCAGGAACGAGCTTAGATAGCTCATCTGATAGAGGATTATACAAGTACATGTAGGAGACCAATGTGGACGCCAATTCGAGACGTTCCTGGATCACCTGTGGGGTTTTAGATTTCGTGTTGCCAGAGGTTGCTGCACTAACTGCTCTCTTTTGAATTTGTTGGAGTTGAGCGATGTGGCTTTTTGGTGACCCATTGAAAAGAGGTCATGTATATTCCATGACAGGTCTGATGCGCGAAATGAAAAGTGGCAGAATAGAATCATCAGGGAGAAGACTTTTGCATCTTTGCATCTCCTAACTTTTTGGAGCAAGAGGATCTAATTTTACTGAGATGCTCAGTCCATGAGAGATCCGAATAGAGATTAACTTCAAGTAAGCGAAGTGTATCAACTCGCGTTATTGCCTCTTCTTTGAAGACGAAATCAGGATGAGCCTTCATATTACGTGCCCTAGAAATTGGGAGCTCTTCCGTTTTCGATGCCTTAAAACTTACAAGCCATGCATCTATCCAAGCCTCAATTTTCTCCAGGTCAGCCTGAAGCTCCTTGTGGGGTTCGCTGGGATTTTCGTGTTTTGCAGTTTATGTTTTTGTTTTCGTGTGATCAGCAAAGTGGTGAGGTTTCTTCACAAGGTTGTTCCCTAGATCGCTTATGAACACCAAGAAAAGAGTTATCCCAAGAATACTTCCTTGGGGTACTCCTGATAAAACTGAGTGTTCTTTTGATATAAAGCCATCGAGGACAACTTGCAACGATCATTGACGAAGACAGTCAGCAGGCACCTCAAATAGTCGACCATGAGTTCTATAGGCTTTCATTTTACAAAGAAGTTCCTTGTGCCATACACGATCAAAGGCTTTTGCAATGTCAAAAAAAACAATGCGAATATCGTGCCCCTGAGAAAGGAGTTCAATTCACTGTTGATACTGTGCGATAACGTAGACCATTATCTGCGAAAGTCGTATTGCGTGTCTGCCAACAACAGATGTGACTCAAGGTATTGGTAACGGGTCTTATTAATGACGCTTTCATAAGCTCCACCTACGCAGAACAGCTGACTTATTGGACGATATGATCCTAAATTAGTAAGGTCAAACTCTGCCTTTGGAAAAGGGACCACAAGAGCAGTTTTCTAGGCTTTCGGGAATGATCCCACTGCAAAGCATTTTCTACACAGAGAGGTGAGAGGATTAGCAAGTTCAGGGGCACATCTTTCAAGGATGAGATTGGGAATCATGTCAGGTCCTGAAGCTTTGGTGACATCCAGCTGGCTTAGCGTTCTGAGCACCTTACTAATAGCTATGTTAACGCTGGTGATTTTTGCATCTGTTCGTGGCGGAAAGGGGGAAGGGGAGACTCCGTCCTCATCAAGTTGGGATACCTTTGAAAAGGCTTGCGCAAGAGCAGCTGCTTTTTTCTGGCCTGACTGGATCCTTGTCCCTTCAATATGAAGCGAGGGAATTGATGTTGATATAGATGACAGTAGAGTTTTTTTGACGACTCTCCACCACCACTTTGCAGGGGCACTTTTCAGTTTGTCTACAAACTTGTGCTTGTAATCGGCTCTAGATTGGCGTGCAGCTTTAACATACTCGTTTGGAGCGCTAATAAAAGCAGCCCGGTCCTCGTTGGATTCATACGCCATTTCTTATGAGCCTTCTTTCTGGCTCTGGTTGTGATTCTACAACCACCACTGAACCAAGGCTTATCTCGAGATGAGACTTTAGCTGTTTTGATGGGACACATTGCTCAATGGCCTCTGTAATCCCTTTTTCGTAAAGTGCCGCTGCTTGATGTGGTGCTTCATTTAGAAACATTTTACTCCACGGCCTTGCCAATAAGAAGTTTCGCAGATCACCCCAGTCTGTGCGGTGATACTGTCTGATGATCCACTCGTGCTTTACAGGTATTTTGAGATTTTCATGAGCTATAACTGCCACATGGTCGCTGGCAAAAGGATGGCATTTAACACTGAAGGAATCCGAACGATCAGTTAAGAAGAGATGAAGCCGGGATGATCCGTGAGGGCCAATATAAGTGTCAAATTTAACAAGTTGTTCTAGTCCATACGCAAGACTCAGGTCTAGCAGATCTACGCCTTCCGCATCAGTCGTAAGACTTTTCAGCCAGTGGCCATGATGAATTTTTAAGTCTCCTTGGATTATTATACCTGATTTAGGGAACCTCTTCAGAAATTTCAAGCAATCTTCCAAAAAATTTGAAAATTGAAAAGACGTGGGTATCAGATCAGATCAGAATTTGAGGTTTTCTGGCATAACCAGCAACACTTTAAGCCTCCTGAAGTACTGGTTCTGCCTGCCTACCAGTGGGTAAAGGCAGGCACACATAGCAGCCCCCACCCCTGGGGTGTAAGAGGGGAATCATCAGGTGAGACCTATACCAATTTTAACTTGTAATTTGACTACAGTAACCAATCCTTGGGTTTATGCCACTGCTACTGTTGATGCTTGATGTTTTTTGCTGATTGCTTTCTATTCTTCAAATTTCACAATCCCCTGCTTTGGTATTTGAAATTTGTTACTTCATTGTGGACTATATCCTGCCTTATACCCAAACTGTCTTATACCACTGCTTATTCTGTTCCTGTTTTGTTGTTTACTTCAGATAAGAAATGAAAAGTCAACTCAAGCCACCTCGTGAACTAAGGTCTGACAGCTCAATCCAATTCTCTGGATCAGAATCTGTTTCAGAGCAACTACTCATGCTCACTAACCACATAAATAGCATAAAAATCAAACATAAAATGCTAGCAGATGCACTACAACCTGACAACCTTAAATCTTCAGTGAAAGGGTTACTTGATGACCTTGTATTGGCTAAGATCTCTTCCCAGGTAGATGAGGCAGTGGTTAAAATGAAAGAGGAACAGACATTCATGCAACATAATGTCACTATCTCTTCAGATAAGCTGGATGCAATCAAGCAGGAGGTGTATGCTGGCCTCAACCTAGATCTTAGTAATCTAGGGGATAAAACTCTTGAAAGCTATAACAGACGCATATTTTCTGTTGAATCTACACTGGCTACTTTAGAGTCATCCATGATAGACCTTAAAAACTCTTTCCAGCCTATCCAGTCCAACCTGGCAAGATTAAATGACCGTTTTGAACAGCAGGCTTTGAGCAACCAAATTATTGTCTTTGGGGTGAAAGAGGAGACCTCCATTGAAAACACTGAAAGTCAATTCCTGTCACTATGTGCTGGGAAATTTCCTGGCATACCAATTATTCAGTCTGATGTTGTATCAGCCAAAAGAATTGGTAAACCATCTGCAAAACCCAGACCCATAGTTGTTGAATTTTGCAACTTACGAGTTCGTCAACTGCTTCTCAGACAAAAGAAGGATTTGAAAGGATCAGGGATTCTATTTTCTGAGACACTTACAAAACCACGCTTACAACTTCTTTCATATGCCAAGTCAAAGCTTGGCTTACGTAATGTTTGGTCCAGTAAAGGTGATATCCTGTATAAAACCCAATCTGGAAGAGTGGTTAAGTTTAATAATCAGAGTGAAATTGATTTATGTGCTGCAAATGTAGAAAAATTAAAGTGATGGATTTAGATTTATTTTCTTATAATATATTGCATTGTTTCTGTAGGGATTTACTTGCTGTTCTTAAAATATTCCTCTATTATTCTTTACTGTCCTCACATAATTTAGACTGGTACCATATTACACTTTGTGCCAATAGTTTGGATGATATGTCCCTTCCCACTAATATTTCTTTATGTTTGTTTGTGATTCTGCCACCTTCATGTTGTCTGATTTACATTATATTCTTGTCGTGTCATTATACTTGTAACCCCCATAATATCAACTGGTCACACATTATAGTTTGTGCTAGAACTTATAATAATATGTGCCTTCCCATGATTTTTCTTTATGTTTGTTTATGATCCTTTCACCATCATGTAGCTTGGCTTCTATAATACTTTTGTCATGTCAGCACACTTGCAGCTCATACAATTTTCACTGGTCCTATATTGCATTTTGGGCAAACATTATGAATCATATATGTTATCCCACTGTTATTTATTTATTTTTTTTTATGTTTGTTTGTGATCCTATCACCTTTATGCAGGCTGATTTCTTTCATATTTTTGTCATTTCAGCATAATTGCAGCTCACATAATCTTGACTGGTTCCACATTATACTTGGGGCCAATATTTTGATGACTATGTGCCATGCCACTATTATTTCCTTATCTGGGTTGGTGATCCTATCACCTTCCTGTAACCTGAATTCTATCATATTTTTCTCATGTCAGCACACATGCAACTTGCATAATTTTGACTGGTCCCATATTATATTTTTGGTCAATATTTTGAATAATATATGCCATCTCATTGATATTTCTTTATCTTATTTTTTGATGCTATCACCCTTGTGTACCCTGAATTCTATCATATTTTTGTCATGTCAGTATATATGCAGCTCTCATAATTTTTTACTACCCATAGTATACTTTGGGCTAATATTTGGAATAATATGTGTCATTCCATTGATATTCATTCAGGTAGGCTGACTATTATTATATTTTTTTTTTTTTTCATGTCAGTTACAGCTTACATAATTTTCTGGTCACACATTATAAATTGGGCCAATACTTTGATTCTACTTTCATTCTACTGATATCTCTTTATGCTTTTTGTGATCCTCTCACCTTCATGTAGCCTAACTTCTATTATTTTTTTGTCAGTCCAGCACACTTGCAGCTCATGTAATAGCAACTGGTGTCACATTATACTTTGGTCCAATACTTTGGATAATTTGTGCCATCCCACTTATATTTCTATGTGTATATTTATTATGTGTGATAATTATGGGTGATTTCTCTTTTCTTTTGAATTCTTCTATTCTTAAGTCGGTTATATTTGATCAACCAATTAGGGCTGGTAAACAAGAGACTCACACGCTTGACCCTCTCCTTGAATCTATGGTTAATTCTAGCTGTAATTATCACACTACCATTGATTATTGTGATAAAATTATACCCTCACTGTCTTTAAATAGTAGCTTTAATGTATTTTGTTTGAATGTGCGTGGGATAAGAGAAAAGTGGGATAGTCTGAAATCGTATTTGTGGTCTGATAATTCTTGCCCTTTTGATGTAATAGGTTTAACAGAAACATGGTTATCTGATGGTGAAAATTTTACAGCCTATGATATGCATGGTTATGTTGCTGTCCATATCCCCAGAATGGTAACAAAGTGCTCAGGAGGTATTTCTTTATTTATAAAGTCTGATATTGAGTTTAGAAGAAGGTCTGACCTTGAATCCTTGTTTACATCAGTAGTGTCAAATAGTAGGACAGTTTATTCTCTTGTTATTGATCGGAAAAGCCAGTTTGTATGTGACACTGTTTGTTTGTTTTATAAGCCCCCTCCTTTTCCAACACATTTGTTCTGTGATTTGCTTGATCAACTTTCTTGTGTGGGGTCTTTCTCTAAAAAATGTATTTGTGTTTTGGGAGATTTTAATTATAATATGTTAAATATTGGATCAAGTGATGATTGTGACCATCTCTTTGATGTGCTTTCTTCTGCTGGTCTACTTCCTTCAATTTTTTTTCCTTCTCGTGTTGACCCTACTAGAAATTCTGCCACTTTAATAGACAATATTTTCATTTCTCATTCTTCTAATTTGAAGTTTACTTCTGGTCTTGTTTTCACTGATCTTTCTGTTCACTTCCCTATTTATGTTTCACTTTTTGTGCCTCAAACTGAGATTGCTGTGGATGAGCAGGGTGAGTCTTCTTTTAGAACTTCCACAGATAAAGAAATTTCTAATTTAATGCATAGTCTTCAGAGTAATAATTGGTCTAGTGTTCTTGAAGCTAATGATGTTGATTGTGCAACGAATTTATTTTTGTGTCGTATGGGAGTTCTGTTGGATAAGCATTTTCCTCTTAGAAAGAGGCCAAGGAATTCCATACCTAAATGTCCATGGATGTCTAGAGGTCTGATCAATGCTACACATATGAAGGCGTCTCTGTTCAAGGCTGCATGTAAAAGTAAGACACAGGATGATCTTTTGAAGTATAAACTTTATAAAAAATGTGCTTACTTCTGCAGTACGTGCAGCCAAAAAGCTATATTTTTCGCGTCGAATTGATGAGTGTAAGGGGAATTTGCGAAAGGTTTGGACTGTAGTTAATGAAGCTCTTTCCCGCAAGAAACTCAAACAGTCCCCCCCTTGTCACTACAGGAAAGCTGATGGATCTTTCGTGGACAAAAATTCTTCAGCAAGCGCCTTCAATTCGTATTTCACCTCACTTCCTTCAGTTCCTAATCCACCCTACAGCAGAGTAAGTAGTTTTCCCTTAGCAGAAAAGTCATTTTTCCTTTTTCCATGCAGTGATACCGAAATTTCTAACATTATTTCTCAGCTTTCAAGTAGCCGTTCAGTTGATGGTTTTGGTTTGAGCTGTAATGTTCTTAAAAAAAATTCGTCAGTTTGTTTCTAACCCCATCTCACACATACCTAACCTCTCTCTTTCTTCTGGTGTTTTTCCTCATTTATTTAAGGTTGCTAATGTTGTACCTTTGTTTAAAAAAGGTGATTCATCTCTAATTTCAAACTATAGACCTATTTCTCTCCTTCCTGTAATTTCTAAGGTTGTTGAAAAAGTAGTGTATTGTAGACTCTCTTCATTTGTATTTAGTACTAATACGACTGCAGGTAATTCTCTCATAACTAACCATCAGTATGGCTTTCGTCCCAGTTTTTCTACCTTGCATGCACTTTCAGATGCAACAGAGTTTGTGTGTGTTAACCTTGACAAGGGCTTGTGTGTTTTGGGTCTATTTCTTGACTTTTCAAAGGCATTTGATATGGTCGTTCACTCTGTTCTTTTGTCTAAATTATCTTCATTTGGAGTGCATGGAGTCCCACTTGAATGGTTTAGGTCTTACCTCTCAGGGAGATCTCAGTATGTTTCGGTTAATGGTACTTCTTCCTCTTCCTTGCCTATTGTGAAAGGTGTCCCACAGGGCTCTATGCTTGGACCACTTTTGTTTTTAATTTATATTAATGATCTTGTTGATGGTCTTCATCCCTTGTGCACCCTATTCTTTTTGCTGATGATAGTAACTTTTTCATTGCTGCAGTGGACCTGCCATCTGCCATTTCCCTAGCTCAAGGTCTTCTTGATAAAGTAAAAAATTGGTGCTGGTCAAATGGTATGACTCTTAACAGCCAAAAAAGTGCCATTGTACACTTTAGAACCCCTTATCGTATGAGAGACGCAAGGGAACCAACCATCCTGACTTATGGGAATGATATTATACCGCAAGCTACTTTAGTGAAATTTCTTGGTGTGTATCTTGACTGTTTTCTTTCTTTTAAACCCCATATAACTCATACCCGTTCCCTTGTCCTCCGCCAATCTTCAATGTTATACAGGGTTAACTCATTTCTTCTCCCAGATGTTATGCTTTCTCTTTATTATGCTTTTATTTTTCCTCACCTTTCTTATTGCTGTTCTGTCTGGGGTAGTACTAATAAATCTCTTCTCTGCTCACTTCAAAGAGCCCAAAATAGGGCAGTGAAGGCTACTTTTCTTCTACCTCGTTTTTACCCTTCCTCTGATCTTTATAATGATACTGGAATAGCTCCGCTGGATCGTATTGTGGGTAAAAGTTACCTTTATTTAGCACATTCTGCTTTTCTAGGTACACTTCCACCATCTCTGCAGCAGTTTTTCTTTCTGTCAGGCTCAGGTAGGCACTCTTCTTTTTTACGTAGCTCTTATCGCAGGTTCATTTTACCTAAGCGATCATCGACAGCAGGTCAGAGGTCTCCAGTTTATCAATCTATTTTACTATGGAACTCCATCCCTCCTGATGTCCCTCTATCTCTTTCTGCAAAGGCACTTTCTCACTGGGTATTTCCAGTTTAGTATTTTCCCCCTTTTTCTTCTTTTTTTTGCGTTCCATCCACATTTATATGTCTTTTTTTCATTCAATATATTTCTCTGATTATTATTTTTTTTTTTTTTATTTATTTATTTTTTTTTTATTTAATCCTATTTCCAATCTCTTCTTCGTTTATATATTTTTTTTCAGTTATTTGTGAAGTTTCCTGTTAATTCTCCTATTTTCATAAATGTCTCTTATCCATTTTTTTTTTCTTTCTTTTTTTTATGTGCTTTATAATAGTGTCTTATTTTTTTTGTTGGCCCTTTACAAGCTGAGCTTCTTAGGCGTGTATAAATTTTAAGTTTGTAATTGTTTTTTTTTTTTTTAGTATTAATAAATTGATTGATTGATTGATTGACTGGTGGGTTATAGACTGTACCAATAACAAAAGATTTGTTTGGTAGGTCTGCTTTCACCCAAAGGACCTCCTTATCGCTAGGAATCGAAAGTGCCAAAAAAGGGATGTTATTTTTAAGGTACATAGCAACACCACCTCCACAAAAATTGGAGCTTCTCAGGTTTTTGCGATCCAGCCTTAGCGGACTGTAACTAGGAATATTGATCTCACTATCAATGTCACTAGAATTCAGGATGGTCTCCGATACACACATGACAGAAGTGGAGACCTCATTCATCACCTGCTGTAGGTGATCCAACTTGGAACGGAGACCGCGTACATTGCAGTGGGTCACAGTAAACGTATCCGTAAGAATTGTCTTGGGGCGTGCATTTGTTCGTCTACTGGAAGGAAGTCTGATCCGAGGCTGTGTTTTCCGTTTGAAAACTTGGTAAATGCGGGCTAAATGGGTAGCTGACCCAAACAGCCGACAAAAGAACCCCTAAGACAGACTTTGCCTCGTCAGATAAGGAGTGGTCATAAAACCTCATACTTAACCTCAGCAAGGGGGATGGTAGCCCCAATAGGGGTAGGAGTTGACACCTTGCGGTAGCTACCACTCTTAAACTCTTTGGACAGGGACACCAAGCCCAGAGTGGTTTGCCGAAGCATACCACAGCATACCCAAGATGCAGAGACCGTTGCCCAAATCTGGATCTTCCACCCTATTTCGCAGTTGTCCTCCTGGAGAGGACCCTACCACTATAGTATCCTTCAGTACCATACAATTTAACCAATTGCTGGAAGAAGGTTTGCAATGAACTGGACGTGTCCGCACGCCAGTGGTCCCTGATTAGAGTGCATCAGAGGGGCCTTCATCCTCCTCCCCCTGTATTTATGGCCCCCGGTCGAGGGTACCCGAGTTTCAATTTATGGACCCCCAGGGGCTAGGTCCAACTTGGTCCTTGCCTCCCTTTATGGGAGGTACCCTACATATCTGAAGGATGTTCCCCTATCCACCACCTGGGGACGCGCTGAGTTGCCTGGAAACAGTCCCTACCGAGAAGGTGACTCATTTTGTACTCAACAATTTACGAGGGTATCTAGAGGGTAAGGATAACTTGAGAATATTTTTGTTTGTGCCTTTTGTTAAGATGAGCTTTATTACTACTCAGGAAAATAATTATTAAGATCCCAGGAGGGGTTAAAGAGATTGGGAAAGATCATAGTAAAATGTATTGGGGTCTAGATACAATTAGATTTTGTTAGTTTTTAATATTACATTGAAAAGAAAAATAAAATGACTTTTTGAGAGGGGGAATATATCACACTTATTTGCAAAACTTGATCATCATTGATACATTGTTAGTTAACAAGAACATTAGCACCAACGGTTTGTTTGTCTTCGGATGAAATAAGCTGATGCATTCAAGTGTGGTGTATTCGAGAGGGATTCTTCTGATCTGAGGATTATTTACAAGGTTGAAATAGTTTATTAATATATTTTAAATGAGGTAGTCTTGGAATTTTGGAAACTTGGAAAAAGTCTTTTAAATAAAAGGTTAAGGATATATTTTAATACGTTGAAGGATAGTATTTTAGACAGAGAAAATGTGCAGATATCCATTATGTACGATAAACTTCCCCAAATCGTAAAAGCCTGCCAAAAGTTGTATTTGATTTCTGGCTTAACGAATTGGTTATGCATTACAAGTAAATGAAGCTTTTGTCAAATGATGTAAAATTAAAAAATACTATTAGAAAAATGATTAATCATCACCCTGGAAAATTTAAAGAAAACATCCTTGATTCACATACTTTTTGGTATGCTCTATTAAAGGAAAAAAAAATCTTTGCCTATATGTTCTAGTTAAGGGATTTCAAGGTCCCCGAAAGAGATCAAAAAATATTATGAGGAATTATTTATATGAAAAACGCTTTTGAATTCATTTAAACTTTCAAGGGGCTAAAATTTTGGCATAAATGTCTCCCACGCCTGTCTAAATTAACATAATATTGAACTGGGGTTCCTTTGATAGCCAACAAAATCATAAGGATAGCCTCGACGTTTGAATTTGGACCAAAAAAAGCAGAAGAATAGGAGCATAAATAGGGCAGTATTGCAAAAAATGGATATTGTCCAAAAGAGAGTAACAAATATGGGAATTCTAGCATAATGAGTTTTTACGTGCTACATCTCCGAAATATTTTTATTCTGGTATTGAATGCAAAAAACTCAATTCTATAGGGAATGTGGTTATTAAGGGATAAGTCCTTTATGTATACGAAAATAAAAGGTAGACATTTATGCCAGGAGTATGGGACTTGCAAAACACTCTTTTAAATGAAAGGTGAATTAAATAAACACAGGAATAGTATAATTTTTTTTCAGGGATGATCTTTATATATGTATATCATTGCAAAGTAATAATCTGGAATTCCCTGGATGTTCCAAGATAATTGTACGGATAGCCGCAAGCATTGTCTTGGAAAGAATATTGTTATTGGGGCACAATCCTTTGTGAAATACACGTAACCTAACTACTAATATGATTTCATCGGGTTCTTTGAAGGGGCGATCGGAAAAGGCTGAGACATCATTGTTATCTGAAGTGACTTCCGCCTCAATTTACATTCATACTCAATTTACACTAAGTGGTACGATACCACTAACTGTATTTGCAATACGCAGAAGAGTGACTTACTTGCCTTAAACCTCGTTTCTGGGTACTAAATTGTATGGTAAGCTTTATAAATGGAATACTTTTGCTAAAAGCTGAAAAGTTACAAAATCAAACTTACGTCAATATATAAGCTTCTCAAAGCTGAGTTGTGTCTGATTAACGAAGCAATGTTGAAGCCCCGAACATCTTTGTAGATGCTGCCACGGAAAATCCTTAGAGATGACAAAGGAGCAAGCGCTCCATACTGAAATTAAAACAATCACTGAAAAAACGCTCAAATTCAAACAACCTTGTTTTTAAACAAATTGATAAATGACTTGGCAAGCTAGATTAGTAAATGTTACCATGACTTGGTAGTAACTTGAGACTAAAATAGAACTTATCAGCTTAACCAAGGTATTTGAAAAAAAGGAAGATTAAAAACAAGATGAGTGCTGATTTCAAAAGTAAAAAGTAGGTTTGATTAAACAAAAAAAATTTCTATATTATCCACAATTAGGGTATTGTATGGACGAAAATTTCCTTTTGAATTAGTATGGAAATACAGAGAATTAATAAAAATAGCTTTATCTCTTTCCAACTGACTGACTATATTCCTTTTTAGTCTATAATGCTTTCTTGTAAGCCATAGTTAAACTTAGTCTTTAAAAGAGAGTGTTGTTCTAGCTCCTTTCACATAGAAAAAAAAATCCTGTTTGCCCAGCAAACCCATTTATTTCCACTCTTTAGCTAGCAAAACCAAATTTACGTGGTTTTATTACCGATATTCTTGTTTGGGCTTTCATCCCTCACCAACGGCATGTGACATTTAAGTTTCACAGGGAAAAGGGGACAAGTGCTACCACGACTAGTTATCTTCATGTATTTCAGGGACAATTCTTGATCTGCGTCCGTAATATGGGTGCTAAGGGGTCATACTTCCCCTTTTTTTGAAGACACTCTTTTCTGTGTAAAATAAAAGACTACATTCACATACTTGCTGGCATCAAGGTAGGAGAAATGGAGAGGGGGTATAATGAGCACCGCCAGGAATTTTCTTTGAGGATGTGAATGAGCAAATGCTACCTTTCAGAAAGATATAAATTGTTAAATTTCTTTATTTTCTATTTGTGTAAATTATTTAATGTTTTCTTTTTCCCCAGAGAGCATTAGGGGAAGGGGGTGCCTCTCTTGCCTCTCTGACAGAATCCGTGGGAGAACTCCCTTGAAAAAACATTTGCTCGAAGAGTTTACCTAGAAAACCGCGGATATGATGACCACATAATAACTTTTCGATATTTCAATCCCCCTGCTATTAAATATATGAAGGAGTCTGTCCCAAGCCAGGAAAAAGAGGGAGGGTTAAGCAGTGGGCATGCGACCCACTCCTGTAAAACCCTAAGCAACAGAAATATCCATTGAGAATAGCCACGGATCCGATTTTTTTTTTTTTTTAATGCAACCGCATGCCCCCGACACGGTTTTTGACAGTGAAAAAATCTTTCAAATGAGGATTCTGGAACATTTGAACTATGTCCCAGTTGTCCAAAACAGAACAGGTTTTAAAAAAAATAAGCCAGTACGATCTAGACATCCTCGCCCTGTCCGAGGTACGATGGCCTGGTTCAGACCTCGAAACGTTGGCAAGTGGACAGAGCATAAAAACCAGTTCATCCCTTTTAAAGCGGCAGCTAGTTTCATCCAGAATTCTTACCGCTAGGTTTGCCAGCCAGCATGCAAAACTGTTTTTGGTGGTCTGTTACGCACCCACAAACTAAGCAAGCGATGATGTAAAGGAAGGATTTTACAGCGCCCTGCAGTCAGTTGCCAGTGATATACCTAGGCATGACATAGCTTGTTTTGTCGGTGATTTCAATGCAAAAATTGGTGAAGATCGCGAATATTGCCCCATTCTATAAGTTGCCATTGCCTCGGTAATCGGAATAAAAATGATGAGCTTCTAACCGATTTTGTGCTTTTGACTGACCTAGTTATTGGTGAGATTTTTTTCAAACACCGTGATATCCACAAATATTCTGGACGTCTTCAGATAGTGTCACCGGAAATCAGATCGACCACTGCCTAGTGAGTCACCAGAAATCAGATCGACCACTGCCTAGTGAGTCACCAGAAATCAGATCGACCACTGTCTAGTGTGTCACAAATGGCGCACTAGCCTCCTGAACGTACGTTCACACTAAGGAGCTGATATGGGGCTAGATCATAACCTGATGATTCCCAAATCTAAAGTCAAACTGAAGAAAAATGTTAAAAAAATACCCTATCTAAGCCCACCTTTTGTCTTGGATAAACTACTTCATAGCACAGCAAAAAGAAACATCGTGATCGAAGTTTTTCATAGATTTGAATCATTTTCCTTGACAGAAAATCCAGACCAGGAAGAACTGTGGGAAGCCACGAAAAACTCCGTCCATATGGCGGCGGCAGAAATACTGGGGTACAAGATACACCCTAAGGACCAAGGGCTCTCTGAAACAACTCTGAACGATTCTACAGTTCTATATCAGATCTCAAGTGACATCGTAGGAAAGACGCGTACCGTCAACGGCCCAGTTCAAAACCCATCTGGCGTACTCGTAACCTAACCAGCAGTAGTAAATGAGTCATGGGTATCCCACTTCGAAACACTTCTTTAATGCTTTAGAGATTCAAGCAGTTGCCAAGAGATTGAAGAATGGTAAATCTCCAGGAGAAGACCGCATATCAGCAGAGACGATAAAGGTCTCTGTTGCAGCACTAATTACATTCTGGACCACCTTCTTCGCTACAACATGGGAAAAGGAAAAGGTACCAGTTGATTAGAAGCGCAACATACTAATACGCATGTTAAAAAAGGGTGATGCCATTGTCCCAGGAAACTGGCGAGGAATAAGCTTCCCTTGGTCC
This sequence comes from Artemia sinica, assembly GCA_027921565.1. NCBI lineage: Eukaryota > Metazoa > Arthropoda > Branchiopoda > Anostraca > Artemiidae > Artemia > Artemia sinica. The sequence goes on along the minus strand of CM051256.1, from coordinate 95,594,251 downwards.
CCGGTAAACTACTGTGTCATGTCATTCCGAAAAGGATTAAAAATGAACTCGAATAGCAGCTAAGGGACAAACAATACGGGTTCAGCCCAAACCGTTCTTGCAACGACCTTATATTTACTTTGCGAGTCCTCACTGAAGAAAGCCAGGAATGGCGCTCAAAGCCTTACATGATTTTTATAGATTTTCAAATGGCCTTTGACTCTGTAGATCGGGCATCAGTTTGTGGAAGATTCTTCTTTATTACGGGATTTTAAGTAAAATCATCGCAAGTACCATAGCTCTTTACGAGGACAGCGAGTGCAGCATCAAGACACCCGAAGGCCAAACTCGATACTTTCAAATTCTATCTGGAGTCAAACAAGGCTGTATACTGTCGCCGTTACTTTTCGTGATAATCCTCGACTTCATTCTCTGCTACTCCGCGATCGAAGGTATCAAAAATTTTTTCCGAAGTGACAAATGCTGAAATAGACTTTGCATATGACATTGCAATGCTACAGTCGTGTAGGCAGCGACTTCAAGGGCTTCTAAACAGGGTCAGCGAAAAACAAGCCAACTTGACCTAAGAATAAATTTGAGCAAAACCAAAACTATGGCGATTACTGATTCCCCACTTCATATCAGATGTGGAAATGAGGAAATCGAACAGGTCGTGGAATTTAGGTGCCATGGAAGCATAGCGGTGAATACGGGATCAACATCAAAAGAAAGAATGACCAGAAAAGGTCAGGTGAACCCCACCTTCAATGTGCTCAAGCGCATATAGAAGTTGAAAAATTACTTGACACGGCTTAAGTTACACCTGTTCAACAGCAACGTCATCTCGGTCCTCCTTTACGTAATCGAAAGCTGAAGTTTGAACCAACAACAAAAGAAGAAAATCCTTGCATTCGAGAACAATTGTCTTCGAAGAATTTTAAATATTCGTTGGTCGGACCAGGCCGGGGTCAAACAGAATAACAAATGAAAAAGTTGACAAACATGCCAACCAGCCTCTGGTGACTGATCCTAGGCAGCGCAATCGCTGCCTAAATAAAGAACGATATTAGCACAATTATTTTTTTCCATACCAGGGCACTTTGTATCGAAGGATTTGTCGTAGAAACTTCGAAAAGGGCTCATTCGATTGGAAATTGGAATGGCTAGTGCCCTTTTCAATAGTCGAAAGTAATTAGAAGGCAGCTAACACCCCATCCACGCCCACCATTTCCCCAAACACATCAAATCAAAAACTTGAGATAGTCATTTTGTTCAGCGTAGTTGATTTCCAGATAGAAAATATGTTTTTGAGGAGGTTACTACCCCACAACCCTCAGGGCAAGTGTTTTAAGTTATGCCCTGGGGGTATATAAGAACGATGTTGGCATAATGTATTATTTATCATTTTTTTTCCTTTAGACCAGGGCACTTCGTAGCGAAGAAGTAGTCATAGAAACTTAGAAAAGGGCTCATTCAATTGGAAATTGGAGTGGCTTATTCCCTTTTTAATGGTCCAAAGTGATTGGAAGGCAACTAACACCCCTTCTATGCCCACCATAACACTCCCCCACAGTCTTCAGGGCAATGGTTATATGTTGTGCCCTGGGGTCATATAAGTTTTTTATTGAAATCTTTGTCGTAAAAACTCCAAAAAGGGCTCATTCGATTGGAAAACCAAAGGTCTAGTACCCTTTTTAATAATTGAAAGTGATTTGAGGGCAACGGATCCCCCTCTCACGCCCAATTTTTCCCCAAACACATCCAATCAAAATTTTAAGATAGTCATTTTGTTCAGTGTAATTGATTTCCAGATAGAAATTACGTTTTTGGGGAGGACATTCCCCCACAGCCCTTAGGGCAAGGGTTGTAAGTTATGCCCTGGGGGCATATAAGGTTTTTATAGAAAGCGTTGTCGTAGAAACTTCAAAAAAGCTCATTCGATTGGAAATTCAAAGGGCTAGTGCCCTTTTTAATAATCGAAAGTGATTGGAGGGCAACAACCCCCCTCTGACGCCCGCCTTTTCCCCAAACACATCCATTAAAAATTTTAAGATAGCCATTTTGTTCAACGTAGTTTAAAGTTCTGGAAATTAGGTCTTTGAGGATGAAACCCCCCCCCCCCACCCCAAAGTCCTCAGGGCCAGGGTTGTAAGTTATGCCCTTGGGGCATATAAGGTTTTTATAGAACGCGTTGTCGTAGAAACTACAAAAAGGGGTCATTCGATTGGAAATTGAAATGGCTAGTGCCCTTTTTAATAGTCGAAAGTGATTGGAAGGCAAGTAAACCCCTTCGACGCCCACCATTTCCCCAAAAACATCCAATCAAAATGTTGAGATAGCCATTTTGTTCCACGCAGTTTAAAGTTCTGGAAATTATATCTTTGAATAGAACATTCCCCCCCCCCCACAGTCTTCAGGGCAATGGTTATGATTTATGCCCTGGAGTATATAAGTTTAATTGAAATCTTTGTCGTAGAAACTTGAAAACGGGTTCATTCCATTGAAAATTCAAAGGGCTAGTGCCCTTTTTAATAGTCTCGAAAGTGATTTGAGGGCAACTAACCCCCCTCTCACGCCAACCTTTTCCCCAAACACATCCAACCAAAATTTTTAGATAGCCATTTTATTCAACGTAGTTGAAAGTTCTGGAAATTAGGTCTTTTAGGATGATAACCCCATCAGAGCCCTCAGTGCAAGGGTTGTAAGCTATGCCCTGGGGGCATATAAGGTTTATATAGAAAGTTGTTGTAGAAGTTTCAAAAAGGGCAAATTTGATTGGAAATTGAAATTGCCCTTTTTAATAGTCGAAAGTGAGTGGAGAGTAATTAACCCCCCTCTCACGCCCATGATTTCCCCAAACACATTCAATCAAAGTTCAGAGATAGCCATTTTGTTCAACGTAGTTGAAATTTATGGAAATTATGTATTTAAGAACGACAAACCCCCCAGAGCCCCCATTGCAAAGGTTGTAAGTTATGCCCTAGGGACATATAAGGTTTTTATAGATAGAGTTGTCGTAATAACTTCAAAAGGGGCTCATTCAAGTGGAAAGTGAGAGGGCTAGTGCCCTTTTTAATAGTTGAAAGTGATTGGAGGGTAACTAATCCCCCTCTCACGCCCACCATTTCCCCAAACACATCCAATAAAAATTTTAAGATAGCCATTTTGTTCAACGTAGCAGAAAGTTCTGGAAAATAGGTCTTTAAGGATGACAACCCCTCCACCCCAACAGCCCTCAGGGCAAGGGTTGTAAGTTATGCCCTTGGGGCATATAAGGTTTTTATAGAAAGCGATGTTGTAGGAACTTCAAAAAGGGCTCATTCAATTTTAAATTGAAAGTGCAAGTGCCCGTTTAATAGTTGAAAGTGATTGGAGGGCAACAACCCCCCTCTGACGCCCGCCTTTTCCCCAAACACATCCATTAAAAATTTTAAGATAGCCATTTTGTTCAACGTAGTTTAAAGTTCTGGAAATTAGGTCTTTGAGGATGAAAACCCCCCCACCCCAAAGTCCTCAGGGCCAGGGTTGTAAGTTATGCCCTTGGGGCATATAAGGTTTTTATAGAACGCGTTGTCGTAGAAACTACAAAATGGGCTAATTCGATTGGAAATTGAAATGGCTAGTGCCCTTTTTAATAGTCGAAAGTGATTGGAAGGCAAGTAAACCCCTTCGACGCCCACCATTTCCCCAAAAACATCCAATCAAAATGTTGAGATAGCCATTTTGTTCCACGCAGTTTAAAGTTCTGGAAATTATACCTTTGAATAGAACATTCCCCCCCCCCCACAGTCTTCAGGGCAAGGGTTATGATTTATGCCCTGGAGTATATAAGTTAAATTGAAATCTTTGTCGTAGAAACTTGAAAACGGGTTCATTCCATTGAAAATTCAAAGGGCTAGTGCCCTTTTTAATAGTCTCGAAAGTGATTTGAGGGCAACTAACCCCCCTCTCACGCCAACCTTTTCCCCAAACACATCCAATCAAAATTTTTAGATAGCCATTTTATTCAACGTAGTTGAAAGTTCTGGAAATTAGGTCTTTTAGGATGATAGCCCCATCAGAGCCCTCAGTGCAAGGGTTGTAAGCTATGCCCTGGGAGAATATAAGGTTTATATAGAAAGTTGTTGTAGAAGTTTCAAAAAGGGCAAATTTGATTGGAAATTGAAATTGCCCTTTTTAATAGTAAAAAGTGAGTGGAGAGTAATTAACCCCCCTCTCACGCCCATGATTTCCCCAAACACATTCAATCAAAGTTCAGAGATAGCCATTTTGTTCAACGTAGTTGAAAGTTCTGGAAATTATGTATTTAAGAACGACAAACCCCCCAGAGCCCCCATGGCAAAGGTTGTAAGTTATGCCCTAGGGACATATAAGGTTCTTATAGATAGAGTTGTCGTAATAACTTCAAAAGGGGCTCATTCAAGTAGAAAGTGAGAGGGCTAGTGCCCACCATTTCCCCAAACACATCCAATCAAAATTTTCATATAGCCATTTTGTTCAACGTAGCAGAAAGTTCTGGAAAATAGGTCTTTAAGGATGACAACCCCTCCACCCCAACAGCCCTCAGGGCAAGGGTAGTAAGTTATGCCCTGGAGGCATATAAGGTTTTTATAGAAAGCGATGTTCTAGGAACTTCAAAAAGGGCTCATTCAATTTTAAATTTAAAGGACAAGTGCCCGTTTAATAGTTGAAAGTTATTGAAGGGCAACTAACCCCCCTCTCACGCCCACCATTTCCCCAAACCCATCCAGTCAAAATTTTGAGATATCCTTTTTGTTCAACATAGTCGATAGTTCTGGAAATCAGGTATTTTAGAATGATAACCCCATCAGAGCCCTCAGTGCAAGGGCTGTAAGTTATGCCCTGGGAGAATATAAGGTTTATATAGAAAGTTGTTGTAGAAATTTGAAAAAGGGCTAATTTGATTGGAAATTGAAATTGCCCTTTTTAATAGTCAAAAGTGAGTGGAGAGTAATTAACCCCCCTCTCACGCCCATGATTTTCCCAAACACATTCAATCAAAGTTCAGAGATAGCCATTTTGTTCAACGTACTTGAAAGTTATGGAAATTATATATTTAAGAAAGACAACCCCCCCAGAGCCCCCATGGCAAAGGTTGTAAGTTATGCCCTAGGGGCATATAAGGTTCTTATAGATAGAGTTGTCGTAATAACTTCAAAAGGGGCTCATTTAAGTGGAAGTTGAGAGGGCTAGTGCCCTTTTTAATAGTTGAAAGTGATTGGAGGGTAACTAATCCCCCTCTTACGCCCACCATTCCCCCAAACACAACCAATCAAAATTTACATATAGCCATTTTGTTCAACGTAGCAGAAAGTTCTGGAAATTAGGTCTTTGAGATGACCACCCCCCCCCCACCGGCCCTCAGGGCAAGGGATGTAAGTTATGCCCTGGGACATATAAGGTTTCTATTGAAAGGTTTGTAGTATAAACTTCAAAAGGGCTAATTTGATTGGAAATTGAAAGGGCTAATGTCTTTTTTAATAGTTGAAATTGACTGTAGAGTGACTAACACGCCTCTCATGCCCACCGTTTTTCCAAACACATCCATTCAAAATTTTGAGAAATCCATTTTGTTTAACGTAGTTGAAAGTTCTGGAAATTAGGTCTTAGAGGATGACAACCACCCTCACAGTCCTTAGGGCAAGGGTTGTAATTTATGCCCTGGGGGCATATAAGGTGTTTATAGAAAGCGTTGTCGTGGACACTCAAAAAGGGCCCATTCGATTGGAAATCGAAAGGCCTAGTGGCCATTTTAATAGTCGAAAGTGATTGGAAGGCTTGACATTTTTATAGTAAAGATCGATGTGGGTATAACGTATTATTTTTGTTGTTGTTGTTGTTGCTTAGACCAGGGCACTTCGTATCGAAGGAGTTGTCGTAGGAACTTCGAAAAGGGCTCATTTGATTGAAAATAGAAAGGGATGATTCCCTTTTTAATCGTCTAAAGTGATTGGAGGGAAATTAATCCCCCTCCCACGCCCACCCTCTCATTTGCGATTATGTTTAAAAACTAAATGTTGCCCTAAGATTAAATCAAAATGCATTGTGTTAATGCTAATTCCTAATAAAGCATCTCAGCAGTATCCCAAGAATGACTGAGGGTATTAAATTCAAACTTTCGAGGGTACTTCTGCTCTTAAAATTTAACCAAATCAAAATAGCGTAAGTGTATACAAGCTATCAAAGAAAGTAAACAGATTTTTTTTCGAATGGTATCAAGTTTTCCATTTCAAGCCAACTAGAGGAGGTATGAAACTAAATTTAACACTATTATTTGTGTCCAGATTTTTAAAAGGGTGTATGTTGTTAAAAATTGCTGACAATTTTTCTCCAGCATACAAATAGCAGGACAAACTATAAATTCTTTAAAAAAAAAACAAAAGATTTAATGTATTATTTTATTTTCCCCTAAAAAGACTATGTCAATATAAAACGAACAGAAATTAATTAAAAAAAACTTTTTCCACAAACTAAGTTTTTCAAAGAAAAGTAAAGAACTTAATTAAACAAAAAATGAGCAAAAATAAAATCAAATAATCTACCAAGCGTAAAGCTACCACAAATCAGCATCGATAAATAAATGAAACCCAAAACAAACAGAAATTACAATAAATAACCGAGTCAAACACAAAACGAGCAGAAATTAAGATAAGTTGGGCTCAAAACCCCTATGCCTTCCCAAGCCAAGAACATAATTTGCACTTCACTGAAAAAATACAAATGAATGTGCATTGTCAGTTTAATACACATATACTGTTATTTAGCAATCAAAATGTTAATACTATTTGATTTATTAAAGTTATAAAAGTAAGAACATTTATATTTTTTTCAGTAAAGTGCAAATTAGGTTCTGGCCTTGGTAACGCACAGGGTTTCGAGCCCAACTTATGTTAATTTCTGCTCGTTTTGAGCTTGACTCGATTATTTAGTGTAATTTCTATTTGTTTTGGGTTTCATTTATTTGTCATTGCTGATTTGGGATAGTTCCACGCTTCGTAGATTATTGGATTTTGTTTTTGCTCATTTTTTGTTTAATGGAGTTCTTAAATTTTCTTTGAAAAACTTATTTTGTGGAAATTTTTTTTTAATTAATATCATTAGAGCTTGGAGGTGGAGATACTTGGGCCATGTTCTCCGAATGCAGGACACTCAGATTCCAAATGCCACTTTTTACTGGCACCCAAACGGAATTCGAAGACGGGGAAGACCTCGGAACACATTGTGACGAACACACCAATATTATCAGCGCAGTATCCATGCTTCTTTTTAACCCGATTGGGAAGACATATACGCAGCTGCCCAGTTCAGAAAAGAGTGGTGAAGTCTTGTAGATTCCCTGGGTACCCTTGGTGGTACAGGCGGATCTAAGGTCTAAGGTAAGGTTAAACCCTACTTCCCTGCTTCCTCCCAATACAAATTTGGAGGGATGTATTATTTTAGTGATAAATATCATTCTCGAAGGATTGTTACAAACATTAGACTTGAATGTAAAAAACGGGGCATTTAATAATTGAATGGTTATCCAGATGATTGCATATCAAACCTACAGATGGTGAAGCGTACAGTATGAGGGCTGAGGGAGCGAATTATTTTTATTATGGAGACATTAGTTTATTTTGGATGATTGTGCTTTGTTTTGATAAGAAAAATTACTAGCTAAAAAATTGTTGCTTTACTTAAACCATTTTTATGTAAAACTTAAATCCTGATTTAAAGAGTAGGATTTGATTGGGCGGTAACCCTCCTCGGGTTAAATGGCTAAGTGTGTTAATATCTATTTTCAGAATATGCTATTCAACAAGCTTGTCACATGGTAAGATTTATTTTATTAGGCTAATACATTTATTTCACTATTATTAATATTTTTATATCAAAGTGCCCCTTAAACTTCATTGTTACTCCTTGATGACCTGCTTAGACTCAATAGTAACCATAAAAGCTCCCAAAACAGAGGTGCTGGTAAGGCGACATCAAGACATTAACCCTCCTCGGGTTAAATGGCTGAGTATGTTAATATCTATTTTCAGAATATGCTATTCAAAAAATGAGGCGCATTGCTTGTCACATGTTAAAATTTATTTTATTAGGCTCACACATTTATTTCACTATTATTCTATCAATTTCCCTGAAGTGGAAAGTTTGAATTAGAAAACTTTCCAGTCAGAGTCAAGGAAAACATCCTTGAAAGAGAGAACCTCTTAAAACTTTAAAAAAGAAGATAGGTTCCTCAGAATGAGCTACTAGCCTAATAATATGGAAAGAACCTGTTGACGGAATTGAGTAGGCAATGTGACTATAATTATTTAATTTGGGACCATGAATGTTGACCTCAGGAGCTAAAATGAAACGTCAATGTGTGTTGCGCTCTGTATATTACATTTGCGCTTGAATACAGATAGCAGCCTGGCCTTTTGTACTTAATTTTGGACCATAGTCATTAACCAGACGAACCTTGCCGCTTGATGCGCTCTGTGGATTTATGAGTAAACTTAAATTAGCGTTTGAATCGCCTGCATTGATTACCAAAGATCACGATACCTCTAGGATTACCTGCTTTTTCAGCTAAGATAATTTTTACATACAAAAGAAATACTTCTAATAAACATTGGTTTAAATCTGGAAAAAACCTAAGAAATTGCTATTAACATCTAAAATATGGAAACCAGAAACTTCGGACAATATGCTGATCAAATTACGTGGCTACTTCTAAAGAATATGACCAAACCCTTCAGTGAGCCTATTTACTTTTTTTTACATATAGTTTTTTAATGTATAATTATAGTTTTATATATCATAGCACGTATATATAATAGGTTATAATATAATATATAGCAATTATTTCAATATATTTAACCTTTAATATATATATATATATATATATATATATAATATATATATATATATATATATATATATATATATATATATATATATATATATATATATATATATATTATATATATATATATATATATATATATATATATATATATATATATATGTGCGTGTGTGTGTATAATTTTTACATAAGTGTATAATTTTTTATATTAAGAAAATAAATCTTTTTTTAAATTTGAAGCTTAGCAAACAAACAAAATAGTGTTGATTCAAAGGATGAGTGAACTCATTTTTCCGTCATAGACAAGAGGTTGCTACCAGCTATAGTTGCAAAAGAATAGAACAGTTTTAGGTCAAGAGATTAAATTCTAGATCAATTTTAGGTCAATTTTAGGTACATTTTAGGTCAATTTTAGGTTTTAAATTTTAGTTCAATTAGGTCAGGAGAAGGGGCAATTGTAATAACAAAAAATATACATGGGAGCAACCTTGAAAATCTGGTAAAAGTGTGATTTTTAAGAAATTTATGTTGTTTTTTTTACTTTATATTTATCCAGAGAATACTTCTTCATTAATGATCTCGTTTCAAATTGCTGGAGTGTTGTGCATGTACGGGACGACAGTATCACTGAGGGACTTTGGATTTGGAAATGGCAATCTGGCATAATATTCTATTAAATTGGGATATTTGCTCTCAAACTCAAACCAGGTTTCAAACAAAAAAAGGGAAAGAGCTACATCAGAATAGTTTTGATGTTTTGATACATTTTAGCAAGGAAATAAAACCAATGATTTTTTCTATTTTGAACTTGAACTTTTGCTGCAATGAGAGGATTGCCGTGTTGACCTTTTCCTAAGGTGTATTCCAGAAAATCTGTATATGAATTGTTATAATTTTCGGTTAGCAGTGGTTATATTCTTTCGATTGACCGTTTTTATAGCTTTAGTGAGCTAATTGTTCGTGAGAGAGAGAAAAAAAAGAGAAGAGGGGAGAGAGAGATAGAAAGCGATAAACGAAGAATAGCGAAAAAAACAATGTAAATCGAAGCCCGTGGAAAAATGAAAACAATCTGTTCCATACCTCCTCTCCGCTGTCTTCTAGACAGTAAGTAGGGTGGGACAAGATGACTTGAAATCCCATTTTGAAGATGAGGGATGATGGGTTATGTAAAAATTTTCCGTGATTCACAAAATTTTTTGTGTACTGTAAGCTCATATACTACTACTACTATTAACAACTCATTGTAGCACTAAGCCACCTGAGGCCAACACAGCTACGCGCGCTTCTCCTCCATGCTAATTTATTCAAAGCCTTTTTACACCCTCCCAAGAGGGTTTCCATTTCCCTTAAATCTTTCTTTACGACATCCTCCCACCCCTACCGCGGATGACCTGCTTTCCGTTAAGCCCTAGGTGGTTGGCTAAAAAGGACAATCTTCGGACATCTATCATAATTCATCCGCAGAACATGACCTAACAATCGCAATCTTTCTCTCATTATAGCCCTAGAAATCGGTATTGAACCACACTCTTCGTACAGCCCATTGTTTGAAATACGGTCAGTTAGACGGTTAACCCATGCTTCAGAATCATATTTGACCACTATCATCACTGAAGCTTCCAATATTATAATCTTGATTCGCAGACTTATCTTCCAATAGTTACAAACTTTTTTCAACTGTGAAAATACACCCTGAGCCTTGGCTATTCTACTTATAACATCCTCAATGCTTCCAGCATCTTTACTAAAAACATTACCAAGGTAAGTGAAGCTGTCCCCTTGATCAATCTTTTCACTATGTAACGCCATCTATCTTCGCTTATTTCTAGCCAAAAAAGACTTAGTCTTCTTAACATTGAGGTTCAAACCTATACTAGCACACTGAATTTTCAAAACCTCTAAAAAAATCATTCAGTTTGCTCACACTTTCATCTAGAATGCTTAAATCATCAGCATTAGAGGGGCAAACGGACCTCAAATTTTGACTTGTTGTAGGGGGAAGAAGTAAATCTAAAGACACCACGCGTATCCGTGCCATCAAATAGCTCACGTGCAGTATATTAAGAACAGCCTGGGAATACACTTAAAACTTTTAGACAGTGAAGGAGGAGCACGTGAATTTGAAATTATGGGCTGAAGGTCGACCATAATTTTCGTCTCCAATCAATATAAACGTTAATTTAAGCTTAAAATTTCAGTGAGTGTTGGGGAGGAGGGGGGAGAGGAGAGTAAAAATGGACCACAGATCTTGACTTGAGGGAAGGGGCTAAGGAGAATCGTCTATGGAGTTAGTTTATAATCTGTTTAAAACATTTGGGACTATAAGTTGGACTAAATCTAAATTAAACTAAAATCAATTCCTGCTGAAGTAGTGATATAAAACGAAAGAATCCATGTGTACCCAAGTTAAAAAAAATAATGCATTTACATTATCACAGGAACAGCTTGGGGGATTATGTTGAGGGGGTGACTAGGGATTTCAGAAGATGTTAGGGGACTAGCTTGACTTTGACGTTTGGATTGGGACCAGGAGCAGAAATAAGTTGAAGTAGACTTTGCATCCACGTTATATAAATGCGAGGTCTCTATCAAATTTTGGCTGCATAGATTTGTAACACCGGTAAATGGGCCAAAATGTGTTTTATGTGATGGTTTTGTGTGCTACAGGGAATGAAAACAAGTCATAGTAGATCTTACTGAAAGCCAAAGCTATTTGAAACAATTTTTCTTTGAATTGTATACGCCCAAAATGGGCTCGAATTTGTTTCTTCCCCAACTGACTAACAATTTATTGTGCATAACTAGTACACACTAGTACTACTACTACTACTACTAACAACTCACCGCAGCACCAAGCCGCCTGAGGCCAACACAGCTACGCACGCTCCTCCTCCACCCCAATCTATTCCCCCTACAACAAGTCAAAATTTGAGGTCCGTTTGCCCCTCTAATGCTGATGATTTAAGCATTCTAGATGAAAGTGTGAGCATATATACTGGACCATACAAAACCGATAATAAATCAATATATACGTTAAGGTAAAAAAAGACCTTAACGATTAATAACTTTGGAAGAAAAATATGCCTAAATATCAATTCTTAGCGCAAAAAGTTGAAATTTTATTTACGTTGATCTGCTTCAAAATTGCAGACTGTAAAAAAGGTACAACTTTACGGAATAGATCTAGTTGTACTGATTCGTGACTTTCAGTTTATCTTCAAGACAATAAAATAATTATTTAGAATAGGTGACCTTGACATGCATTTATTTAAACAAGTAAACGAAAAAAACTTGTTTGTTATCAAATGACAACAAAACATAACATAAAAAACCTCTTAAAATAAAAATGTAGGTTGAAATTCATTCATATTTGAAGATGTCTACATGATTAGGGTCAGGACGAATTCATCCCTGTAGTTTATAAAATTGTGTATATTTTCAATTCATGATGCAAATCACACCCTTTTCATTTACCTAAAACTGCATTAAAACAAAGGTTCATCAGATAAAACTACTGTTGATCGGAAATTTCAAATATGTATTCACATTTTTTTTCAACTTTTGAGTTACAATAAAACATTTTGAAAACCCTTCATAAAAAAATGAACGAGTTAAATAGTTTCCAAATGTTAAGCAATAATAAAAATAAATCAAATAAAAACGGACGGAAAAATATTTTCAAAAGAAACCTGTTGTTAATAGCAAAGTGAAGAGACATATAAACAAGTTCATGGTAATGAGCCATAAGTAAGGTGAGCCATAAGTGGTGATGCTAAAAAAAAACACGATCTTTGATAACAAGATACATGAAAAAATTAGCCTTTGGTGTCTAGACTTTTTTTTTAATATTAATTTTTTGTTTAATTCATTAAAATCAAGTTACCCCTTAAAAGTTAAGTGCCTGAAAAAGTTTCCCCAACTTTCAAAAAAGTGGCAGAACACTCCAAAAAGACGATTAATCTTGAAAAAAATTACGCCACAAAATGTAGCATATCAGAGAATCCTTTTTCAGAGGTAATAAGGCCCTACGAGTCTTCAGAGTTATGTACGGAGATGGAAGATTTTGTACTTTTTCCGAGAAGAATGATCTCAAAACCATGATTATTTTTCGTTTGTTTGTATTTTTCCTGTTAAAATGTTATGTGCCCTATCTTTGTGGCAGAAAAGGGCGTACCACAGATGAGCAACCTTTAATACCATTTCGCGGCAAAAAAACTACCGTGCTAGAAGTTTTGCGAGTTCAGGGTGCTAGGATAGGTTTGAAAATAAATATTAAGACAACTAAGTCACTAAGACTAGGACTAAGTGAAGGTGAAAAGGTGACGTTGGGTAACAAAACCATTGATTACGTGGACAGCTTCACCTACGTTGGTATTATTATTAATAAATACGGTGGGAGCAGTGAAGATGTTAAAAGTAAAATAGCCAAGGCTCAGGGTGTTTTTTCACAGTTAAAAAAAAGTTCGGAAGAATAGGAAGATAATTCTGCAAACCAAGATTCGCATATTGGAAGCTGCAGTGATGACAGTGGTCAAATATGTATCTGAAGTACGGGCGCTCCAAAAGCGGATGAAGATTTGCTAGATGTTTTCCAGAGAAATTACCTATGGATTGTTCTAGGTCATGCGTGCCCATAAGCTGAATTTTATGGAAGGGGGGGGGGGGGGGTTACCTGGTCTAATCAGCACTTCCAATGTTGGATATCAGCCCCGGTGCTGCGTCAGCGCATGCATCGAGCAGTGCCGACGGGATGCCCGGTCGACTGCCGCCGAAGTGTCGTAACACCGCCGGCACGCCGCCGGCCGAGGCGGCTGCGTTCCACTGACTGAATCCAATTGAGCCAATTCTTTGTTGCGTCAACCGCAATGATAAGGCTTTTCTTTTCTCGTATGGTTAAGGATTTCGATTTTCCTGTTTAGAAGTCAAGTGTGGTTTTACAAATTAAACAAACAAGTGCGTACACAAACAGTTTGCAAGAATTCCCTGTATTTCCAGGGAGAGTTTTTATTATCTCTAATCACCATCTCAATAGTTATATCTATTATACCACCTGGAAAATGAATTTTTCCCTGTTAAATCTGTCTAAATTTTCTTAATAAGTATTTCATTAGTTTGAATATTTCACCCATATACAATGGCAACTACTTTAAATGTAAAGACAATTATTAGTAGAGACCTAATTGTAATTGCAAATTTTAACCCAGACTCTAATCTTGGAAAATAGGCTACTGGTCAATCTTGAACAAAGGATCTTAAAATTGAAGTACCTCAGTCATGAACAGATTCAATCACTGGCATGTGTTGTGAAAAAGAGTAATCATATTTAATTAGGCTTGGCTACAAGATTGTAGTCAGCCAATCCCAACTATCTGCATCAGGTCCAAGATTAAGAACCCGCTGTCCTGGTTCAGGGAAGATATATTTTAATCAAAACACTTGCCCAAGATGACACACTGTCCAAGTACTTAGGGTTTTTACCCTAAATCCTCTTCCATGTAGCACATATGATCTTTCTGTTCCAGCCACTTTCACACATTGTCTCTCCCACCACACACAGTTGTCACACTGACCTCTGCAGTAGATTCTACCCTTTTTCCTAATGGCCCTCATAGATGACTTTTACAAAGTTGCCAACTGCAACCCAAATAAAAACTAAGTTCACATTCCTTTTCACTATCTACCCAAGAGAACTGTCTGAATTGTCATCAGAAGTCACTGTCTGAACCTTTTCAGCTTCATTTTCGCACTTAGTGCTGTCTTCTCACCAAATCTCTTCACAACCTGCTTCTTTGTTTTTCTTGTTTTTTTTGCTTCAATTTTTTCTTTTCACTTCTTCCTTGCCTTCCTTGTAGCAAAGGCAGCTTCAATCTTGGCCTTCACTGATGTATTAGTGAGCACTTTTGTTCTGCCCTTCTTTCTTCCTTGAAGCATTTTGTTTTCTTGGTGGTGCTGGGATGTGGTTGTACTTATTCAGGTGTGACTATCCTATTTCACAGTGGTTGCAAAATCAAAGGGCTTACTGAAAGCACTGGGTGAGAGGATGGCAGTGCAGGATGGGATGGGGTTGGAGTTAGAATCTCTGACGAGCTTGGCAACCTGCTACCAGCTGTATGGGCTAAAAAACATTTGGTTGGTCTGTATTTAAGAGCACAGATCTTCATTATCAAAACAATCTGGATTGAAAGGAGATATACCCCCCCAAATCCCTTCTGGTTGTTTGATGGTATGAAAGCTAAGGGGAAAGATTTTCTTACCAACCCAGCTGAAATTTTAATGGTGACAGTTCTTCTTGATGGTGATGGCTGCTCGATGAAAAAGAAAAAAATACTACTAATTTTAATAATTATTCTGTTAAGAATACATAGCTGTTTGATATTTCAACTATTATGCAAGGGTTCTGAAATACCGCAGCCATTTCGTTTCTACCAGATTTCTACTACTCTTGATGAATAACGAAGGAGATCAGTGTCCAGCCAGCGACTGGGGAAGTTTCTAACTCGTGAATAAGCCCAAAAATGATATGAATCAAAGCTGTAATTAGAGAAAGACTGATCAAAACAAAAATATTTTCGGTCAACAATGACTGCGCCAGCGGCGCGCCACTGCTGCTATATTTTGCCCCCAGCCGCCGCCGACCTTCCCTTGTCGGCACGGCGCCACGGTTTAATTGTATAACAGAAATCTCGAAATAAAAATATAAAAATAAAAGGCAGCGTCATTCAGCCAGGGGGCTGGTGCCCCCTGCCACTCCTTATAGGTGCCTATGTTTTAGGTACCCAGCTGACTGACCGTGTTTCAAATAATAGGCTGTGCGAAAAGTATGGTTCTATCTCGCTTTCTAGGGCTATAATGAGAGAAAGATTGAGATGGCTAGGGCGCGTTCTGTGAATGAAGGATGACAAATTGCCAAAGATTGTCCTTTTTGGCAAACCGTCTAGGGCTAAACTCAAAAGAAGGTCGTCCACGGTTGGGGAGGGAGGATGTCACAAAGAAATATTTAAAGGAAATGGGAACTTCCTGAGAGGGTGTAAAGAGGGAGGCTGTGAATAGATTGGAATGGAGGAGGAACGTGCGTACCTGTGTTGGGCTCAGGTGACTTGGTGGTACGGTGAGTTGTTAGAAGTAGTAGTGGTAGTATTTTGCCCCATAGAGGGAAAAAGCTGTACAAAAATACTTCGATAAGCGTATCAAACATTTGTTTGTATTCATTTTTGTTCCGTTTTTACGAGTCGGACAAAGATTTCGGGGATGGGGGCTCAAACTTCCTAACCCCCCTGGATACAGCCTTGAATGCAGGGCCATAGATCTCCTCTTGTTATAGAAAATATCTTCTAGGTAAGATAAAGAGATTACAATATTACAAAGGAAAGCAAGGCTATTTTTGTTGTTTATCTAATAAATCTTCCTCTTGCCTCCTTTCTAAAGTTAAATAAAAAAAGAACAAGTTTTTTTTCAACTGAAAGTAAGTAGCAACACCAAAACTTAAAACGAACAGAAATTATTACTTATATGAGGGGAGCTGCCCTCTCCTCAATACCTCGCTCTTTGCACTATAATTGTTTTTAGAACATTTAAAAAAGCTTACAATTCTAAATAAACTGCCCGTGCCCGTGCTGAACAAAATGGCTATATAAAAATTTTGACCGGACGACTTTGAGGAAAAAAGGAAACTAATAAGACTTTCAATATGGATAAGTCCTTTATTAGACAGTGAAAAACAAATACAGAAGCTATGAATATTTCGAAGACAT
This sequence comes from Artemia sinica, assembly GCA_027921565.1. NCBI lineage: Eukaryota > Metazoa > Arthropoda > Branchiopoda > Anostraca > Artemiidae > Artemia > Artemia sinica. The sequence continues at coordinate 95,577,661 of CM051256.1, read as the reverse complement.
GGTCGGTCCTCACCATCAGCAGAAAGGTTTTCTGCTGATGATGAAGACCGACGGTGTCTTCAAAATATTCAGAACTTTTGTATTTGTTTTATCGCTGTCTAATAAAGGACTTATCCCTATTGAAACTCTTATTAGTTTCGTCGAAGACAGGCAGTGTAATCTTTGAAAAAAATTCAACGAGGAAAAAAGAGGGTGGGAGGGGAGCTAGTTGCCATCCTATTTTTTTGGTAATTAAATAGGGCACTAGGACTTTAAATTTTCGTTCAAATGAGCATTTTCTCGATATTCTAGGACTGTTGGTTCGATGTGATCACCCCTGGGGAAAACAAACAAATAAACACGCATCGGTGATCTTTCTGTCTGCAAAAAATACAAAAATCCACATTTTTGCCAACGGGAGCTTGAAATTTCTGAAAGGGGTTCTCGAATACACTGAATCTTATGATGTGATTTTCATTAAGATCCCTTGACTTTTATAGGGTGGACCTTTTTTGAAAATCAGGCAAATTTTCTCAGCCGCGTAGCTTTTGCTGGGTAACAATAAAGTTAATGAATTTGGAATCAATTATATATTTGGAATCAGCATTAACAAGGAGATTCTTTTGATATAACTGTTAATATCAAAATCCTTTTTTAGAGTTTCGAATTCTATTGAGCCTTGTCGCTTGTTTGATGGAGAATTCAGATCGCATCTGATGGACTGAGCCAGACTAGACGAGTCAAAGCGTTTGCTCGTTGATTTTGATTCAGTTACCCCCTGCCTGTTTGAGTGTATTGTGCAACTAAAAAACTCAAATATTAGCCAATTATTAAATCATTTTTACTTTCTTGACAGTTTTATTTTTATTTTCTTATTTGTCTCTGAAAATTTTATTGAGTTATTCGTAGAAACAAAAAATCCTAAGGGAAAACCATTCATTTTCTCGTTTTAGGGAGGAATTGATGTAAAAGTTTCCTTTATCCTTCCCTAAGTTAATGGAAGCGTAAGTACATTTGAAATAAATGAACCAAGTGAAGTGTATGAAAAATACTAAGTTTTGGCTTAATCGACAGATAGATAAATGAAGTGGAAAAATCAGTCATTCATTTAAATGAATCAACGTCCTTTCATGGACTGCTAGCCAAGGGGCTAGGCACCAAGTAATTGATATTTACCATAGACATGAGCGTGTTGGCCGTAAGAAATGAACATTGGAATGGCACATTATGAATACCACTTTGATATGACTTTTTACTTGTCTGGGTAAAACTTTTTTCAAAAAAAGTCCTGGTAATTTCTCTTAGTTTTTAATGAACATAGTTTTGTTATTGGCTAATTGATATTTTTCTTATATAAATTTTTGTGCCTAAGAACTAAATTGTTAGAATAAGGCAAATTTTGTACCTTTAAAAATGAAAATTTTTTGGCCATTTTGGGCGTCAAAAATTGATGCTACTCAATTTTTTTTTTTTATATTTTGTCCTTCTTGGGCTCATATTACTTGGTGTACATGCAAAGTAAGTTGCAAGCTGATTAAAGAAGAAACAAATTTGGGCCTATTTTTGACACCACGAACCAATACAAATTCCCCTGAAGTTTAAGCCAATCAGACAAACCGAATTTTTTGCTTCAGTTCCAGTTGTCATACCAATACCGCCAAACTTCGAAATGTACAGTTTTCTTTGAAGTTTACCATTCCCTATTTGCTTGTCCTGTAAGCTCCAAGCCTAATAGTTACAAAGAAAGTAGATACGACATGTACCCTACATACCCTGGGGCGAGCGGAGTGAATAATAACAATCGGTACTTGTTTAAACATATGCTACACAATAGAGAACGGCGGCTTTTGAAAAATATAATGCTTGTAGACAGATAAGGGTATAAAATATCAACTTTAAGGGAATGTTCAAAGACACTATGTGCATCAAGGTTGCTAAAAAGGCATATATATGAAACCTTAAGAATAGTTAAGGGTATCAAGAAATAGAGAATGGTGGCTTGTGAAATATAATGCTTGTAGACGGATAAGGGTATAACATATTAACTTTAAGGGAATGTTGAGAGACACTATGTGCATCAAGGTTGTTAAAAAGGTACATACATGAAACCTTAGAATAGTTGAGGGTATTAAGATGAAAATTTTAGGGAATGCTCAGGACTATGTTAAATTAAATAAAAAGACACTATGTGCATCAAGGTTGCTAAAAAGGCATATATATGAAACCTTAAGAATAGTTGAGGGTATTAAGATGAAATTTTTAGGGAATGCTCAGGACTATGTTAAATTAAATAAAAAGACACTATGTGCATCAAGGTTGCTAAAAAGGCATATATATGAAACCTTAAGAATAGTTAAGGGTATCAAGAAATAGAGAAGGGTGGCTTGTGAAATGTAATGCTTGTAGACGGATAAGGGTATAACATATTAACTTTAAGGGAATGTTGAGAGACACTATGTGCATCAAGGTTGTTAAAAAGGCACATACATGAAACCTTAAGAATAGTTGAGGGTATTAAGATGAAATTTTTAGGGAATTCTCAGGACTATGTTAAATTAAATAAAAAGACACTATGTGCATCAAGGTTGCTAAAAAGGCATATATATGAAACCTTAAGAATAGTTAAGGGTATCAAGAAATAGAAAATGGTGGCTTGTGAAATATAATACTTGTAGACGGGTAAGGGTATAACATATTAACTTTAAGGGAATGTTCAAAGACACTGTGTGCATCAAGGTTACTAAAAAGGCATATATATGAAACCTTAAGAATAGTTAAGGGTATCAAGAAATAGAGATTGGTGGTTTGTGAAATATAATGCTTGTAGACGGATAAGGGTATAACATATTAACTTTAAGGGAATGTTGAGAGACACTATGTGCATCAAGGTTGCTAAAAAGGCATATACATGAAACCTTAAGAATAGTTGAGGGTATTAAGATGAAATTTTTAGGGAATGCTCAGGACTATGTTAAATTAAATAAAAAGACACTATGTGCATCAAGGTGGCTGAAAAGGCATATATGCGAAACCTTAAGAATAGTTAAGGGTATCAAGAAATACAGAATGGTGGCTTGTGAAATATAATACTTGTAGACAGATAAGGGTATAACATATTAACTTTAAGGGAATGTTGAGAGACACTATGTGCATCAAGGTTGTTAAAAAGGCACATACATGAAACCTTAAGAATAGTTGAGGGTATTAAGATGAAATTTTTAGGGAATGCTCAGGACTATGTTAAATTAAATAAAAAGACACTTTGTGCATCCAGGTTGTGAAAATCACGTACAAGCAGCATGTCTTGACTGGCTAAGGGTATTAAGTTGAAACTTTCAGGACTTGTTCGAATAAATCAATCGATAACATGTGAATCCAGGTTGTCAAATGATATATCTCGATATTTAAGGAAATAGCTACAAACACTAGGTTGAAAATTTCTTGAAGTGGTGTGAGGGATTTGAACTAAATCAAAAGACATTATATGAAACCAGTTGTGAACTATAATGACCATACATTAAATAAGGGCGAATTTTCTTTAATAAGACAATGAAAAACAAAAAAAGGACTTTTTGATACATAAATAAAACCATAAGTCCAGATAAATCAGCTTCATATCAGGAATCCCTTATCAATAGAAACAAGCAAAACGAAAAGATAACCAGCCAAAACAAAACTCATTTTGTTTTTTTTTATATTTGTTTTATTTTTTTTGTTTTGTTTTATATTTCGTTTTATATTTGTATCCCTTACAAAATGATAACTAGCCAAAACAAAATATATTGGAAAAACACAACAGACCATTTACAAAAAAGAAAAACGAAAGGAAAACTTAGCCAGGTTGTCAAAAAAGTGTCGTGAACTAAACAGTGGAGGTTCTGGCCTCTTTTGCTCCTGGGACAAAATCTTGATTAGTCCCCTCCTTGTCACACCAAAAATTGTAGGCCAAACTTTACCAAAATATTCATGTATTAAAACATTTGCCAATCATTTAAATCTGACTTTTTCTTATTTTAGCCTCACCAAAAGTATCTCTTCCCAATTGATTGCTACTAATTCTTTCATTCGGTTTACTTACTTATTGCTTAAGATTCAATTTAAAATTGCTTAAATTTGATCTGCTTACCTTTATTTTCAACGAAACGTGATTAAGATACGGGAAAAATGAAAGTTTCAGATTCAATATGCTTATAATTTAATACAATTTATTTATATTTCAATTTGCCTCTATTTTATTTTAATAAGAGCAAAATTTCGAAAATTATAAAATAAAAATGACCGTTGGATTATAGTTTTGAAATTTCTGTGCCCGGGGCAAGTGCCCCTCTGTCTCTCCCCAAAACTACCTTCAGGTCTAAAGACCAGAACATCATTTACACTTTACTGTAAACAATTTGTATTTCGAACATTATGTTTTCATTTGCCATAAAATCAACGAAAAAACAGAAAGAAATTACCGTACGAAGACCGTACAAATCACCCTAAGAAATCAAGATACGAAAATAATATTGCATAAACTATGGTGATTATTTTTGTATCAAAGCCATATGCGAATACTTCGTTTTCCTACTCACCAATATGGGGGAAAAAAAAAATCAACAATACTTTCTCTTTGCGGACTCAATTTCACATGTGGAGACGTTAAGTGTAATTGTCCAGGGTAAATATTCAACGGGATTGAATTGTCTATAGGATCTTTCCGTGGGGAGAATTCTTCCGTGAAGAGAGAGACGGGTTTCCCGGTATTATTTAAAAAGCAATCGGAAATTAAATAAAAAAAACAAGTTTTTTCCAACTGAAAGTAAGGAGTAACATTAAAATTTAAAACAAACAGAAATTTTGTATATATGAAGGGGTTTTCCCCCTTCTCAATGCCTCGCTCTTTACGCTAAAGTTTTTCTTTTTGTCCCAATTCTTTAAGAACGACTCCTGAAATACAAGGGTCGTTCAATTAGAACAATAAGAAGCTTTTTAACAGTACTAAAAAACTTTAGCGTGATGAGCGTTGTATTGAGGGGGTGGCAACCCCCTCATATACTTAATAATTTCTGTTCGTCTTAAGTTTTAACGTTGCTCCTTACTTTCAGTTCAATTTTTTTTTTTATTTCATGGTATAAACTAAGGCAAGGACTTTTGCACTTTGCTCCAGTAAAAAGTGACTTAGTAACTAGCCAGTAGGTTCACAGTTAATTTGATAGGTTTCAGAGAACAATTACAGTTCGTTGATAGCTCTTAATAAACGACTAAAATATCACGACTTGGGAAAAGAAGAAGCAAGAATTGCTTCTTCGATACAATACAGTAAATTTAGACATTTCATACTTCAATCCCATATGTCTGGTGTAGGCTGCATTTTCTGGGTTCCACAAATGTTTGGGTATAGGCTGCATTTGCTGGGTTCCACAAATTTCTGGGTATAGGCTGCATTTGCTGGGTTATGAAGAGTTAAAATACTGCCTACTGAATTACTGCCCACTAACAGTTAAATTACTGCCTACTACCAGTCATTTATCTTAAAATAAAACTATTTATATACTTTTAAAATCACTCCTCATTTTTATTTGAAATTCAGTAATTTTTTTTTGTTTAAATTTCCCAAATCTCACAAATGGCATCTTAGGAATTTAAGCTTTCAATAAATTACGCTTTTTTCTTTTTGTTACTTAACGTTTCTTTCTTTTTACTTATGGTTCTAAAATTTCTATTGGCAAGATTTAAATGTTTCTCAGAGCTTTATAAGCCTAATAAGTAATCCCCAGGGTCAACATCGCCCCTACAGTGGAATGACTCTAAATGCTGTAAACTACTCATTTTCCACAGATACTTTTTAGTAAAAAAATGCAAAGATGGCTGTTCTTGGTTGTCTGATCAAACAGTAACCCTTAGGGATCGTTGTTGGGGTCAAGATTCCTAGAATCTGTAAAGGGTATACTCTGGAAACACCACGTGCAAAGAAAGTTAAAGATTTCTAGTGGTGTTAGAGGAGATCAAGTAGGTCTTGAATCTTAAATTAGGGAGGGAAAAGAGATTAATTGAAAGATTCTGTGTCTATCCAGCCCGACGAAATAACGTATTTACAGTGTCACTAGAATCAATTGGGGAATTAATCTAAAAAATTCATTAGCTATTAGGAAAGGGAAGGGCAAGGTTAGAGTTAGCGGTGATCATATTTTGTGCTGATGAAGGAGGAAGGGGCTATATAGATCTTTTTCTGGTTATGCATAACACTTTTTTACTATAGTATTCTATGAGAATTAAAATTCTTCCACAAGTAATTAACAAGGTAAATCAAACGGAACTGCGTTACTAGGCTATAAAAATGGTGTATGTGCAATATTTTGGGAACGGCTTAGGTTACCAAGCTAGTACCTTCAGAGAGTGTTGAAAGAAAGTAGAAAGTAGAACACTTTTTTTGTAGAGAACTCAGAACTAACTTGAAAAATATCGAAATTCAAATGTTAGTCAATATTCATTAAAATGAAAATAAAAATACAAACCGAAATTGCTACACAAATTAATACATTTACTGAATTTTAAAAATATTGAATAGCTCAGTAAGAATAGTTCACTCAACAGAGAAGATAGCTATTCCATTAGGAAATAAAAATGGATATAGCCTACTCTTAAAAATAATATTACTTAAATACCAAATTGATGTAATTCTATTTTTTAAACTTTCCGTAACCGATAGCGCTGAAAGATCAAAAACAATCTGGAGTTATATCGCATTAAATTTTTTTATTATAGATTAATTATTTCTTATTAGAACTTGCAATTAAAAGGACTTCAAAGATTTACTTTTATAGAAGATTTAAATATGCAGTTATTTATTTGTTGCTTGAATTATAGGACAAGCTGTGCAGAACTGCATTTTTTGAATTGTGATTCACTTATTCATGGTAATGACCTAACAATCGATAATTAGCATCCACCACCGATAACTGAAACATTTAAAAAAGAACTTTTGAAATTAAATACCCGTGACTAAACTTGCACGAAAGGGTATTAAGGCAAGGCTTCTTTTATTGTTCTTATGTCTAATAAAAAATAAAATAAAAAAAGAAATTAAGATGTGTCTCTTCTAATGGACTTGTGCAGGAAATAAGACTAGGTGAAATCTGCAACATACAATTTGGTTACAATTGTCTTAAGGTATGGAACCCTTATGACTCTTATCGCACCAATCCAAGGGCGGATCCATGATTTTTTTAGGGGGGGGGCAAAATAGGTTGATCCGGAAAAAAATTTTAGGGGGGGGCGCAAAATAGGTCGATCTGATAAACTTGCGTTAGGAGCAAGTTTAATTAATGCAAACTTGAGTTAATTAAGTAAATTACACTGCTTTAGACTACGCTAGGGGGGCCCTCGCCCCCACCCTCTGGATCCGCCACTGGAACCAATTAAGTTTGGGCAATAATTACTGTTTAAAACTATCATAAGTAAGTGAAACTATCATTCTATCAACACTCATAATCGAAGCATACCTGAAAAGTTCGAAGTGGGAGATGAAGCAAGTTTAGTTCTTCAACACGGTCTAACCCAATAAAAGTATCATTGGTTATAGAATTGATCTTATGTCCGTCCAAATATAATCGTCGTAGCCTGGGGATTGTGTGCCAAGCTGTATTTGCAGCTGACGGAATTTCACAATGAGAAATGTCAAAAGACCTTAATGAAGAGTACGTTTCAAGGATAGTTGGCGATAAATAAGTGATCCTAGAAATTGAAATCATTTTAGTAATTTGATAGACAAATCGGTTACCAGCGAAAATTAAGCAGAGAAGAAGCATTATTATATTGCAGGTTATGTGAAACGCAGAGGTTATCTACAGTTATCAATAAAAGTGAACTGATTCGTAGGAAATCTCCTGATTTGAAGAAATCATCTCCAGTTAGGACAGGAAAGTCACATGAGTAATCTGCCCCATTTATAAGGTTTCAATTGTTTTTTTTTTTACTATGAATATCGATAACTGTTGATATACAGTTATAGTTCTTGAAAACATTCAGGCAAGCTCAGTTTTCAGGAGTGCTGGTTTTATAATCCTACCAATATAGGTATATACTACGAGTCAGTTTGTTAGAGCTATTTTTGCCGATACATCCTGAAAAATATGCGAAATGTTAATTTTTGTTTCGCTTAAGGTTCAACTTCACTCTATGGTTCCATGAAAAAAAAAATATTGTTTGCTTATATCAATGTTTGTTTCTTTTTCTTTTTCTTTGTGTTTCTTTGATCTTTGTATAACTTAAGCAGCCAAACCGACGCCAGCATGAGCTTCTCTTAAAACAGTTTCTCTTAAAATTCGAACATTATTCAGGAATGGTAACTATTATTTCGATTATTCTTAATAATAAAAGCCTATTGCGAAAAAAAAATACAGAAATTTTGAATGAAAGCCTGAAACTCCACGAAATTTGCATCGAATTGACAAGTCACGCTGCAGAAAAAATAAAGAAAAATGCACTTTTTCATGGGAAGTACAGACTTCTCTTTTTATGTGTCTTAGGGGTAGCCATATCAAATCAGTGGTCGTAAAAGTTTGGGAAGGGGATCAGTTGAAGAGGATTCACAATGTGTAGTGTTCTATTTAAATAATGAAAGAGATCCTGTCGCAGCACAGTGACGTTTCTGCCATTTTGGGATTATTATTTCATTCCAATTAAATCTAATTATTCTAATTATTTTAATTCCTGGACTAGGAGGATACTGCAAGATTGTTGGGATACATAACAGAGAGATGACTTTTAGATGGTTATTTAAAAGTTACTATCCATCTCTAAGTGCCCCTTATGCGTTCATACTCATAGGTCAATTGTAAGTTCCATGTGGGACAAAACCGTCTCCAAATAAACTGTTTTGTGACATCTTACAATGTCTGTATAGGAGCCGGTGTTTACCCCCCCCCCCCAAGTAGATATCCCTCCTCCCATAGAATATCCCTCCACGAAAAAAAACCTCCCTGGAAAATACCCCTCGCGACTGGTTATAAAATAATAAAAAAAAGCCTAGAACTCTTAACTCATGTTAATTTTTGATCGTTTTGAGTTTGAGTAGGTTATTTGCTGTAATTTCTATTCGTTTTGGGTTTCATTTATTTATTAATATTGTTTTGTGTTAGTTTGACACTTGAAAGATGAGCAAAACTAACTCCCAACACTTTGACAACGCTTTTGTCCGTAAGAACTTAAACAATAAGAATTTGTTAGTTCCCAAAGCCAACTATGTTTTCAAAGAAAAGATAAGCCTTCTTAAACTGTTTGGTGCCGTATGTTTGTATCTTAACTTCGATAATTTTTCGCCTCCATTTCTTTTTTCTTACTTTTTTCTTTTTTTAATTTCGCGTCCACTACTGCTAAAAATTGGAAAACTTTATATGGAAGTCTTGCAAAACTTTACAATGGGAAATTAGAAAATATGGAAAATTGCAAAAGTTTACAATGACTCAGTAGAAAAAATCGAAAAAAATGAGACGTCAATACTGAATTTACGAAAAATTGAATTTTCTTAAAACTGATGTTCAAGGTTATGGACTAGAAGCCTCCAGCATAGGGTTTTAGATAATTATGGTACCGCTTTTCATTTCAAATCACCGCTATTTTGACATATACCAAGCTCTATTTCGGAATTCCTGAAAGTTTATTTTAAAAATTAAATTTTACTCCTAAATTTAATCTATGTTGTTGTTAATATTTTTGGATTACCTTTAAGTGAAGAATTTTCTCTCAAGACATTTTTTAAAACGCTTTTTCGGTTCGGTTACAATAGCAGGCGGCTTACTTTATATTAAATTGCAGATAATGCAGTAACCTTGAAACAAAAGTTTACATTTACTGCAAACTTTACTTTAAAACAAACAAATCAATCAAGGAAACCATCTTGAAGCAACAGTGGGCAAGCAAAACGAAGTGGGGTGGCACGGCACTAGGACCGTGCTCCCTCTCTCACCCTAAAAATTTTACAGTGTGTTCGTTTTCCCAAATAATTTCGTATGATTTTGTGTAAACGGCAATCCTTGAAAACAAAGGCCATAGAGAGATTTATCTTTACCTTGCACAAGAATTGTTAGTTTCTTAGCCATGGACATGCTTAATACAAAAACAACCCAAGTACAAACTGGGAAAAGCTGCAACTTGACTGTAGAATGACTTGGTGCGAAAATGACCCAAGTTTCAGCTTCTTCACTAGCTATGGCCGAGGTTTGGAATTTTAATAAGGTTACAAAAACAAGCTAAACTCTTACTTTGTCGATATTCAGGATAGGTGAAATTGTGCAAAAAACAATCGAAAATCTTAGCTTGGTGTAAAAATTATGTGAATCAAGATGAAAATAGTCTCTCCCAAGCATCCACTAACTTTTTAATAAAAAAAATCACGTTTGAAACTAGGCACATTTGGGAATAGTGGTACATTTACCACACAGATTATATAATTATCCAGTAAGTTTACCGCAGATGATTTCTGGCTCTTCATTCTCGGTGCGAACAAAAAGCTCCTCCCACTTATTTGTGCACTTATTGTCCACTTATTGGTTGAGCCGGCCAAGTGGTTTTGTCAGTACTTGTTCCGTAGGTTATTATTCTTTGTCTACCCGTGAAAAGATCTAATGCCGCTTATGTTTATAGGTTATCTGGAGCACTCGCACTTCGGTCCGGGTTTTTATAATGGGTGAGATAGGGAAAGATCATACTGCTAATTATATAAACTGTGATTTACCCTTACAATTTTAATAGAAGGATATAAAAACTCTATATAATGTGTGTGGTCTATAATCTATAGAATCTACAAGAATCTATAGAAGAAACGCAGATTTACTAACCGACATAACTTAGTAATCTCACTGAGATAAATGTGATTTTTAAACGTGCTGAAACTATGCAAGGCGAAGAAACATTTTTCCTGTACAAAAATGTTTCTGTATGATGTATGTGATATTCTTGCCTTACAGAAATTAACAACTTAAAGAATATAAGAAAATAGCATTTACAACTAAAAATTTCAATTATACTTTAAAGATAAATGACGGCAAGGACCCCAAAAAGTTAAATTCTACTCTTTGCTAGAGAAAATCATCTATCTTTCAATAATTATATTTCTTTTTCAAGTCTAATCTTTATTTGTGTGTGCTACTTTTCCTGCAAAGTAATTGGATCAGGGAATTAAAAACTTGTGGTAGATACTTAAAGCAAATCCGTTTTTTATGCCATTCTCTCATTTTTATTATCCAGATCTCTTATAAAACAGCAAGCTTAAGATACAAACACAAGATATCTCCCTATGAAAGTAAATTTATAAGAATATTAAAAATGGTAAAAAAAAATTACCTGTTATTAGACACATTAAAGTAAAGAAGATTTGGTACATATAATTCAGGAAGAGTGGCTAACGACGTGTTTGCAAGACTCAAGTTTCTTAATGAGCTCTGGAGACTACCTATTGAGCCATGATACGATCCTTGTAGAGGGTTATGTGACAAGTCTAAAGTTACTAGGGAATCTAGACGACTGAAGGCTGACTCTGGTATGGTCTGGAAGTCGTTGTTACTTAAATCAAGGTAAACCAAATTTACCAGGGGATTGAACTGAAAAATAAAAACCTCGTTAACGTCTTTGAAATAACTGACAGCTGTCAAATGAAATCATAGCAAATTTTATTCTTTCAAAAAAGTATTACGCCTGGTGTCCAAGATCTGATTGAAATGGGGCTATGTATCTCTTTGGCCCAGAGTCACTTCGTATGAAAAGAGCTATCGTTTGAAGTTCGTGAAGGGTCCAGTTTATTGGGAATTGACAATTTTAATGCCCTTTTTAAGAGTCAAAGGCTATGGGTGGGCAACCAGCCCTCCTCTCACACCCCTATTTCCCTGAAAACATCCGATCAACATTTTTAGAATGCCATTTCGTTCTGTATAGTTGAAAAGTCTAATGACTATGCTCGTAGGGATGACATCCAACAAAAAGCTTCAGGAAAAGGGCTGTAAGGTATGCAATTCGTCTATAATTTACATATAATGCTATTTATCAGGAAGGGGCCATATTTGACCCTTGGCGTCCTAAAAGGCCAAGGGTATTCAGGCGAAGCTTCAGGGAATGTGAGAGGATTCTTGCACTAAATCAAAACACACTGTGTACATGCAAGTTGTCAAAAAGACGTATATCGAGAGTGGCTTAGGGTTTTGAGTTGAAACTTTCAGAGAATGATGAGAGAGATGATCAACTGACCAAAAAGCTATTTGTGCACGCTACTACTGCAACTACTACTGCTAATACTACTACTACTAATGCTATTAATACCGCTACTACTGCCACTACTACTACTACTGCTACTACTACTACTACTACTGCTACTACTACTACTACTATTATTACCAATACTACTACTATCACTTTAATAGCTCGTTTGGTAACAGTTTGGTAGCCCTGGCAATTTCAAGTTAATACACTCAATCGCCCTTGAGATATTGCTGATAAGTCGTAATGATAACCACCATGCACATAGTGCATGTTGATTTAGTTTTCTAGCACCATAAACTTTCCCCGAAAGTTTCTACTTTATAACCTGTTCCAGTCCTAAGATATCCTGTATATGCCATTTTGACACTTGAACGATTTTTATTTAGTACAACAATAGTATCAGTAGCAGCAGTAGTAGTATTGGAAGTAGTAGCAACAGTGGAAATGATAATGGTAGCCCTGATAATTGTGGGATTTTCACAGGGCATATTGTTGATACACCCCATTGATAGAGTGTATACACCCCAGTGATAGAGAAATACATAGGGTGTTTTCATTTAATTCGACATATCTTTCAAAATTCCCTGAAAGCTTCAACTTCATTGTCTAAGCCCTTCCTTAAGTATTGTTGATTTGCCTATTTGACAACCTTCATGCGCCAAGTTTGTTTTGATTTAGCTCAACAACACCCTCACCATTTTCTGAAAGTTTTACCATAATACCCTTAGCATTAACAGTAGTAATGGTATTAGTTATAGACTATTACGTAAAAAGTAGAAACAGCAAATTGGCTTCCTTATTGGCATTATAATTTGACAGAATTTTGGATCTGTACTTTCGAACCAAAAATATTGTTTACCAGGGAAAATTTGCAGAAAATTACACCTTAACGTAGTGTTATTTCCTTTATAACCATAAACAAAAACTTTCGAATTTCTGTTTAATAAACATATTTTGATATTTCACGACCATTTACTCCAACAATCACCCTCAAGGAAAACCAGGGTATTTTGTCAACCTCCTCCGAAAATGGGAAGGTCATTTCAATTAGCTCTGGAGATTTGTAACTTAATAATTTTTTCAAAGAGAAAAATGCGAAGCAGTTGAAAGTTGTGATCCCTATCGTAGGCTAAAAAAAATCGCATTTGATAAAAAAAAAAAAAAAATAATCCTCATTATTGAACTAGGAAAAGTTCTTTTGTGCTTATTTAAGTTTAAAGTATTGAAATGGCAGTAAACCTTTATTCTTAATTAACTCTGTGTGATACTTAAATGTTAGATTTTCATTGTGAAGAATACCAAAAAACTCTTAATTAACGATTCTTTGGTATACTAATACAACCACTTGCAAAATGAATTTATGATAACCGAGGACAATCTTTAAAATTTTACATAAAATTAATGAACTTAACTTGAAACATTTAAAAGAAGAATTTTTACGCTGAACCATATTAGCCTTCACTAAAACGTTTTTAATGAGTCTGAACTCTCCTCAAAATCCATCTTTCCAGATATTGAAGAAAATTCTTCCAGATGTTCCAGAAGATCCTTCCAGAGCTTTTTATCGTGATGCTATCACGATAAAAAGCAACAAGAGCAACCTCTGAAAGGGACATATTATTACGGACGCGGAAGGACTTATGATTGCCTAGACAACAGTAAATACCGTACCAGGTTTGTCCTTTTGAACTACTTTTATTGTTATTGCCCTTAAAAATAAGGTCAATAACATATATAAAAAACAGCAGTGACCTATAATTGAATCCTACAGGACCACTTAACGAACTGAAAAGAAAGTTTTGTCAACAAGCTAGGCTAAACAAATGAAATAAAGAAAAAACTTGTATAATAGTTCAAATAAGATATGGAAAAAGATAATAAGAAGAAAGGGCCGAATATTTTGACTTCATGTCGGGAAGATTTTATCACGGGAAAAGTTTATGTACAAAATGGATTAAATTAAACAAAACATATATATAAAAGGCAAAAAAAACGTAGAGGAAAAACAAAACTGAAACATTAATAATGTCCACTACGACAACTGTTTGTCACGAAAATCAAACAAAATCAGGATAACTATGCTGTCTTTCTAAAAGACTATATCTCAATAATGTAACGCCAGAGGCATGGTTCCTTTTTTATTTGCTAGTAAAATCTGAAAAAATGAAATAGTCAATTTATTAAAAAAAAATTCATTTATCAAAAACGTTTCTTATGCCCTAGGTTTTTTCGCTTGCTAATCCGAAGTACGTTGACTCTTTCCAGAATTACTTTCAATTCAACCTTTATGTACAAGATTCAAACTTTTTTGGGGCTGATTATGACATTGGCGGATCCAGGAGACGGATCGAAGGGGCGCGCGCCCCCTAAAATAGTCTAAAGTATTGTAATTTACTTAATTAACGCAAGTTTGCGTTAATTAAACTTGCTCCAAACGTACGTTTATCAACAAGGGGTGAATCCTGGATTCATCCCTGGATTATGCAGAACTTCAAAGTTTAAAGTATTTGAGGCTTTTACCTGTCTTTTAATTAAGTTATTAATTAAAAAAAACTTTTACCTCAAAATAAGTTTTTCAAAGAAAAGTAAAGAACTCCATTAAACAAAAAATGAGCGAAAATAAAATCAAATAATTTACCAAGCTCGAAACTACCACAAATCAGCATCGACAAATAAATGAAACCCAAAACGAACAGAAATTACAACAAATAACCGAGTCAAATTCAAAACGAGCAGAAATTAACATAAGTTGGGCGCAAAACCCCTATGCCTTCCTAAGGCCAGAACAAAATTTCCACTTTACTGAAAAAATGTAAATGTTTTTACTTTTATAACTTTAATAAATCAAATAATTTTAACATTTTGATTACTAAATATCAGTATATGTATATTAAACTGCCAATGTAAATTCATTTGTATTTTTTCAGTAAAGTGCAAATTTTGTTCTGGCCTTGGGAAGGCACAGGGGTTTTGCGCCCAACTTATGTTAATTTCTGCTCGTTTTGAGTTTGACTCGGTTATTTATTGTTATTTCTGTTCGTTTTGGGATTCATTTATTTATCGATGCTGATTTGTGGTAGCTTCACGCTTGGTAGATTATTTGATTTTATTTTTGCTCATTTTTTGTTTAATAGAGTTTTTTACTTTTCTTTGAAAAACTTACTTTGTGGAAAAAGTTTTATTTTAATTAATTTCTGTTCGTTTTATATTGACATAGTCTTTTTAGGGAAAAAGAAAATAACACTTTAAATTTTTTCGTTTTTTAAAACATTATAGTTTGGCTTGCTATTTGTATGCTGGAGAAAAGTTTTCAGCAATTTTTAACTATGTACACCCTTTTAAAAATCTGGACACAAATAGTACTGTTTAACTTAGTTTCATACCTCCTCTAGTTGACCTTAAATGGAAAACTTGATACCATTCGCAAAAAAATCTGTTTACTTTCTTTGATAGCTTGGATACACTTACACTATTTTGATCTGGTTAAATTTTAAGAGCAGAAGTAGCCTCGAAAGCTTGAACATTACACCCTCAGTTGTTCTTGGGATACTGCTGAGATTCCTTATTGGGAATTAGCATTGTCACAGTGCATTTTGATTTAATCTTAAGGCAACATTTAATTTTTGAACATAATGGGCAAATGGGAGGGTGGGAGTGGAAAGGGGATTAGTTGCCCTCCAACCACTTTCGACTATTAAAAAGGGCATCGGCCCTTTCTATTTTCAATCGAATGAGCCCCTTTCGAAGTTCCCACGACAACTCCTTCGATACGAAGTGCCCTGGTCTAAACAACAACAACAACAAAAAATATTCCTAATCACTTTCGACTATTAAAAAGGGCACTAGCCCTTTGACTTTCAAATCGAATGTGCCCTTTTCTGAAGTTTCTACGACAAAACCTTCTATAAAACCTTATATGCCCCCAGTGCATAACTTAAAACCCTTGCCCTGAGGGCTCTGGCGGAGTATCCTCCTCAAAAACATATTTTCTATTTGTAAATCAACTGCGCTGAACAAAATGGCTATCTCAAAATTTTATTGGATGTGTTTGGGTGAATGATGGGCGTGGGGGGGGGCTAGTTACCCTCCAATTACTTTCGACTATTAAAAAGGGCACTATCCCTTTGAATTTCCAATCAAATGAGCTGTTTTTTAAGTTTCTACAACAACGCCTTCTATAAAAACCTTATATGCCCCAGGGCATAACTTAAAACCCTTGCCCTGAGGGTTGTGGGGGTTGTCCTCCTCAAAAACATATTTTCTATTTGGAAATCAACTACGGTGAACAAAATGGCTATCTCAAAATTTTTATTAGATGTGTTTGGGGGAAGGATGGGCATGGAGGGGGCTAGTTGCCCTCCAATCACTTTCGACTATTAAAAAGGGCACTAGCCCTTTGAATTTCCAATCGAATTAGCCTTTTTTGAAGTTTCTAGCACAACTCCTTCTATAAAAACCTTATATGCCCCAGGGCATAACTTAAAGCTCTTGCCCTGAGGGTTGTGGGGGATGTCCTCCTCAAAAACATATTTTCTATTTGGAAATCAACTAGCCTACGCTAAACAAAATGGCTATCTCAAAATTTTGATTGGATATGTTTGGGTGAATGATGGACGTGGGTAGGGGGGGGCTATTTGCCCTCCAATCACTTTCAACTATTAAAAAGGATACTAGCCCTTTTAATTTCCAATCAAATGAGCCCCTTTTAAAGTTTCTATGACAACGCCTTCTATAAAAACTTTATATGCCCCAGGACATAACTTCAAACCCTTGCCCTGAGGGTAGTTGGGGAGTGTCCTCCTCAAAAACATATTTTCTATCTGGAAATCAACTACGCTGAACAAAATGGCTATCTCAAAATTTTGATTGGATGTGTTTGGAGAATGATGGGCGTGGGGTAGGGGCTAGTTCCCCTCCAATCACTTTCCCAGGGCATAACTTAAAACCCTTACCCTGACGGTTGTGGGGGAGTGTCGTCCTAAAAAATATATTTTCTATCTGGAAATCAACTAGCCTACGCTGCAAAAATGGCTTTCTCAAATTCTGATTGGATATGTTTGGGGGAATGATGGGCGTGGGGGCTAGTTGCCCTCCAATCACTTTAAATTATTAAAAAGTGCACTAGCCCTTTGAATTCTAAATCGAATGAGCCTGTTTTGAAATTTCTACGTCAACGCCTTCTATAAAAACTTTATATGCCCCCAGGGCATAACTTAAAACCTTTGCCCTGAGGGTTGTGGGGGAGTGTCCTCCTCAAAAACATATTTTCTATCTGAAAATCAACTACGCTGAACAAAATAGCTATCTCAAAATTTTGATTGGATATGTTTGGGGGAATGATGGGCGTGGGGGGGCTAGTTGCCCTCCAATCACTTTCGACTATTAAAAAGGGCACTAGCCCTTTGAATTTCAAATCGAATGAGCCTGCTTTGAAGTTTCTACGACAACTCTTTCTATAAAAACCTCATACGCCCCCAGGGCATATCTTAAAACCCTTGCCCTGAGGGTTGTAGGGGAGTGTCCTTCTCAAAAAGATATTTTCTATCTGGAAATCAGCTACGCTGACAAAATGTCCATCTCAAAATTCTGATTGGATGTGTTTGGGGGAATGATGGGCGTGGGGGGGGGGCTAGTTGCCCTTAAATCACTTTCGACTATTAAAAAGGGCACTAGGCTTTTGAATTTCCAATCGAATGAGCCTGTTTTGAAGCTGCTACAACAACGCCTTCTATAAAATTCTTATATGCCCCCAGGGCATAACTTAAAACCCTTGCCCTGAGGGTTGTGGGGGAGTGTCCTCCTCAAAAACCTATTTTCTATCTGGAAATCAAATACGTTTTTCAGGTTAACTTGAGTAGGTATAAAATTAAATTAAACAATACTATTTTTGTCAGGATTAAACATTGGTGAAAAGTTTATCCAACATACATATAGCAAGCCAAACTATGGATTCTTATAGAAAAACCGTAAAGATATAAATATTGTCCTCGAAAAAAACAATGTCAATAAAAAACGAACAGAAACCAAAAATGAGCAGAAATAAAGTCTAATAACCTTCCAAGCGTAAAACTAAACAAAAAAATCAATCAATCAATAAATGAAACCAAAATGAACAGAAATTAAAAAAAAAAAAACAACAACAAACAAATGACCGTGGGTTATCAGTTTAATATACATATACTAATGTTTATTCCACAAAGTTTCAAGAATTTTTTATTTACAAAAGACAAAAATGTGAAAACATTTTAAATGTATTTTGTTTTCAGCAATGTACAAATTATGTTCTGGTTTTGAGAAGGCACGGGGTTGTCAGCGCTACTCATGTTAATTTTTGCTCATTTTGAGTTTGACATTTCTGTTCGTTTTGAGTTTTATTTATTTATTGATGTTTTTTGTGCAGTAGTTTTAAGCTTGGAAGATTATTTGACTTTATTTCTGCTCATTTTTGGTTTAATAGAGCTCTTTACTTTTCTGTGACAAACTTATTTTTGAAAAAGTCTTTTGAATTATTTATGTAAGAAAATCGATGAAAGCCAAGGAAGTTTTTTACTCAATAGAATAAAAAAGCTGTCGTTACACCGAGGAACTGGATCATTTTAAATGTATGTCTTTTTTCCCGTCCTTTATCATTTAAGAGTTGATATTTCATGGAAGCAAAACTTATTAATCTTCAAAAAACCTTGCATTAGAAATCACTTCAACACTATTATAATTTTCAACTAGCTTTGAAAATTACTGGTGCAGCAGAAACCTACAAGTGTCATATAAAGACATAGGGGAAAAATCGCTTCCCTTCTGCCTAAAAGTAGTCCAATCCTTAAATTGGAATCTGAATCAAGATCGCTTATAAACGATAGGGTTCCAAAGAAACATCACTTTTAGTCTACGCCAAAAGAAGGCCATTTACCTAGTATCACAGAAATAAATCTTCCAATGTTTCTAAAGCATCTGCAGCTAGGAGACACTTAAGGCCCTATTTTGTGGGAGTAAGTTCTGAAAACCTTTGGCTTAGGAAGCGAAGTTCGACACAATGGGCGGACTGTACAGATAAAGTAGGGCAATTCATTTGAATGTTTTCTGTCAAGAATGATATTTTCAAAAGAAACCGCTTTAAAAAGATGGGTAAAAAGAACCTGCAACTTTGTATAAAACTGTAAAAAAAATAAATAATTTACTAGGACAATTAAGAACTTGTTCTGAAAAAAAAAAAAATGTGGAACCACAAAATCCAAAAATGTCTCATGAATCCCATATGAATCCAATCCTTTTTTACTCAAAAGTTTCTTCTGAACTCTTGATTAAACATGTTGAATTTAATAATCTTTATCAAATTATTCGGTCAAGTCTTTCAGGGTCGGGGACAGAAGATGGGAGAATTTTGGAAATTCAAAAGAATCTTATTTCGTGCCATATGAAATCAGTAAAATATGGCTGGAGAGTGATTACCCTTCTGTTTAATCAAACTAGGTTTTTGCGTCTTGTCTTTGTTTATTTTCCATAATGAATTCAAAATTGATTAAAATTTTCAGAAATGACATCCCGACTTGACAATATGCAGGGATTACATAATAGGGTCTTACAAAAATAAACACTTGTTACAAGGTGTGGTTTCTTATAGCAGGTGCTAATAGGATAGTATGATGCATAGAAATTAAAAGGTACCTTACTTCTTATTTCTTTGTTTTGTTTTAAAATTGTAATTTGCCAGCCAACTATGTTTATTTTTTTCAAGGGCCAATGTCTCCCCTCTGCACAATGCATTGACAGAAGTAATAACAACGAGCGTATATATTTAAATATTATTTGGCCCGAAATTATATAAGGTCCATCATGATTTGCAGAAAATGAATTATAAAGTATAAAAGATTTCTTAGTGGACGCTAATCACCTGGAGAGATTTTTATCCCTTGACCCCTAGCTGAATTTTCTAATGTACCAGTGTTATGATTTTGGCATTATATTACAAAAGATTTGAACTGTGTTGATAGATCCCAGTTCATTTTATTGATTTTTTTTTAGACAGCTTATGAACAGAAAAAAAGTATACCTTTTATGGTCTGATTTCTATTTTAGGTGTATTTGGCTATATTTAGCTGATCACTAATCTTGTGTCACATTGACTTATGCCAAGCACATATATTTTGCAATTTAAAGCTTATTTGTGGATTTGCGTCGTAAAACTAGGAAAATTGAACATACAACTTGATTCTTCGCTTGACGATATAAATTATCAGGCCCAGTCCAACATTTAATCAATTCAGTTTATCTCAGCTAAATATATATATATATATATATATATATATATATATATATATATATATACATATATATATATATATATATATATATATATATATATATATATATATATATATATATATATATATATATATATATATATATATATATATATATATATATATATATATATATATATATATATATATATATATATATATATATATATATATATATATATATTAATGTTCAAAACTCAATAAATTCATAACTATCCACCAAAAGTAAAGAGCCTGAAAAAATATTTCCAAGCTTCAAAAACGAAAGAAAATAAGCTTAAAAAACGAAGAAATCTCAATGAAAATAAAGGCCTCAGAGCCAGAATATAACAAAACTTTATTGTACATATTTCAACTCTTTATCTACAAAAGGTAAGTCTCATTCTATTTTATTTCCCGAGAAGAATGATTACGGACGCGTGCTTATTGGATTGTTCTGTTTTTTTTTTTTGTCCTGTGGGCATAATACCGAACGAATGGAATTAGAATATTAAGAGAGGACCCACTCGAACAGACACTAAAAGTTTTAGTTCCCTTTTATAAGTAACAAAGAAAATTGTGCCACAATAAATTGACATTTTTACCGTTTTTTTGGCATAAAACAACAGTTTTGGCCCTAAAAATTACCAGAGACAATTCAAATAGAACTTTGAGATAGCCAGTCAATTTAAAATAATAAGAACATAACACATTGAGCATCACAATTGCAGAGGTCGCATTGCAAAACGATGGCCCACTTGTTCTTTCAAGATGCAATCCAAACAAACACTTAATGTAGTAGATATAATTAATTAAAAACTTGATTAATGTAAGTAATTTATTAGGAGATTGATAAAATTGTGGAAAGTTGTGCACAATCAGCTATTAGGGAGGAGGGTCGGTTGGTGTTTGTGGAGGTTTTGAGGATAGGTGTCCTTACAGCGTAAACATTTTGCTTTCGTACCCAAATGTTCTGACTCTCTGTGAGCTTCTTCGTGATTACGGGGGAAGGGGTAAAATCTCTTCATACCAAAGAATGCTTTTGAACAAAGCTGATAATGGTGTCCGACTAACCCCCTCCCCCCAGAAAAATCACCACAGAAAATTCCACTGGAAAATCCCACCCACAGAAAATATCCCCCCAGGAATTTTACCCCCTCCCCATGTTGATTTTAGCCCTCAAAGGGAAAGCAAGACAGAATTTGTAGTATTTAACGGTAAAGATAGCGCGGGAACTGTTCTTTCGGTTTACGATGGCCCTGCTGTCGCTCGATGAGAGACAAATAACTATCTCGGAATTCAGTACAGATCTGAAATTAGAATGCTGCGCTGCCTGGTTTCGTCCTCGGCATATTGAGGCATGCTCACCGGGTACGCAAAAGCGGTAGCTCTGAAAAATACTGTGAGCAAAAGGATTCTGGCGAGACTTTTTGGCACAATGGTAACACTGCATTTTCTTTAGATTTCCCCTTTATTTGATATGCTTACACAGTCCAAAAAACGACAAATTCGTACTACATACTTCAAGCTTGCAAAATATCTGTTAGGAATCGTACCCTGGACGTCCAATACCTCCTTATTCCGAAGGGTCGGAATTATTGATCCTACTGCAAAACACGAAGAAATTGAAAGCCGTGCTCGTGCCAAAACCCCGACACACCTGTATTTTTCTCCGCTGTCACGGCTTATGAATGATTTTGCTTAAATTTTGTGTGTGTAATGTAGTTGTGTGAAGTGTTCTTTTTTTTCTTTTGCTGATCATTTATTCCGCTACCTTCTTTTGTTCTGTAGTGGGCATAAATAAATATTATTATTATTATCTGTTCCCCGTCGAATGCAAAAAAGGAGTAACATTTCTCATAATTATAAATAAAAATGTAATATCCATGTGCATTAAAGCTAACATTTTGACTCATTTGGCCCATCAAGTAGAAATGATGGTCAATGTTTTTCTCGGATTCTGAACTGGAAAATCGATGAATTTCACAGACAATTAAGTCAATCCCGGGAATTTGCCGGCCGGATGCACTAGCATTTCTAATTAAATTTATTACATCTTATTTTGTAGAAATTTACCAAGAAAGGAATTCCGAATTATAGCCGATAATTATGTGAAGTGGGTTCAAAAACAGGCAGGGTTAGACAAAATTGAATAGGATGAGTGAAAAGTAAAGTTGCATATAGATAAGACATATGTAACCCGATAAAGGTGTAACTCGCTTGAATATATATATATACATATACATATATATATATATATATATATATATATATATATATATATATATATATATATATATATATATATATATATATATATATATATATATATATATATATATACATATATATATATATATATATATATATATATATATATATATATATATATATATATATATATATATATATATTAGGCCAAATTGAATAGGGAAGATGATCGAAAAGTAAAATTACATATAGATAAGACATATGTAACACGACAAATGTATAACTCGCTTGAAGTCTATCGACTTCAAAAATCCAAGAATAGAACACATAAGATATATATCATGTTTCAACTGTCCGACCAACGATTTGTAAGTGAAGAGTGATACGGGATCATAGTGCATATAGGAATGAAAATTCAATATATAAATATATATGTATATATTTACAATTATGTATTTAGTATTTTTTCTCCAAAACGGCTTCATTTTTTTGGGAAAATTGGTATATCTTGGGAAATTCTCTAATAAAAAACGATCTAGATAGGTCAGAAGTCTGAGAAAATTCACTAAGAGCCTTAATTTTGTCTTTTTCAAATGACGGTATGCTAGTGCAGTATATAAGTATTTCTTATGACATCATGTAAGCATTTTCTTATATGATGTCGTGCATAACATATATATATATATATATATATATATATATATATATATATATATATATATATATATAATATATATATATATATATATATATATATATATATATAATATATATATATATATATATATATATATATACATATATATATATATATATATATATATATATATAAAAATATATATATATATATATATATATATATATATATATATATATATATATATATATATATATATATATATATATATATATATATATATATATATATATACATAAAATTGTTAAGTTTCCAACGCATCAATTATTTATATAATATAATGTCTGTTGGAAGGCCCAAAAAACGAAAATTTTTAGTTGCAGTTATTACTATAAATGATGATTCTTTGGAATCAACACCTGAACTATCAAACTTGATAAGTTGTGAGAATCGACAACCTGGACCACCAATTGCGACAACACTAATACGGGCAGCTAAATTAAAGCCCATTGTTAAATTGTCGGAAGTAATCAAAATCTAAAAACATGTCAAAAGTGAAAATGATGAGCAAAGATATGGGCGGTTAGAAGATATGCGAAAGCGACAATTAGAGCGTGCCAAAAATTAAATGAAGAGGAAAGACAACGCGGTTAGGAGACATGCGACACCGAGCAAGTGAGCAAGTTAAAAATGAAAATGAAGAGCAACGACACATACGGTTAGAGGAAAAGTGGCGGCGTGTGAAAAAAAGAAAATGAACAGCAAAGACACACGCGGTTAGAAGACTTGCGACACTTAGCGAGTCAAAAATGGAAATAAGGAGCAAATACACACGCGGTTAGAAGAACAGTGGTGGCGTGTCAGAAACGAAGATGAAGAGCAAAGGCACATGCGGTTAGAAGACATGCGACACCGAGGGTGTGAGCAAGTCAAAAAATGAAAATGAAGAGCAAAGACACACGTGGTTAGAAGACATGCGACACCAACCATGTGAGCGAGTCAATGAAAATCCACCTGGACAGCGAGAATTAAAACATCTCAAAACTGAAAATGATGGCGATGATGATTGGGTTTGTGATTTTGACATGGATTAGGTCGTCAACGCTTACTGTACATTTGTTAAGAAAACAAAGGTTCGGCGATGTGTATTTCATAATAACAAAAGACAAGCCGAGGTAAAAGGAACCAAACAAATTAAAAATAATAGCTATGATTAGGTTTTGGATTTTGACAAGGATAAGTTCATCAATGTCTACCATACCTTTGAAAATCAAAAAGTTGGACTAGATAAATCGTTGGAAGAAAAAGAAATTTTTGTTAAGAAACTGGACACCACCTGGACAGTTATCAGAGGCAACGCTGTAACGTTGCCTATAGTAAAGGCCATACGGCTCCAATATTTTTTTTTTTCCAGAAGCACTTCATATGGAAGGAGTCGTCGTAGAAGCTTCAAAGGGGGCTCATTCGATTGGAAATCGAGAGTTCTAGTGCCCTTTTTAATAGTCAAAATGATTGGAAGGCAACTAGCCCGTCCCCCACGCCCATCATTCCATCAAACGCATCCAATCAATATTTTAAGATAGCCATTTTGTTCAGCGTAGTTAATTTCCAGATAGAAAATATATTTTTGAGGAGGATACTCTGCCACAACCCTCAGGGCAAGGGTTTTAAGTTATGCCCCGGGGGCATATAGGGTTTTTATAGAAGGCGTTGTCGTAGAAACTTCAAAACAGGTTCATTCGATTGGAAATTAAAGAGCTAGTGCCCTTTTTAATAGTCGAAAGTTATTGGAGTGTAACTAGCCCCTCTCCCCCCCCCCCACACCCCCCTCATTTTCCCAAACATATCCAATCAAAATTTTCAGATAGCCATTTTGTTCAGCGTAGTTGATTTCCAGATAGAAAATATATTTTTGAGGAGGACACTCCCCCACAACCCTCAGGGCAAGGGTTTTAAGTTATGCCCTGGGGGCATATAAGGTTTTCATAGAAGGCGTTGTCGTAGAAACTTCAAAACAGGCTCATTCGATTGGAAATTAAAGAGCTAGTGCCCTTTTTAATAGTCGAAAGTGATTGGAGTGTAACTAGCCCCTCTCCCCCCCCCACACGCCCATCATTTCCCCAAACACATCCAATCAAAATTTTCAGATAACCGTTTTGTTCAGCGTAGTTGATTTCCAGATAGAAAATATATTTTTGAGGAGGACACTCCCCCACAACCCTCAGGGCAAGGGTTTTAAGTTAGGCCCTGGGGGCATATAAAGTTTTTATAGAAGGCGTTGTCGTAGAAACTTCAAAACAGGCTCATTCGATTGGAAATTAAAGGGCTAGTGCCCTTTTTAATAGTCAAAAATGATTGGAGGGCAACTAGCCCCCCCCCCACGCCCATCATTCCCCCAAACACATCCAATCAAAATTTTGAGATAGCCATTTTGTTGAGCGTAGTTGATATCCAGATAGAAAATATATTTCTTAGGAAAATAGTCCCCCACAACCCTCAGGGCAAGGGTTTTAAATTATACCCTGGGGCATATAAGGTTTTTATAGAAGGCGTTGTCATAAAAACTTCAAAAAAGGCTCATTCGATTGGAAATTCAAAGGGATAGTGCCCTTTTTAATAGTCAAAAGTGATTGGAGGGCAACTAGCCCCCCCCCATACGCCAATCATTCCCCCAAACACATCCAATCAAAATTTTGAGATAGCCATTTTTGTTCAGCGTAGTCTATTTCCAGATTGAAAATATATTTTTGAGGAGGACACTCCCCACAACCCTCAGGGCAAGGGTGTTAAGTTATGCCCTAGCGTTATATAAGGTTTTTATAGAAGGCGTGGTCGTAAAAACTTCAAAACAGGCTCATTCGATTATAAATTAAAGGGCTAGTGCCCTGTTTAATAGTCCAAAGTGATTGGAGGGCAACTAGCCCCCCCCCCACGCCCATCATTTCCCCAAACACATCCAATCAAACTTTTGAGATAGCCATTTTGTTCAGTGTAGTTGATTTCCAGATAGAAAATATGTTTTTGAGGAGGACACTCCCCCACAACCCTCAGGGCAAGAGTTTTAAGTTATGCCCTAGGGGCATATAAGGTTTTTATAGAAGGTCTTGTCATAGAAACTTCAAAACAGGCACATTCAATTAGAAATTCAAAGGGCTAGTGCCCTTTTTAATAGTCGAAAGTGATTGGAGGGCGACTAGCCCCCCCCCCACGCCCATCATTCCCCCAAACACATCCAATCAAAATTTTGAGATAGCCATTTTGTTCAGCGTAGTTGATTTCCAGATAGAAAATATGTTTTTGAGGAGGACAATCCCCCACAACCCTCAGGGCAAGGGTTTTAAGTTATGCCCTGGGGCATATAAGGTTTTTATAGAAGGCGGTGTCGTAGAAACTTCAAAAAAGGCTCATTCGATTGTAAATTCCAAGGGCTAGTGCCCTTTGTAATAGTCGAAAGTGATTTGAGGGCAACTAACCCACCTGTCACGCCCACCTTTTCCCCAAACACATCCAATCAAAATTTTAAGACAGCCATTTTATTAAACGTAGTTTTAAGTTCTGAAAATTAGGTCTTTGAGGATTACAACTCCCCCAAAGCCCTCAGGGCAAGGGTTGTAATTTAAGGATTCTCCGAATCCTTCATCTTATTTCTTATGGAAGGGATGGTCGTATAAACTTTAGAGAGGGCTCATTTGATTGAAAATTGAAAGTTCTTGTTCACTTTTTAAGAGTCAAAAGAGATTGAAGGGCAACTAAACCCTCTCCCTCCTCCACGCCCTAAATGTATCAGATGAAAATTTTGAGATAGACATTTTGTTAAAATAGTTCAAAGTTCTGATAACAAAAAACTCCGGTGTCGACACAGCCCACCAGGGCCCAGGGGTAGGCGTTGTAAGTTATGCCTTGGGGCATAACTTATTAAGGGCGGTTTATAACTTATGGGAAGGGGTTTTGTATGGGAAGAACATATAGGAAATCCATTATAATTATTCAATTATAAGGTTCAAATACATACTCTGTGATAGATGCAAAATTGCTTTGGCACACAAATTCCTATTAAGGTCAATTCCAAACAGTCGTGATCCCTTTGTGTCAGGAAGTGAAATGGTCTAAACCCCCTTATTGGAGCTTTTTTTCAATCCATTCATTGTTGTCAATCGCTGTCCACAAGTTATGCAAGCTGTCTATTGTTCATATATAAGGTTTTTATCAAAGAGGTAATCGTATAGACTTTGAAAAAGCCTCATTCGATTTAAATTGAAAGTTCTAGATCCGTTTTTTAAAGTCAAGAAAAATCGGACAGTAAGCACCCCCCCCCCCGTGGCATAAAGACTTGAAACTTTTTGCAATCAAAAACGAAGAAAAACTAATTTAAAAAAAAAAATTCCGAAAAATAAGTTTTTCAAAGAAAAGTAAAGGTCATTTTAAACTTAAGCTCAGGAGATACAAATACCTGTTAAAATTCAAACTCAAAATGACCAGAAATTACTATTAAAGAATAAATGAAACCAAAAAGGAACAGAAATTAAATAAACAATCATAGCAAAAAACATACAACAAGTAATAATATAAATGAATAAATAGATCTTAAAGCGAGTAATGCTTAGATTGAATATGAAAATCAAGCTTAAAACGAAAACAAATATTTGCTATTAAAGTATAAATGAAACTTAAAACGAACAGAAATTAAATAAACAATCAATGCGAACAAACATACAATATATATTAATGTAAATGAATAAATAAATCTTAAAACGAGTGAAACTTAAATTGGATATGCAAATAAAGTTTGAATCGAATAAAAATAACTACAAACAAGAGTTTGGGTATCGTCTCACTGCAGAAGCCTAAAACCTACTGCGTCATTGGCGCTTTACTGAAAACAATTCTTTGAAATATTTTCACTTTTGTAACTTTAAGAAATCAAAAAGCATCTTTACTATCATCTTTCGATTTATTCAGGTACCCGTGTCGAACTCCAATTATTCTTTTGATGAATTTTGAGAGTCATTACCAAGTTAACATCGCTAAGAACCTTTTTGATAAAATGAATCTGTTAACTATGAGTGTTATACATAAATTAGAACCATAACCATGGGCGTTTTAATTGATCTTTACCCTGGAAAAATGTTTGTTAAACTTTTCAACATTTCTGAGTAACATGAACATCGCACAAATTTCGAAAAAATTGATCATCGGAAATTAAGAGGGAAGGAGGGAAGAGGATGGTATAGAAGGAAGCTGATTGCCCTCAAACCCCTCTAAGTGCTAAAGATTGGCGTTTGAATTAAAATTTAACATTGGTTGACGCCCCTCCATTGTGTTTTATGACACCACTCCCTCGAGCAGGGACTTAAGAAATAGTTTTTTGGCCATTTCCTGGTCCTGTTTTATGGCGGAGAGATCCATATTTTCTTCTAGATTCGGGACCCTTCGCCTTAGGATATAATTTTCGATCCAATCAGAAAAAAAGGGTTTCTTGGACGTATTATTAGACCAATTTTTTTAGGGTAATTTTTGGTCCTCTTTGCCAAAGGACTGAGGTTTAACAGATTCAAACTGAACAGGGACACAATGCTTTTTTGTGAATTTCTAGCTCTCTTGCCCCGTCCCCACAACAAAACCAATAGCTTTTTAATTCAGAGTTTTTGCGATCATGTCTTTCACGCGAAGTGGCCCCCTAAAACAATGGAACTTTCCCATTACGTGGGCCTTTCTAAAAAGTCATTTTTGGTTAATACTAATGAAATAAAATAAAATAAGATGAATATATAATAGTTTAGAAACAAATTTGGGCTATATATTTCCACATTAGGGGGTGGGGGTGGGGGTAAAGCTAAGCATATATATAATGCATAACCTAACCTAACCTAGGAACCATTTTCCTCCCTAAACCCCGAAAATCAACAGTTTAAGTATAGTTCCAAGAGTGAAAACCCCTGAATACTTGTTTATACAACATCAGATATCGTCAAATCTTTGCTTTTGTCGAAAATGCCTCGGGTTTTTCGTGACTGGTTTCCTTGTAGAGGCCCACATAATGGGATAGTACCAAAAAAATGATGGCTTATGACTCTTCACTACAGGTAACGCTAAAGCGTTGTCTCTGATATTTTTTATTCGTCAACATCTGTCTGTGCTATTTCAAATATTATTAACGGAAACATAAACATCCTAAGTTCCACTTCCCCAATTTGCCTCCCCTTAAATAACATTCTATAACAAATAAAGAGCATGAATACACTTAATTATATGTAAATGAATTCTTATTATCATTTCATGCTCCTTCAAGCAAGAAAACATCACGGAGTAATTCGTCAGTGTCATATTAGGCGCTTTCTTATTCCAATGAATACAGCAATCTCTCATAGTAAACCGTTTTCGTTTCCGTTTTATCTTAGCAAAGTATTTTTGGCTTTTTGGAAAAAGTTATTACTCGAAACTATCCCTGCCTATAGGACTTGAAAGGGATCAAAATTCATAAAAGCTTTTATATTAAGCTTGGTCTGCTCAATAGACATATTACGAAAGAAGTAAAAGTTCAATTGGTTTTTCTTTTTGAGCAATTTAATGTTCAGAGTTGTTACTACAGGAACATAATCTCATTAGCGGATTTTTTAAAAAGAGAGGGGGGCTTCAGTTCATTTTTGGGAGTTCAAACATAGATTGATCCTTGCATAGCTGCGGCGGCATTGACAAACTTGTTGATCAAAAACTGATGATAGAAACATCATTTTTTCATTATTTTTTTACATTTTTTTCATTATTATTCTCAGTGGAGTTTTGACCTTAAATTTCATCCCCATCTTCATTTTGTACTCTTTAGAATATCTTAAGGAGGAAGCGGCTATTCTGTTATTTATGGTAATTTCTCTTTTTTTTTTAGTTTGCCTTTTATATTAGTCTTAGATTTTGTTCGTTCTGGGTTTCATCTACTCAATCATAGCAATATCTGTTATCTTTTTTCTTGATATGATTATTCATTATGATCTATATTTCGTTTGAGTTTCATTTAATTATTTATTGTAATATTTGTTCATTTTAAGTTTGAATTACTATGTCACTTTATTCATGTTTGTTTTCAGTGGCAAAGCTCTAACGTTGCCTACAGTAAAAGGCCATAAGACTACAATGTGCTCCTCTTTTCTTCCTGTAAAAGGCCATACAGTAAAAGGCCATAAGACTACAATGTGCTCCTCTTTTTTTTCAAGATCCAGTACGGATCTTGAAAAAATTGTGTTTGATGTGTTTTTAAAAAACTTTTAAAAACACATCAAAATTTGTTTATATGTATTGTTGTTACGTTTTTTTGCTCGTTGTTTATGCGAAGAATTTATCATAGGCAGCGCAATCGTGCTGACTAAGTAAAGAACGATGTTGGCACAATGTAATATTTTTTTCTAGACTAGGGCACTTCGTATCGAAGGACTTGTCGTAGAAACTTCAAAAAGGGCTCACTTGATTGAAAATTGGAGTGGATAGTGCCCTTTTTAGTAGTCGAAAGTGATTGGAAGGCAACTAACACCCCTTCCAGGCCCACCATTTCCCCAAACACATCCAATCAAAATTTTGAGATAGCCATTTTGTTCAGCGTAGTTGATTTCCAGATAGAAATTATGTTTTTGAGGAGGACACTTCCCCACAGCCCTCAGGGCAAGGGTTGTAATTTATGCCCAGGGGTCATATAAGATTTTTATAGAAAGCGTTGTCGTAAAAACTTCAAAACAGGTTCATTCGATCGAAATTCAAAGGGCTACTGCCCTTTTTAATATTCGAAAGTAATCGGAGGGCAACTAACCCCCTCTCACACCCACCTTTTCCCTAAACACATCCAATCAAAATTTTGAGATAGACATTTTGTTCACGTAGTTGAAAGTTCTGAAAAATTCGGTCTTTGAGGATGACAACCCCCCCCCCCCAGAGCCCTCAGGGCAAGGGTTATAAGTTACGCCCTGGGGGCATATAAGGTTTTCATAGAAAGCGTTGTCATAGAAACTTCAAAAGGGGTTCATTCAATTGGAATTTGAAATGATTAGTGCCCTTTTTAATAGTCGAAAGTGATTGGAAGGAAACTAACCCCTTCCACGCCCACAATCTATCCAAACACATCCAATTAACATTTTGAGATAGCCATTTTGTTCAACTTAGTTTAAAGTTTTGGAAATTAGGTATTTGAGGATGATAACCCCCTCAGAACCCTCAGGGCAAGCGTTATAAGTTATACCCTGGGGGCATATAAGGTTTTTATTGAAAATTTTGTCTTAGAAACTTGAAAAAGGGCGCATTAGACTGAAAATTCAAAAGGCTAGTGCCCTTTTTAATAGTTGAAAGTTAGAAGAGGGCAACTAACCCCCCTCTCACGCCCATATTTTCCCCAAACACTTACAATCAAAATGTTTAGATAGCCATTTTGTTCAACGTAGTTGAAAGTTTTGGAAATTAGGTCTTTAAGGATGACAACCCTCCCCCCACAGCCCTCAGGGCAAGGATTGTAAGTTTTGCCCTGGGGGCATATAAAGTTTTTATGGAAAGTGTTGTCGTAGAAACTTCAAAAAGGGCTTATTCCATTGGAAATCGAAATGGCTAGTGGCCTTTTTAATAGTCGAAAGTAATAGGAGGGCAACTAACCCCCCTCTCACGCCCACCATTTTCTCAAACACATACAATTAAAATTTTGAGATAGCCATTTTTTAACGTAGTTGATAGTTCTGGAAATTGTGTCTTTGAGGATGACAACCCCCCCACAGCCCTCAGGATAAGTCTTGTAAGTTATGCCCTGGGGGCATGTGAGGTTTTTCTAGAAAGCGTTGTCGTAAAACTTAAAATGGGCTCATTCTATTGAAAATTGATAGGGCTAGTGCCCTTTCAATAGTTGAAAGTAATTGGAGGGCAACTGACCCCCCTCTCACGCTCACCAATTCCCCAAAAACATCCAATCAAAATTTTTATATTCATTTATTCAACATAGTTAAAAGTTCTGGAAATTGGGTCTTTTAGTGTGACAACCCCCTCTGAGCCCTCAGGGCAAGGGTTTTAAGTTATAACCTGGGGGCATATAAGTTTTTTTTTAGAAATTGTTGTCGTAGAAACTTCAAAAAGGGCTCATTTGATTGGAAATTGAAAGAACTAGTGCCCTTTTTAATAGTCAAAAGTGAATAGAGAGCAACTGACCACCCTCTCAAGCCCACCGTTTCCCCAAATACATTCAGTTAAAGTTTTGAGATAGCTATTTTGTTCAACGTAGTTGAAAGTTGTGGAAATTATGATTTTGAGAACGACAAACCAACCAAACCCCTCAGGGCAAGGGTTGCAAGTTATGCCCTGGGAGCATATAAGTTTATATAGAAAGAGTTTTAGTAGAAACTTCAGAAAGGTCTCATTCGATTGGAAATTGAAAGGGCTAGTGCCCTTTTTAATAGTAGAAAGTGATTGGAGGCCAACTAGCCCCCCTCTCAAACTCACCATTTCCCCAAATACATCCAATCAAAATTTTGAGATAGCCATTTTGTTCAACGTAGATGAATGTTCTGGAAATTAGGTCTTTCAGGATGACGCTCCCCAGAGACAACAGGGCTAAGGTTGTAAGTTATCCCTCGGGGCATAAAAGTTGTTTTTTTATATAGAAAATTCTATCGTAAATGCTTCAAAAAAGGTTCATTCAGTTGGAAATTGAAAGGGCTAATGCCCTTTTTACTAGGCTAGTCGAAACTGATTGGAGGGCAACTAACCTCCCTCTCATGCCCACCATTTCCCCAAACACATCCAATCAAAATTTTGAGATAGTCATTTTTTCAACATAGTAAAAAGCTCTGGATATTATGTCTTTGAGGGTGATCAACCCCCCCCCAGACCCCTCAGGGCAAGGGTTGTAAGTTATGCCCTGGGGCTATATAAGGTTTTTGTAGAGCGTTGTAATAGAAACTTCGAAAACTTGGAAGGCCTAGTACGCTTTTTATTAGTCAAAAGTGATTGGAGGAAAACTAACACCCCTCCCACGCCCACCATTTTCCCAAAAACATCCAATAAAAATTTTGACGTAGCCATTTCGTTCAACGTAGTTGAAAAATTCGGAAATTATGTCTTTGAGGATGACTCTCCCCTCACAGCCCTCAGCGCAAGGGTTGCAATTTATGCCCTGGGGCATATAAGGTTTTATAGAAAGTGTCTTAGAAACTTCAAAAAGGGCTCATTCGATTGGAAATTGAAAGCGCTAGTGCCCTATTTAATAGTCGAAAGTGATTGGAGGGCAACTAACGCCCCTCTCAAGCCTACCATTTCCCCAAACACATCCAATCAAAATTTTGAGATAAACGTTTTGTTCAACGTAGTTGAAAGTTCTGGAGACTAGGTCTTTGCCAGCATTGTCGTAGAAACTTCAACAAGGACTCATTCATTTGTGACTTTAGAGGGCTAGTGCCCTTATTAATAGTCAAAAGCGATCGGAGGGCGAATGCCCCTCCCATACCCATCATTTCCCCAAACACTTTCGATCAACATTTTGGTATAGCAATTTTGTTGAACGTAGTTGAAAGGCCCCGAAATTATGTTCTTGAGTATGACAAACCCCAACAGCTCTCAGAGCTAAGGTTGTAAGTTATGCCCTGGGGGCATATTATGTCATATAGAAAGGGTTGTAGTAAAAACTTCAAAAAGAGCTCTTTCGATTAGAAATTGAGAGGGCTATTGCCCATTTTAATAGCCAAAAGTAATCAGAGGGAGAATACCCCCCCCCTAACGCCCATCATTTCCCCAAACATTTCCGATCACTATTTTGATATGGTCATTTTGTTCAAAGCAGTTGAAAGGTCTGGAAATTATGTCTTTGAGGATGACAACCCTCCCCCCATAGCCCTCATGACAAGGGTCGTAAGTTATGCCCTTGGGGCATATAACGTCTTTATAGAAAGTTTTGTCGTAGAAGCTTCAAAAATGGCTCATTCGATTGAAAATTGAGAGGACTAGTTCCTGTTTTATTTGTCAGAAGTGATCAGGGGGCAAATGTCTCCCTCCACGCCTAGCATTTCCCCAAACACTTCCAATCCAAATTTTGATATAGCCATTATGTTAAGCCTATCAGAAAGGTCAGGAAATTATGTCTTTGAGGATAACAAATCCCCCCTGCACTCAGGGCAAGGGCTGTAGGCTGTGCCGTGGGGACATATAGGGTTTTTATAAAAAGTGTGGTCATATAGACTTCAAAGGGGGCTCATTGGAATGGTAGTCAGAGGCTCTAGTGCTTTTTTTAAGAGTCAAAGTGATCAGAGGGCAGCTACCCTCTCACCCCTACACACACGTCATATTGTCCCGAAATGTATCTAATAGAAATTATGAGATAGCCCTTCTATTCAAAATAGTCTAAATATCATATAACAAGCTTTTTGGGTTTGAAACAAACCCCAGAGATTAGGGGCAAGGGTTGTAAGTTATGCCCAGGGGATATTTAAGGTTTTTATGGAAGGGATGGTTCTTTAACTTCAGAAGAGGTCCAGTCTTTCTCCCTGAAAAAGACTGTGTCAATATAAAACAAACCGAAATTAATCAAAAAAACTTTTTGCACAAAATAAGTTTTTCAAAAAAATATAAAGAACTCCATTAAACCAAAAATAAACAAAAATAGAATCAAATAATCTACCAAGCATACAACTACCACAAGTCAGTATCAATAAGTAAATGAAACCCAAAGGTTATCAATACCTACCATACCTTTGTTAAAAAGTAATTAAAAAAACTTTTTCCACAAAATAAGTTTTAAAAAAAAAGTAAAGAACTCCATTAAACCAAAAATAAACAAAAATAGAATCAAATAATCTACCAAGCATACAACTACCACAAGTCAGTATCAATAAATAAATGAAACCCAAAACGAACAGAAATTAAACAAATTCAAACTCAAAACAAGCAGAAATTAATCTTAGTAGGGTTCTAAGCCCTATGCTTTCTAAAAGCTAGAATGTAATTTTTACTTTACTGAAAAAAATTTAATGTTTTCACTTTTATAAC
This sequence comes from Artemia sinica, assembly GCA_027921565.1. Lineage (NCBI taxonomy): Eukaryota > Metazoa > Arthropoda > Branchiopoda > Anostraca > Artemiidae > Artemia > Artemia sinica. The sequence continues at coordinate 95,542,327 of CM051256.1, read as the reverse complement.
TTTAAGAAAACAAAAATTAATTAAGATCTTAAGGAATAAATATTAGCATTTGTATATTAAATTGACAATGCACATTTTTTCAGTAAATTCATTGGAATTTTATTTCAGTAAAGTACAAACTATATTCTGGCTTTTAGAAAGCATAGGTTTTAGAATCCTACTCAGATTAATTTCTGCTCGTTTTGAGTGTGACTTATTTTAATTTCTGTTTGTTTTGGGTTTCATTTATTTATTGATTGTATGCTTGTAGTTGTGTGCTTGGTAGATTATCTGAATCTTTTTTGTTCACTTTTGGTTTAATGGAGTTCTTTATTTTTTTTTTTTGAAAAACTTATTTTGTGCAAAAAGTTTTTTTGATTAATCATTGTAAAAAGGGGGAAATTTTGATTCAGTGTGTGTCCAAAAAGGCTAAGGGTATTAAGGCGAGACTTTCAGGGAATGCTGACCTGAGGGATATGTTGAACTAAATCAAAAGACACTATTTGTATCCAGTTTATCAAAAAAGAATATCTTTAAAATCTGAAGAACGACTTAAAAATTAAGCTTAAAATTTTAGTTTAGGGCAATCATCATAAGTGTTTGAAGGGCAACCTGTTCCCCTCCCGTGCCCTTTTTAACTTCAATCCCCAGAAGACATCCGATCAAAATTTTGAAATAGCCATCTTGTTTGAAATACTATAAGGGTCAAATAACTATTCCTAAAGGTGTGATATAGCCCCCGAAGCCCCTGAGCCAAGGATTGTAAGCTATGCAAGTTGCCCATTGTTTATGTCTAAGGTTTGTTATTGTAAAAAGGGGCATATTTGACTTAAAATTTTAAAAAAGACTTAGGGTATCAAGGTGAAACTATAAAGAACTCTTGAGGCGGATGTCAAGCAAAATCAAACCACATTATATTCAGAATGGTTGTCAAAGGGGCTTAGCAGCAATACCTGAAGAATGCCTAAGAGTATTAAGTTGAAACTTTCAGGGCATAACGAGGGGGAAGAGGCTGCAGGGGGGTTGAAGGTAGTCTCAAGACCAATTAAGGGTATTATGCTCAAACTTTCAAAGAATGTTGATGTGGATGTTGCACTTAATCAAAAACAAATATGTGCCTCCCGGATGTCTAAAGTTATAGCTGTAATATTTTAGGATCAGCTAATGTTATTTAGCTGAAACTTCCTTAGGTAACAAACGAAATCAAAAGATGCTATCAAAATCCAGCTCCTTAAAATGGTGTGTAAAACATCTTAGGAACAGTTAAAGGCATAAAATTGAAATTTCAAAAGAACGTTGAGGGGGGTGTCGAAGTCGATCGAAAGACAATATTTACATCCTAGTTGTCAGAAGAATTTTTAAGGTAGATGATGGCTGTCTCCAAAACAAAGTTTTTGCATGTTATGCTCCTCTTAAACTCTGTTCTAACTCTGTTCTAACATTTTCCGCACTAACTTTCAAACTCATTAAGGACGACTTTTTTTGGGGGAGAGGTGAGGGGGACCACGGAACATATCTAATAAAATTCATCTCATTCTTATTCGATATTCTATTTTCAGGGAAACAAAGTTTCTTTTCATTTTTTGCTTTCGCATTGGGACTACCTTGTTTTAAAGACTTAAAAACTGTAACTTTAGGACGGTCATAGTTTACAATCCCTTTTTTAGGGAGGTTGATCTTCCAAAATGAATTTTTAGTGCAAAATAGGGGCTGCTTATTTTTGATATGTATACTTTTAAATTTTAGCCCCTCCCCCTCCCCCCCAAAAAAATTTTGGCCTTTCGTCAGCCTCTCTTCTTAGGAAAACCCTCATTTACTGACGAACCATCATTTACTATTTTTTTCTATCTTTTCTTCTGCATCGCGGCCTTCGGAGCCTAATGACCTAAGAATGTAAGTTTCAGGCCGGTCAGAAGAGAAGAAAATTGGCTGTTGGTATTTTTAAGGTAGAGGATGGCTGTCTCCAAAACAAAGTTTTTGCATGTTATGCTCCTCTTAAACTCTGTTCATTGAAAAAAAAGTGGGTTTCCTATAAGTAAGTTTTTCCTAGAGTTATCGACAGAGTTAAAATGTACTGTAAACTGTGTATAATTTTTTGCCTAAATATTTTTTTCTCCTTATATTTTCCGCTCATCCTTACCGACACCTTGAAGATTTTCCGTATCCTTTTTAGATAGATATACAGAGTTTTAATTAGTCGTTTCTTCGGAAGCTTTTTAAATTGGTAATTTTTAATAACATTCCTCCAGACTTTCCTCCAGAATAACATTCCTCGAGAACCGTGGGTTGAAAATATTTGTGTAGATTGGGGTTCATTTTCTTTAAGCCCAGTTACCTCTGCTGTAAAGTCATAAGGGTTCTTGTAACTTGTATGGAAATAAAACATGCATCTTGTTAAACCGTCTTTTGCTATTCATAAAAGTACTGTCTTTAAAGAAATACAGACTTGCATCATGGCAATAAGCAACTAGCAGTACAGTTTTTCATATTTAAGAAGAATTACTGCAACGTGTAACCTTTTGTTAGGTTTAGATAACAACAATATGCTTCATTTGTATACCCAACACAAAATAGAAGTCCCTTAACCCCCCCCCCATGAGACCAAAAAACTTTCCTAGTCTCAATCCTGCCACTATGACAAATAATAAGGAAGACTTACCAAACTGCAGGATTCTTCACTATGTTAATGAAACCTAATACAACATTATACAAACATGACATAACGTCGGTATGCCTAATATATGAGCCGGCTATACAATTTCAAAGATTATTTTCCAGCCAAAAATTGGTAATTGAAGGAGAGTTATGTACAAAGGCAATAATAAAACTTTGACTGCAACTTTGAAAACGTTGCGACAGAGAATTTTGGCTTTTAAAAAAGCAATAGATGGGAAATCTTTTGTCAGAATATAACACTATATGACTTAAATAATTGTTATATGGTTAGATGTCTTGTTTTATTCTTAATGACGGCAATTTATACTCAAGAAGGTTTCACTTACCATGCTAGGTGAAAGAGATTTCATATCGTTGTTTGATAGGTCCAAGTGAAGCAATGTCTGCGCAACTTTACTCAGAGTCTGGTCAGGAAATTTAATTAACTGATTTCTGCTGCCATCAAAGAATTCAGTGACCGTATCTTTTAGCAGGTTTTCTGGAATCACTTGGATTTTGTTTCCAGAGAGATTGATTACTCTCAAAAAAGGATGATTATCAAATATATCCGATGCTATATCTGCAAGGTTGTTATTTGAGATATCAATGTATTGTAATTTTTTGTATTGACAAAGCTATCTGGAGAAATGTTGGAAATCCTATTTTTTGACAAGTCTAACCATACAAGGTGTGGCATATTCCTAAGTATGCTATTCGATATATTTTCAAGTTGATTGTTCGAGAAGATCAAGTGTGTAAGTGAGCTGCGAATTGGATCAAAATAGCTTTCGGCGATGAAGGATATATTATTTTGACTGAAATCTAGTATTTTCACATTTGAATTTGAACTCCATGAGCTTCCATTTGTGGTCAAGTTTACAATACTATTGTGACTTAAGTCAATGTTCAAGGTAGCCAAAGTCCCCACTTGGTCAAGTATATCAATGTCAAAGTTTTTAAGCTCGTTGTAAGCAAGATTTAATTCTTCAAGCTTTGGTAGGTTCTGGAAAGCTTCATGAGCAATAAAATTGACTTTATTGCCCTCTAAGTTTAACACTTCAAGGTTATCAAGATTCTGGAACGAATTTCGGTCAATTCGAACTATTTGATTATCGTCCAAGAAAATCTTCTTCAGTTTTTGAAGATCAGAAAATGTTTGACTTTCAATGAGTTTTAAGTCGTTGAAACTAAGTGTCAGAAATTTAAGATTCGGTGTCATGTTTGGGTTGAATGTTTGACCTTTCAGGGCACCCAATTTGTTGTCGTGAAGTCTTAAATCTTCCAAGTCTCTCATTGAATGGAAAAAATCTTGTGGCATCGACACTATCCTATTATTACTCATATCCAGCTTCTGTAAATTAACAAGAGTTTGGAACCCATCCCTGGCCAATTTAGTGGATGACAGTCCGTTGGTTAAATATAGTGCCCGAAGAGAGGTACCAACATCTCTAAATGCTTCATTGTCGATTGTTGCTATGTTGTTTTCAGAGAGATCCAAGGTTTTTAGTCCTGAAAGCAAAAAAATAAATAAATAGATTAATTTGTAAACCCAAAGTAGAACATAAACTTCCTCAAAAACCAACTCTTTAATATTTTAAACTATTTAAACAAGTTTTTTTTTTCAAATGAAAATAAGGAGCAACATTAAAACTTGAAATAAACAGAAAGTACCCTGTGTGTGTTAAGAGTGACTGCCATTTTCTTAGCCCATCCCTTCCTTTAAAGTCTTACGGTGCTATTCGAATAGCATGTCTTAGTCCTACAAAAAAAGGTTAATAAGTAATTGCAATTGTATACTAACGGAATGGCTTCAGAATATTTGAAACGACAACTTTACTGTTCACCACAAATGCAGGATCTATTTTTAATCTCACCCATTCTTGAAGCATAGTAAAGATAATTTTTATCCTATTCCCTATATCCCTATTCCATATCCCTATTCCAATATATAATATCCTAATATCTTTTATCCTATTCCAATTTCCCTTGTGCTTGAGAAGTTGTTCTTAAAAACAATGGGGACGAAAAGCCAAATTTTAGCCTAAAAAATGAAGGGTTAATAAAGGGGCAGAAATACTTTCTGCTTATTTGAATTTCAAAGCCAATCCTTCAAACCAGAGTCTGAAATCAAAGCTTAACTTTTGTAAAACAATGCTTGTAGGCTGTGCAGCAGGCCTACTCTTGCTTAAATAAATAGCCATAAGAATCTAAAGTGTCAATTACTTTTTTTTTTTTTTTTTTTTAGCCACGGTCACTTTGTTTGGAAGGGCTGTAGACCCTTTAGAGGGACTGTTCCCAAGCCAAAACAGCGGTGTCAATGGAAAGGATAACATTGCCCCCTTTAAAAAAAAATGCTCTTCAGAACTTTCATGAAAAAATGACTTTTCCAAATTTTGAAAGATACATTTTTGCCCCCCCCCGCCGATTTTTGTAAATTGAAGTTTCTAATTCCAAAGACATCCGCTGAAAATTCTGAGGCAGTGATTCTTTTCAAAATAGTTGGACGGCCCAGCAAACTTACCTCTATGGATGATATGACCCCGAGAGCCCCCAGGGTAAGGGCTGTTAATAATGCAAATAATCAATTGGCTGAGCATCGAATTTATAGCGGAAAGGGGGCTTTGTTTGATGTTGGATTAGCGAATGGCTCTAGATTTTAGAGGTGATTCTGTTTGTTCGAAGGGTTAACTTTTTTTCGGAGGAAGGTGATTAGGGGTATCGAAAAAAGACTAAATAGCTTTTATCCCTAACCTTTTTGAAACTTTTAGAAATAAGCCCATGAGTCAAGAGCAAATTGATGTAAAAAAAAATTCTGGGGCATGCCCTACCTTCGCTCTCCCCAAAATAAAGCCAAAAATAATTTTTTCTTCTGTCTTAGATTTAATTTTGAGGTCTTTATACTAAAGAAAACCCAGTAAAGTAGGGAAAAAAAAAGACTAGTTCTTCCCAAAACAGGCCCGACCAAGGAGTAGAAATGTGCCAAAAGAAAAACTATTTCTCCAGTTACTTTTCAATAAAAGGATGGTCATAATAGCTTGAGAGGAGGCTCATTCGATTGAAAACAAGCAGTTCTAATACCCTTTTTAAGAATCAAAAGAGGTTGGGAAGTATCCAGCCTGCATCCTCTGTCTGTTCCTGAAGTTTGGAGTAAGCACTTTCCCTTGCAAAATCCCTTAGAATGGAGTTAAATGAGATACCAAATGATGGAATCTTTTCCGTTTGAATATAACTTGTTTACTTTAACTTTTAACTGTTGATTTTAACTTTCAAATTCAGAAAAAAGTAAAATAGACTAGAGTGGCGACAAAAGAACATAATTTGGAAATATTGTTTATGATTGTGAGCCGTAAGATTTTACCGGATTCATATCTTTCAGCCAGTATTTGCGAGCTGAACGGGAAGGTGGAGGTCAACAGATTCTTAGTGGGAAAAAAAGATGGTTACAAGATAGAATGGAGAGGACCAAAACAGCCACTTTAAAAAAAAAGTGGCATTGAAGATGTGGTTCGACTTCAGAGCCTGGAAAGGGCAAGGAGCTGTATCCTATCAACTTTCTCAAGAAGTTGACCTCCACTGGTGGCGAGGAAGAGACCCTTCTTGAGGTGAGAGATGACAGTCAGTACTCTAGGCCACGAATAATTGGTACCTCGCATTGCCACCTAGCATTTCCAAACTATGATCTCCGGGGGGATATACTTCGTTATTACTACTAAGAGCCTATCCCCCTTCTCGAACCTCTACTGAATAGCCAAATACCCAATTATTGCCCTCAGTTGACATCACGATTTGCTCCCTATTTGAATTTCACTTGTGTGGGATCCAAAAGTAGTCTCTTTATGTTTCTCTGATATTCGTGTCCCGTAGTCCTGCACTCTAATCATTCGTGTGACCCTCCGTAAAATTATTGGCGCGTGCAATTTTCGTATATACCAAGAGTCAAGTTTTGACTTAATTCTGATGTGACTTTGCTCTCACCTTTGGAGGTTAAGATGCTAGTGGGACTTCTCCCTCCTGACACTTTGTGTCAGCCCATATACCAGGACCACAGTTTTGTTTCTTTCAAATTTAAGTTCGATAGACCAAGAATGTTTTCTTCCTAACTGTGCTGCAAGTCCCTTTGCAGCACTATTCGTGGATTCGATTCTTCAATACCAAGCCTTTTTGAGATGGTTATGTTGGCAATTATTCGAACAATTTAAGACTGTAGATACATTGGATAGAAATCGTTCCTTAGTCAAGCTATGCCAAGCAGATTTAGTAACCCATAATTTGGACATGTAGACATAGATAGGAAATAGGAAAGATTTATATGGTTTGATATTTCAAAGTTTAGATTCGCGTATTTAGTTTTGTTTCTAATTAACGGGACGTGTTCCCGTTGTGTTCCCGGTTCTCGGTGTTCCCGGTGTTCTAATTAACGGGACGTGAGAGAGGTCATATACCTTGCCTGGGACGTGAGTTGTGGCGGAGGAGTTCGTCCGGAAGGATGAAAACTTTGTTTACTGACCACGTGCCACTGGATATGGGGCTTAACCCCCGAACTAATCGCTCCGAACAGGGCTGCCCCAACCTCATGGGCGCGGGTGGAGCCCACCCCAGGGTCTCTCAGTGCCCAGGATTTCCCTGGTGTCAATCAGAACCCAGGCCTAGGGACGGTTGGGCTTGCAACCCTCGTCTTGAAAATAATTGAATGGAAAAGAAACGTTACTCAAGCCTCGGATCCTATTCGTTTTAAATTCTTACGACCTTGGCACGTCCCCGGACATCTTTTGAACCTTGCTGACCAAGGTGGGCTTAGAATAGCCACCTGGAATGTTTTAACCATGAATAACCCCGGATCCAAAGACCTTCTAGGGCTTGAGATGTTGAGATGTGGGATTGACATACTTGGAATGACAGAGACCCACTTGACGGGATCAGGCGATGAAGAAATTGCCAGTTCTGATCACAGGATGATTTGGTCAGGCCAAACTTCTAGTAGAAGCAGTGGCGTAGGCCTGCTTCTAAACAAGAAGGGAAAGAAATGCCTCATATCCCACAACTCAATATCAGATAGACTACTCACTGCCCGCTTCAACCACAAACACGGGAAGATGACGATTGTTGTGTGCTACGCACCAACGAATATCTCTCGAACGGATGAGAAAGACAAATTCTACTTGGCTCTGACAGATGCTCTCTCTCGGATTTCCCCTCATGATGTTTTGGTCGTGGTAGGTGACTTCAATGCAACTGTATCTGACCCCAGCGGAGCTTTTAAATATGTAATTGGTCCAGTTACCCCTGATTCTTTGAACGAAAATGGGAGCCGACTCCTCCAGCTGTGCGCCATGCACGAACTGGTCATTACAAACACCCTGTTTCACAGGAAAGAAATTCATAAGTCAACATGGTATAGCAATGACGGGCGCACGTGAAAGATGATCGACTATATTATAGTCAACCAAAGATGGCGGTCATCAGTCACAAACTGCAGAACCTATCGCTGCGCCGAGATCGGGAATACTTACCATAGATTAGTTGCTGCGAACTTCCGTCTACGACTCAAAGCCTAGCCTACAGAACGACGCCAACCAAAGTTGAACACTCAGAAACTAAAAACCGAGGAATTCCGCCAAAAGTATTTAGTTGAAGTCCAGAACAGATTTGAATGCCTGAATACCCTTGTTGACCCGGACACGTTTTGGCAGACGTACAAAAACAATATATTAGAGGTCGCCACTGAGACCGTCGGTCGAAAGATGTACTCAAAAAAGCCCTGGCTGTCGCAAGAAGCTTTGCGAATCATTGAGCAACGCAGAAAAGCGCGGCTGGCCGGAGATATGCCCTCCTACAGCCGGTTAAACGGGATCAGGAACAAACTTATCCACCGAGACAAGCAACAATTTGTTGACAAAAAAGCTGATGAGCTAGAAGATGCAGCACGAAAAGGTGACACCATGTCGCTTTTCAAGCATGTCAGAGACCTCAGCGAGGAGAAACCTCCAAAGATAGGAGCAGTTAAATCCACCTCCGGCGTAATGCTCGAGGATGAAACCGCGCTGCTTGATCGATGGAAGGAGAATTTCACAAAGCTGCTGAACGCCGACAGAGTCGACGTCGATCCCGACCTAGTCGCATCCGCTGAGCAAACAACAAGCGAAAATATCCTAGAGCCTGAGCCTCCCTCTGTAGAAGAGATACAGAATGCTCTGAGGAGGATGAAAAACAACAAAGCACCAGGAAACTGCGGGATAACCGTAGAGCTGCTAAAATTCGCAGGACCGACGATGCTACTATGGCTGCACATGCTGTTTTCCTTCGTTTGGACAACAGAACTGATTCCACAAGAATGGAAGGAAGGGATAATCCTCCCTCTATGAAAGCGTAAAGGTAGTCGAAGTGATTGCTCCAACTACAGAGGAATCACCCTCCTGTCGGTTCCCGGCAAACTATTTGCCATGACTTTGATAGATAGAAGTACCCAGTTCATCCGTAAGTGCCGCCGGATTCAGCAAGCAGGTTTCATGCCAAACAGATCCACGACCGAGCAGATCTTCACCGTACGCCAGGTCATCGAGAAAGCTCGTGAGTTCCAGCGTACAGCATACCTCGCCTTTGTTGACTTTAAAGCAGCCTTCGATTCGGTCGACCGTGAGTCTCTCTGGCTGATACTAGAACGAACAGGTCTCCCGGACAAATACTGTCACCTGTTCAAGGCGCTCTACACTGGTACAAAAAGCTCCGTCCAGGTTAATGGTCGTCGAAGCTCACTGTTCGGAAAAAATACCGGTTTTCGGCAAGGTTGTTCTGCTGCTCCTGAACTGTTCAACGCAGTGACTGATTATGTCATGGATCGAACCACGAACCGGCTCCCCTTCGGACTAAGGTATGGCGACAGAGTTTTAGCCGATTGCGACTTCGCTGATGATATTGCTCTGATATGCACTTCTGCAGCTGAACTCGAAGAAGCCCTCAACACACTGTCGGAAGAAGCCCTGAAAGTGGGACTACATATTAGCTGGCAGAAAACAAAATAATGATCGTTGACTCCGCAGGTAAACACCGCCAACTCACCAGCATTCGACGTATCAGGGCTCACCGTCGAGGTTGTCAAGTCTTTCACCTACCTTGGATCTGTCATCACGGAAAACGGCTCAGTTGAAACTGAAGTTCAGTCGCGCATCGGAAAAGCCGCATCAATTATGGAACAACTATGCCGTTCAGTGTGGTTAAAGCCCAACATCAGCCTAAAAACAAAAATGCGGATCCACAACACCACCGTAACCCAAGTCCTTCTCTACGGTGTTGAGACCTGGCCGGCTGCTGCTTCTGCTCGTGATGCCATAGACGTGGCCAAAACAAAGTTCTTGAGACGTATTGAAGGGATCAGATGGGATGACTTCGTCTCGAACACCTGATCTGATGGCACTAACAGATCAGACCCCCAACTCTCTTCAGGTCGCTGCACGAACCCTACGGTGGTTCGGCCATTTGGTCCACATGCCAGCAGAAACACCCGCCAGCACTCTCTTCAATTTTGATCCCCCTGCGCATGGCTGGAAGCGTCCCCGCGGAAGGCCTCGGTTCAGATGGAGGGACAGCCTCACCCAGTACCTCTCAATGATCGGCACTGATATACAAGAAGCAGTCACGCTTGTACAAGACCGTTCCGAATGGAGGCGAAGAGTCACGTGTCTCTCTACGCTGGACCACCAGCAGGAGCATTAAGTCAAGTAAGTCAAAGGACGTGATGTGGCTGAGGACCCAAAATGTTTTTATAAGATATTTTGTTCTTTTGTTCTTTTGATATACCCCCGCTTTCCTTACAACATTCTTGTAAACTTTCCTAAATCCTTTTGATACGATAAATTAATTAACTAAGGTCTAATACTGCACCTTGGATGTGTGTCATCCGCTTAGAATTTTGTAACCTGGAAATGGCTCTTTTCCGTTCTATGCAGATTTTGCTGTAGGAGGATGAAAGGCAGAAGGTTCACAGATTCCTTAGGTAAGGTAGCTTTCATCTGTTCCACGAACGGTGAGAATTATAAGTTAATAATCCCTCCTGTGTAAGCTCTCAAGATAAATATCTTTTATTTCTGTTTAGTACATTTTGTGAATTTGATTGTTAGGGAAGTTTCTCTTTTTGCTGGACTGACTATACGCTTTCCCCAATTATAAGCTAGAGACGTGAATTTGAAGAAATTTATATATTTCTCTGGGAGTATTAACCTCTCAATTTGAGCTAAGTACACCTTGGTGAGAAAATACCCAGAAGTATAACATCATAGCTTAAGATGTTTCACCTAATGTCACATTTTCTGTTTGTTATAACCGCATTATGCGCCCCTTTTCCGAAGCAATTTCAAGTTTAGCAGGCTGGTCTGAACAACAAAGCTATGTCAAGTCAAAATAGCAGCAACTTGGCGGGACTACAGATTTGAGTTTCTCCAGACGACTTTAGGCTATAAAAGTATCCTATCGTTACAAAATCTATAGGTATTCTAATTTAGACACTACCCCATAAAAAGGATAAAGTATAAAAGCTTGATAATTTGTGTATAAAAAACCAACTAATTACTTTCCCAGTAAAATCACCAAGTAAAATTTAAACAACGAATATATTCTTAGACTAAAATACCCTCAATTTTGGGTACTTGTTGGGAACTAATGACCGCCTGAATTGACAAGCATGGCTCGCTTTTTACTAGGTTCTAGTTTTTTAGTTATTTTCAATAAAAAATTACAATTTTGAAAGTTAATTTCAATAAAAAAAACGAAAGAAACCACAATTTGGGTACTTTTCGGGCACTAGTGACTGACTGAATTGATAGTCATGGCTGGCCTTTTACTAGTCTCTAGGTTTTTTCAGTCATTTTCAATCAAAAGTTAAAATATTGAAAGTTAATTTCAATAAGAAAATAAAAAAAAATACAATTTGGGTACTTATAGGGCACTAATGACCGCCTGAATTGATAGTTGCAGCTTGCTTTTTCTAGGCTCTAGGTTTTTTTCAGTTATTTTGAATAAAAAGCACAATATTGAGAGTTGATTTCAATAAAAAAAAAAAAAACATAAAAACTACAATTTATCACAGTAAATTGAAGCACAGAACCAATTTGGTAACGGTTTGAATTGTCATAGATCCAACAGTATGCTGCTCAACGAAATACCTACCCAACTTTACCCAACTCAACTTAACTACACAACATTAGCCTACGCATTTGTAAGCATGCAACATAACCGAGTGCGGATTATAGGCTAATGCGAAGAATAGCATCCGAAACTTTGTGAGTAGAAACAAATTAACACAAATGAAGTATTTTGTACGAATGAAATAAAATTTCTGAATGAAACGGCTGCCTGATAATAGAAAACACCAAATTCAAAGTTAATTCAAAGTTAGTAAACACCAAATTCAAAACACCAAATTCAAAGTTTATTCAGTCTAGCTGAAAAAAAATTACAGATCTAAAATATTTGTAGGGCTGGCTAGATTAGTTAAGAGCCTACAGTCTGCAAATGAGAATGTCTTTTTTTAATTTTTCATTAGTTCATTAAAATCTAAATTCTTGATTGAATGACCCCTTTCCCTTCCTGTAGTCTAGTACATTTTGTGCAATGAAATCACCTCAGAAAAAATCACACACAAAAAAAAAAAAAAACAGACTATCCACGAACAAACTCTCCGAAACGATGCAAATTTTCGTGTTTTCTCTGTAGAAACTTCAAACCTACTATGTAAGGCTCATTGACATGTAAATGTAATGACATAGTCTAAAAGGGGCAACCCCCTTTAAGGGTATATATTCAGCTTCTTCTAAAACTAAAATAATTTTCAAAGTGAAAGAATTTTCGTATTTAGTGGCAACACAAACAGCAAATTCTTTTGATCGACATATTTTTATTGAAAATAGATTTCCTAGAATTTCCTTTACTCTTGGCATGATTTGTTCATTACTTCCAGAAAACAACTGCAAAGGGTCTGCAAAGTTTCAACTATAAGCTATTCAAACAGCAACAAGAAACTACAGATGGGTTTTTATTTGCCAATTTTCACTTGAAGGTATTTGCTATGAATTTGATTTCGTTATTTTTCCTGAAGAAAGCTATTGTCTGCTAATTCCCAAAATATCTTATAACCAACTTTTTGTAGGAAAAGAAATTTAAGCTTAACTAAACGACTATGTGAGTGCTCAGCAACTATTTAAATGTATTGTTTTTAAAATCTCCCCTGTTCATGATATAGTGTTTTACAATTCCTGAAATGGCTGTTACACATCCGAACATTTTTTAATATTTCAAAATTCCTAAATCAGGTCCTTCATGTTACAGAATATAGGGTTCTATCGTAACAAGGTCACTAGTGCACGAATGCTTGCATTTGCCTATTTATGTCTATTATTTCAGAATTAACGTAATATTTGAAGATAAATACCTGGAATATGCTGGAAAGAATTTGCTTGGATTGATTTGATCTTATTCCTTGGCAAGTAAAGAGTATCAAGAGCAGGTCCAAAACCTTCAAAATCTTCCTTTGACAAATTTTCATCCGGAAGAGTGCTTAGCCCTATTGAACGGAGGTTCCTCATATGATTTAACTCCTGTAAATAGTCTTTTTTGTAACCATTCAGAATATATGTTTTCGGAGAGGAGCAAAGCTAATAGTAGCAAAAAAAAATGAGCTTTGAAGTAATTATCCAATGCAAAACATTTTCTACGTAATCTTCCGAAGACACGACTAGTTAAAAATCTAGCTAAAAAGAATACGGGAAATCTATAAAGAGTTGGTAAAGATGTGAAGAAATTTTAAACTTAATGCTCTAAGCCATTCTTAAGATATCACGAATACGCCTTTTTGATAATTGGATGCAAAGAGTGCCTATGATTTAGCGCTACATAGGCCTCAGCATTCCCCAAAGTTTCTCCTTAATCCTCTTAGCTTTTTGAGACATATCATCAAATACAATATTTCCCCTTTCCCAGTTATAAATCCTGCATATAAACAATGTGAAAATTGTGTAATTTATAATCTTTGCCCCAAGGCTGTGGGGGGGGCATGATATCCCTGGTGCATTATTGTTAGGTCTTTTGACTATTTTGAACAAAACGATCTTTTTAAAATTTCGATCACTGTTGAGGTGAGGGGAAATCTAATAAGGGCAATGGAAGTGGTCTACTTGCCCTCCAGTCACTCTTCAACGGCCTCCTTAACATGTCCTGTAAGTTTCAACTCAACACCCTTAGCCACTATCCAGATATTTCTGATACACTCATTTGACAGCCAGTATGTACATAGGGTGTTTGAATTTGTTCGACGTTCCTCTCAACATTTCCTTAAAATTTCATCTTCATAGCCTAGGCCTTTTTGAAGACCCAGGATCAAACACGCCCTCTTTTCCAAATCAAAAACCTTACATGAAAACAATCGCCAACTTGCATGACTTACAGTCCTTTGCCCGAGGGCTTGTCAGGGGCTATGTCAGCCCCAAAGGCAAAGTTACTTGACCTTTGGACTGTGTTGAACTAAATCGCTATCTCAAAATTTTGATCAGATACATTTGAAGAAAAGGGGCTTGAGAAGGGGGCTGGTTACCCTTCTCCCTTCTGGATCTTATAAAGGGCACCAGAACTTTCAATTTCCAATAGAATGAGCCCTCTCCAAGTATATATGACCCCACTTCCCACATGAAGTGGCTCTGAGGAAAAAAATTAATTGAAGCCTTATGACCCTTTACTATAGAAAATCGCTAGTGCGTTGCATCTGAAATTCACCCCAGCTAGAGAGGTACATAGTTCCAGCTATGATAGCAAGGGGAGTGGCTCGGATGGTGATGGAGTAACCTTCATTTATCAAGCTGTTAGCAATCCGACCTGACAAATAATTTTTATCATCAAGACGTCTCAACAAGGAACATCTTGATAGGTCCCTAATTTGTTTCATAGTCAACTGACCCCAGTTTGGGATGGGCGGAATTATTGCTTGGACAGCTAAATCTTGGCAAGGACTGTAAACATAATTGAATATCTAATTATTATTAGTCAGCATATTATGCTAACTGATCTTGGTAAATTTTTCGTTATTCATATTATTGACTTACGAATAAAGTAAACATACTATTTGATGCCTTTTTTATGCTCTTTCCAAATATAATAATCATTTTTGTCGGAAATGATTTTACCCCCACCCCTATATGTATCAATGCAGGGTATATATTTGCACATTAGGGGGGTGGGGGTAAATTGTATTTCTGATGTAATTGAGAGGTAATTTTAAACTTTATCCCCCCCTAATGTGCAAAAATATACCCTGAATTGGTATAAATAGGGGTGGAGGTAAAACTCATTTCCCCACAAAAATGATTATTATATTTGGAAAGAGCATAAAAAAGGCACCGAATGGTATGTTTACTTTATTCATAAGTCAATAATATGAATAACGAAAAATTTACCCTGATCTTAGGCACACAAACAAAAGAAAATACTCAAAAAGTGGCCAAATTTGAAAATAACAAAAATACAAATTTGATGGGAGGCGTAGGAGCATGTACCTGATGACCCCTCTTCCTTCCCAAGTGCTTGGGCTCCCTATCAATTGGACAATATATCTTTCTCGCTCCATTCTTTACCAGCTAACCTTTTCCGAGGTGTAGAAAAATACATTTAATTGTTACTCACATAGGAAGCAGGTGTTCTCAAAGATTCACAAAATACTGACGAAGTCAACTTGTCATATAGCAATTCCTATTGTTATCGCTCAAATAAAACCTATCATTCCTTGTCCATGAATGTTTTACCAGATATTGCTTTTGGAACTCATAATTTCATTTGGAGGGAAGAAAGACTGCTTGCCTAATTCAAAGTGATAAATTATTTTTAAAGTGTGTTGGGACCTTTGGCCCATTTGGTATCAGCAAAATGCCCTTTTTATAAATTTAACTTCATTTATCTTCCCTTGCAATATTTAAACTCTGGGACAAGCTTTTATTACGAGACGTCTGGAAGGAATCCACTAATTAGCTAATGTATGAAAAGACAGGCAAACGATAGCTCATTCAGGTATAAATTTAGCGTGCGAAATCTAAAGGTAAAATTTGTACTTCAATTTGATGGGGCCATTCATTGCCTTTGGTCAGAGCCAGGCACGCCTCCATGCGCAGAGGTGCTTCGTTCATTATCTTGTTTAATTATAAGAGTTTTTTATTTTAGTTCTTTATGAGTTATTATACCGAGTTGAAACAGTGAACCACAGTTTGTATAATATAGCAGTATGATCTTTCCCTATCTCACCCATTATAAAAACCCGGACCAAGGTGCGATTGCTCCAGAGAATGTATAAACCGGTATAAACATAAGCGGCATTAGATCTTTTCACGGGTAGACAAAGAATAATCACCTACGGAACAAGTACTGAAAAAACCACTTGGCCGGCTCACCAATAAGTGCACAAATAAGTGGGAGGAGCTTTTTGTTCGCACCGAGAATGAAGAGCCAAAAATCATCTGCGGTAAACTTACTGGATAATTATATAAACTGTGCAGTGAACACAGTAAGAAACATTTTCTTTAGAATCCGAGACCTTTTGATTAGCCAGGTGGAGTTTGAAAGCCTATAAATAGGCTGAGATTATATTATTTGACATAGGAAGAGAATCCTGTACGCAGAGAGGGACGGAAAGGGAATTGGGAAGGTTTAATCTTGGTGCCGGGGCCACATATTGTGAGACTTTTGAACCCCCAAAGAAATTACACTTGTCAGAGAACCCTGACGGTTTGTAAACCGCCAGAGACGACAAGCAGAAATCCCACCAGGCTTCTCTAATAGAATTGGAGGTTTCTCAATATAAGAGGGAATCGTCAAAAATATTCAAATCCCTCCTCCCTCCATAATACTGGTGGCAGACAAATTACCACTATAATAAATTCTAAAAAAAAATCGAAAAAAAAAGAAAAAATTCCAAAAATAAGCATGAACCAGGGATGTCAAACGAAACTATGCTAAATTAAAAGTTTATTTGGGAGCCTCATAAGACAAAAATAAATTAAAAACAGGAATTAAAATAGGGTTTTGTTTATCTTGTTTCGGTATGTATGTCATCAGGTTTGGTATCGAGATACCAAATCGGGTTTGGTATGTCAGGATTTTTTTTTAGATAAACAAAAAGATAATTTTGCAAAAAAAACAAAGAATTACAACAAAATAAAACTAAAGAGATTCTATTAATAAAAATATGTATTAAGCAACGTGTTTATCCGAAGGTGTCTTTAGTGTGATTTCGGCCCCGGTAGAAGATTAAAACTTACTCATATTACCAATTCGTATAAAAAATATTATTTTCTCCATCTGCCCAAAATTTTGCTAGCAAGACTACTATCAAAAATTTATTTCACAAAACTACGGTTCATCATAAACTTTGGCTCAATATTCAACTCTTATCCAACATTTAAATTACAATCCAATATTTGGATTCTTAAGCACAAAAACGGAAGAAAATTTATATACTATGAAACCTTATAATCTTCATATACTTTATATACTATGCATGATATAGGAGTGGTTTCATTAATCAATTATAATAGGGTCGCTAAAATGTTGCACTTAAAAACTTCATCTAAAAAACAATCCCAGAAGTCATATTAATAAAAAAAAAATTATGTTTAAAATAAGATTTGTTAAAGCCCAACCAGCTTCAAACTGAAGCCACGGCTTTTTCTCCTTTGTAGGAAATCAACACGTTTTGAGAATTTCGACTTGAATAAAAGCATCAGTCGGAGGATTTTTCTCCCGACTCAAAATCTTTGTAGTAGCAAGTGTTGATGATATCTATTGCTCAGGATTTTCAGATATTATCCCTTGAACAATTTCCGAAAGATTCCGAGCAACTTCATATTCACCAACGCACTCTTTCATGGGACTAGATGGTTCTTTCTTCATATTGCATTTTACATAACAAAACACAGGAAAAACACCTATGGCTTTTTTTAGTTGGTAGAGTGAAAGACGAGCCACAGGTAATCCCGAAGCTAGCTGTTGGTTTGATACTCCACATCATGCAGTATTATCTGCTATGAATTCTGCATCGGTCAATTCCACGATAGATATACTATGTTACTTTTTCTAGTGTCAGTTTCTTATTGCACTAATAGCACAATTCAAGTCTTTTATCATTCCTTAGCATATTAATTATTGTCGAAAATTGCATTTCATTTGAATATTTCAGTTACTACGGGCTAGAATTCGTTCTTTGTTACAAAAACCGTGATTAATGAGAACTAGCAGAAAAACCAAATGCTTTTTACTTAGCAGGAACTAGTAAAGAACGAAACACGCTGTCACTCAAAACAAACCCTTTTAAGTATACCATCATCTTGTATCTTGTGAAAACTGCATTACAAAAAGCAGTTTTTTTGTAAAAAAAAAAAAACATTTAAATGTCATTTTTTTAATTACGAATGCGACTATATGTAGAAAATTCTTTTAAAATGAACCATTTAACAGCTTTCTACGATGTTCCAGTGTCCAGATAGCTGCGGAGAAGAAAAAAGGACAGAAACCAGCTATCGTATGGACTAACGAATTTAGGTAT
This sequence comes from Artemia sinica, assembly GCA_027921565.1. Taxonomy (NCBI): domain Eukaryota; kingdom Metazoa; phylum Arthropoda; class Branchiopoda; order Anostraca; family Artemiidae; genus Artemia; species Artemia sinica. Next base: position 95,524,125 of record CM051256.1, on the reverse strand, counting down.
TATAAACTAAATTTCTTAGTAGGTTCAGAAGCCCGGTGGCTTCACTGCCGGGTCCAGGCACTCGTCAATCGGCAGGCTTCTATATATGCATTCTCAATGTCGCTTGTCTTCTAACCGTAGTTAGAAGATTAGAAGTTAGTTTCTTGATGGCAAGACGTCACCACAGGTTCGATACAGCCACCTTGTGAAAAATAAGATTTCTTTCTTAAAGTCCTGTCCTATTTAGATTTCGCTGTTCCTTGTTTACTAACCCTAGATTTCATTGTCCATTTTTGTTCATCTTTACCTCAAAAGTATTTTTCCATGCCATTTGCTTTTGCAGTTTATATTCTTACATCATCTCGTTTAATTTCCTAAGTTGTTATAGATAACAAGTGCGTCTGTTGCAGTTTCCAACCACAGATAATTGTTCAAAATTTAGTTTACAATTCAATGTGATTCTCGCTGTCGCTTGTTCCATGCCTTTTTCTTTAGCTGTTGCGATTCTCACTTTCACTAATTTTCTAATCACATTTACCTGTGCTTCATTTTAATCAATAAACCATCTTGTTTCATTATGAAAGACATATCGCCGAAACTTTATCATAGGCAGCGCAACCCACAGGCCTCCGGGCAAGGGTTGTAAGTTATGCCCTGGGGGCATAAAAGGTTTTTATAGAAAGCGTTGTTCTAGAAACTTCAAAAAGGGCTTATTCGATGGGAAATTGAAAGGGCTAGTGCCCTTTTTAATAGTTGAAACGGATTGGAGGGCAACTAACCCCCCTCTCACGCTCTCCATTTCTTAAAACACATTCAATCAAAATTTGAGATAAAGATTCTGTTCAACTTATTTGAAAGGTCTGGAAATTATACCTTTGAGGATGAAAAACCCTCAAAGCCCCCAAGGCAAAGGTTGTAAGTTATGGCCTGAGGGCATATAAGGTTTTTATAGAAAGCGTTTTCGTAAAAAGTTCAAAAATGAATCATTCAATTGGGAATTGAGAAGGTCAGTGCCCTTATAAATAGTCAAAAGCAATATGAGGACAAATGCCCCCCACGCCCTTCATTTCCTCAAACTCTTCAGATCAACCATTTGATACAGCCATTTTATTGAACGTTGTTTAAGGGTCCGGAAATTATGTCTTTGGGTATTACAACTCTCCGACAGCCCTCACGGCTAAGGTTGCAAGTTATGCCATGGGGGAATATAAGGTTTTTCTTATAGAATGTGTTGTCATAAAAACTTCAAAAAGGGCAAATTTGATTGGAAATTGAGTGGGGTTTTGCCATTTTTAATAGTCAAAAATAATCGAAGGAAGAATCCCCCTCCCACGCCCATCATTCCACCTAACACTTATATGCCCCCAGAGTTCGAATATAATTTGTACTTTACCACAAAATTCTGTTAAATGTTTTCACTTTTAAAACTCTTAAGATATCAAAATTTGATAAAGTTTTTTAGGAATAAATAACAGCATATGTATATTAAACTGACAATGCACATTCATTTGAATTTTTTCAGTAAAGTACTAATTATATTCTGGCTTTTAGAAAGCATAAAGGTTTTGAACCCTACTCGTATTAATTTCTGCTAGTTTTTAATTTGACTTTGTTATTTATTTTAATTACTGTTCGTTTTGGGTTTCATTTATTTATTTATATTGATTTGTGGTAGTTGTATGCTAGGTAGATTATTTGATTCTATTTTGTTCATTTTTGGTTTAATGGAGTTCATTATCTTTTTTTTAAACACTTATTCTGTGGAAAAATTTTCTTAATTATTTTTTAAACAAAGGTATGGTAGGTATTGATGACCTTATAGATGTGTAAACCGAAGCCCAACTGTCAGAACTTTCATTTTCAATTTTGGCACATATGAGTCCACTGTCGCTTATCTTCTAACCCCATTTTTCTTTCTTCTTCATTTTGGATTTTCATTACTTCAGACAATTTGCCAATGCCCTTTGCTTTAGCTGCCCTTTTCGATCTAGTTTTACATGACGGTCCCGGTTGTAGATTTGTTAATTGTTCCGGTGGTGGGACAAAAAATTATTTTTTTCCTACAAATGATCATCTGTAACACTTGTAAATTTTTGCTTTTTGGGTCTTGTCTCATTTAATGTTAATTTTCAACATCAACATCAAATGACATGACTTTCCAGGTTGTTGATTTTCATCCGTTGTGAATTCAGTTAGTGTAGGCTGTTCTGTTGGTCTTGTCACATTTGATAGTTTAGATGATTCCAAAGAATCATCATTTTAATCCTCATGACTATCATTTTCAATTTTGAAAAGTTTTGATTCTCGCTGTCGCTTATCTTCTAACCCCATTTTTCTTTTGCATTTTCGATTTTCATTACTTCAGACATTTTGCCAATGCCCTTTGATTAAGCTTCCCTAACTTGTTTAGTCTTACATTTTGGTCCAAGTTGTAGACTTGTTAATTGTACAGGTGGTGGAACAAAAACTTATTGTTCATCCAACAAATTACCAAGCTATGTATACTGACAACCACTTGTATAATAATAATAACTTCATAATATACCGGTGTCAGCAGAGCTAACGTCATAATATAGCATTTTCCTATTTGCGTCATATATGGTACTAATACGACTATGGCGATATTAATTATGTAAAATATGAAAATGCAGTTGTTTGTAAAAATATTGATCTCATTTTAAATATTTTTTGTTAATTACAAAAACACGTATATTTGCCAAATTCCTGATCTTAATAACACTTGCTACTACAGTATTATAGAAAAATGTTATTTTTCATAAAAAAGATTGATTCTATTAAAAAAAAATATTACAAAAGGTTTTTGACCACATCAGTTTCCTTTAAAATGAGCCATTGACCAGATTTTTATGATGTTCCAGTCTCCCACTAATTGAGGAGAACAGACGGAAAAAAGATGGTGTCGATGCAGAATATCGTAGTTCAAGTCAATTTTCCGGTTTTTCAAGCCAACATATTTTCTTTGTTGCGCAAGTCAAGGAACATTTAATTTCTATATAGGGTATTGGACAAGGCAGTTCTAATAATGTATTTCTTTTTAGATCTTACTCCAGTTTTAGGAGTTATGAACGTTTTGTTACTATTAGACGTGATCGTCTCTTACTAGGTTACTAGCTACTGTTGTAACCCGGATAAGTATATATTCACTCTCGGTTATTATGGGCCGGGATTGGCCCTTTATTAGGTAACCATGATGTGTTAGGTTTTACTGCTGCAGTAAAGCCTTGTTATTTTTATAACTTTCTTATTTGCTTCGTATAATGAAACAGAAGTACTAGCAGTAGTGTGCCCTTTTGGTCAGATGATATTCCCCTTGAAGCATTCTTTGGAAGTTCCAATTTAATACCCAAATCAATTCTTGAGATACACTTTATCAATAATATGCATGTACATAGTGTTTTTTATTTAGTTCGAATTTCCCCTCAATATTGTAAATGGAGTAGTATGGTAGTTGTAGTGGTGGTATTTGTAGTGGAAAGGAAGCATACAAATATTGCCTTTTTATCATCTCCCTTATCATTTCCTGAATTTTTCAAATCAGTATACTCAATTATTCCTGAGTTACGCCCTTTTGACAATCCATATACACACAATACAAACAGGAAAAAGCATATGGCTTTTCTTATTTGGAATAGTAAGAGATGGACCTTACAGAATCAAGCAGCTAACTATGCCCAATAGGTGCCATGGCTTGTTCTTTACTAGGTTTCAGCCATCTCCAACGCCATGATACCGATAAAACTCACACAATCCCCATTTATTAATGGCAATGGTTTACTATAGGCTATAGTTTGTTCTTTAATATACTTTTAATTAAAACATTTGAATTATTGCTCAGACACCATAAATATTTTGGCAGTTTACATAATAACTTTAGGGATTTTGAACTAAGAATTAAAATAAAATAAAATTTATTTGAAATTTACTGTTTTTTGCTATCCAAATATAGAACTACGGTATAGAGATGCGTGTATTTTTCTGCATTTCAAATTGCTGCATTTTACACAGCTATATCTACATGTTTTTGTAATTTTAAAAGTTATATTTTCATCTTCGTAGGCAAGATGATGTTAATAACTTTTGTTACCACAGTGTTATAGGAAAATGTAGTTTTTCATCAAAAAAATTGATTCTATGTTTAAAATTATTTTTGTTAATTACAAAAAGGTACTAGATGTAGCATTTAGCTTTCAAATGAGCCATTAAATAGCTCTCTATGATGATTCAGAGCCCTGCAAGCTGTTGAGAAAAAAAACGAAAAAAAATGCTGTCGATGCAGAATATCGTGGTTGCAGACACTTTCTTGTTTTCAAGCCAATGTACTTTCCTGATTATTCAAGCCAAGGGATGGTAAGTTTCATTTATAAGAGTTTTAGACAAGGCGATTCTAATAGTATACTTTGTGTCTCGATCTGACTCTGTTTTCTTATGAATTATGGGCTATTTTATTTTTTACCATGCGACGTGACCATCTCTTACTAGGTTGCTAGCTACCACTGCAACCCGGATGATGGTCCAGGTTGTAGATTTATTAATTGTTCAGGAGGTGGGACAAAAACTTCTTTTCTTCTAATGAATTATCATTTATAACACTTTTAAATTTTTGTTTTTTGGGGTCTACCTCTAGATAAGTTTTATATACTGATTTGCCTTTTCGTACTGCTATCTTTTCAAAGATATTTTTTCATTAAACCAAGTCCGATTTCTAACATCGATTGTCTACTAAGCTTCAAACTTTTGGGTTTTTTTAAGGTTTTTGAATTGTTGTAATCCCTTGTTAAAACATATACCAATATTTTTGCAATTGCCAGTTTTTGCTCTTTACGCAATTTAGCGTCGTTTCATACTTATTGAATATTGAAGCAATTTCGATTTCTAACAACGATTTCTACTAAGCTTCAGACTTTTGATTTACCTTTTTAAGGTCTTTGAATTGTTGTAATCCCTTTGTCAAAATATATACGAATATTTCTGCAATTACCATTTACATATTTTTTATTTACCACATATTTTTTATCTTTAAGTAATTTAATGTAAATTTCTCCATGCATGAAAATCTTCAATACTTTCGCGTAATTGTGACAGGTGTGACAACATCACTGCAATACCAATGTATATAAAAAGGACGTCACTCACATAAATAGCTTTTTTTACAAAATTAAGGTTCTTAACGAATTTTCTCAAACTTTTGATCGATCTAGATGTTTTTTTAGGCCAGAATTAGTTCGATCTTCCAGAGAAATTGCTTAAGGATTGTTCTGGGTACCCGGCTGACTGACCGTATTTCAAACAATAGGCTATACGAAATATGTGGTTCAATACCGCTCTCTAGGGCTATAGTGAAAGAAAGGTTGAGGTGGCTAGGGCACGTTGTGCCGATGAAGGATGACAGATTGCCGAAGATTGTTCTTTTCGGCCAACCGTCTAGGGCTAAACGGAAAGCAGGTCTCCCCGTCTGGGGTGGGAGGACGTCATAAAGAAAGATTTAAAGGAAATGGGAACTTCGTGGGCGGGTGTAAAAAGGGAGGCTTTGAATAGATTGGGGTGGAGGAGGAGCGTACGTAGCTGTGTTGGCCTCAGGCGGCTTGGTGCTGCAGTGAGTTGTTAGTAGTAGTAGAATATCACAGGATGCCAATTTTCCCGAAAAACATGGAGCCATTTTCGAGAAAAAATATATACATAAATACATACATGCACAATGATTGCCCAATTATAAAGGTAGTATACCCTTGTGAAAGTGACTGAAAGAGAGATTAGTAACTTAGAATAATTTGACATGAAATTATAGGAGCAAATGGAAAGGACTCCAGATAGAAGTATAGCATTTTAATGCTCAGGTAGGCAAAACTAGAAATTATAACCATAAGAGCTTATAAAACAAAATAATGTCAGTCGAGTTTATATTTGTAATCTAACAATATTATAGTTTTTTAAATTATTCTCAACAATTTATAATTGTAATGCACAATTGATGTTATTTAAAATATTTTCTTCCAGGGGCTTGTAATTAATTCTTCTCTTTGAGCTAAAATGTGATAAGTGTCAAACCCCAGACGCTTTACATTTTTTTTTCTAGGGGAGGGGGAACTACTGTAAGAAAATTGTATAAAATGAATGTATTACCTTAATATTGACGTTTCCCATTTTGTGTCCAACTAGATTCAGACTTTGCAGTGTGTATCTAAATCCATTGAAGGATTCTTCCGGATTAAAGGAAAGTTCGTTATCGTTGAAGCTGAGACTCTTCAAGTAGTCGAAATTATCAAAGAGTTTATCGGGTAAAAATGTTAAATTGTTAAAAGCAAGATCCAGCTTTTGAAGGGATGTTTCAAGTCCTCTAAATGCTCTTGGAGCAAGTTGGCTAATATAGCAGTCTTTGAGGGAAATTTCCCTAATCTTGGCTTCTTTAAATGCATCGTCATCTATATAATTAATTGGATTACTTTCTAAAGAAGTTTTATTTAGGTTTCCAAAATTTTGAAAGGAGAATCCAATTAGCTTCTGAATGTTGTTATGATCCAGGATGATAGTGTCCAGTGAAAGTTGACCCTGATAAAAGACATCAAATGTTTCGTGAATTTTATTATGTGCCAAGTTCACGGTGTGTAAGCTTTTCAGGTCTGCTAAAGGTGTAAATGGTATCTTATTCAAAAGATTATTAGCCAAATTTAAGTGTGATAAGCTTTTTGGTCCCTTTTCAAAAGCTAAGTCAGAAATATAAACGATATTGTTACCACTCAAGTCTAATTTTTCAAGACGCATTAAATTTTGCAATACGTCCTGCTGAATTGAAGTCAAAGAATTCTCGGCCAGCACAAGGGTTTGAAGTGAATCTTCTATTCCTCCAAAGTCATTTTTGTATATCTCATTTATCTCATTGCCTAAAACGAAAGAAAATAATTAAATTTATTTTCCCTCTAATGATTAATTTTAGTTGTTGTGATTCAGGCCAAAAGAAAATAATATTGAAAAAGGTTACCATATATTTCCAGCATTATTTTTATTAATTTCAATTTTGGAGAGATCAAATTATGACGAGAGACAACACCCAGGCTGGGAACTTTGGCACTTTAAATCTGTAAATGGGGTTTTGAAACCAACACTGGTAACCCTGTTTATATTACTTCAGTAAAAGGTAGAAAATTGACTTGCAAATGATTTTATGAATGGATCTAACACCCAAACCAGGCTTCTGACCTATAAAGAAATAGAAGATTAAACATGTTTATGACTGTGTCCAGGTTCAAAACATGGATATGTACTTACGAACAGTGATAGAAAACTTAAAAAGTGTCTCTAATTGTATTTCTTAAAGCTCCGTTTTAATTTTTGATGAGGATCATAAGAAATCTACACCATGGGAAGAAAATATCTTTAATTCTGAGGACAACTTTGACCTGCCTTATTAATAAATAAATGATTAAATAAACCGACATCAAACTCGATAGTACTCTATATGAAGCAATTCAGACTCTTCCCCAAAATAATACAGCCTTATTAGTCATTCGTTTATCAAGACAAATGCCTTCACCAATTGAGACTGAACTTAAAATAAGTATATCTGAAAAAGAAGCACCAAGATATTAAAGTCTTTGATGAGCTTGGAAGGAGCCTTGGGGCTTCCAGTCAGGAACTAGAAGAATGTCAATGATTTATCTGTTAATATTAGCATATTGGTGTCGGAAGGATGAAGGCATCCAAAAATCAAGCCTTCCTGTTAACTTGATTCAGGTATTTTCTAACTTGATTAGTTTTGTAAAACATATCAAGCATATTTAGAAAAGTCATCCCAATTTTCTTTTTTTCTGTCTCAATACCAGTGAATTTTACTTTGCTGAGTTTTCTACTGCAAGATAACTTAAAGGTTTATTTTAACTTAGCTTATATGTGTGATGGGGGGTTCTAATTAATGAATATGGAATAAAATTATACTTATACACAAGAGACAAAAAGAATATGGAATGAAAAAAAAAAACAGAAAAGAGGGCTGACAGGTTATTCAAGTGTCAATCCTTTTGGCACGGATTTATCATGCATTCAGTAGGCCTATGCTCTCAGCTCCAGGTCCTGTCCTCTGTCTGTCAGTATCAGTAGCTATTATTCCGATGCTTTCACTATAAAGTCATTCTGACTTCATGACTCATTTGGGCTCCATGACTTTTAAGTAAGACTTATTTGTATTACTTTACACTTCTTATTAATTATTACACCAGATCCTACCTTTATTATCATTATTCTAGAGAAACTAAAGCTCGAGTTTATGTGAAGTGAGAACAGGAGACATCAGAATTGAGGAAATGGTAATCAGAGAATTGGTTCTGGATCTACAACAGTAACCAGCGTTATGAGCATAGTGATCCCAAGGCATATGTTATGTAACATAGAATAAGATTGATAGCTTTCCAATACTATCATTAGTGCACAATACCGCTACCTAAATAAAAAGCAAAGTAGGCTTCTATGTATTTTTTTTCCACCAAGGCACCTCGTATGGAAAGAGCTGCAGTAGAAACTTCGGAGGCGGGTCATCCGATTGAAAATTAAAAGTTGTAGGGTTCTTTCTAAGATTCAAAAATTACCAGAGGGCAAGCTTCTCCCCACATCCCTTATTCCCCTGAAAGCATTCGATATTAGATAGTCAATATTAGATTATTAGAAAGCCATTTTGTTCAGCATAGTTGAAAGGTCCTGTAACTATGTGGTTGGGGATGACACTTTCCCAAAGCCCTTGAGGCATAGGTTGTAAGCAATACAATTTGTTCGCTGTCAAAATATAGCATTTGTTAATGGGTAAGGGAACCTGTTTGATCCTTGGTGTCCAAAAAGGCTAAGGATGTTAAGGTAAAGTTTTCAAGGAATGTTGAGGAAAGTATTGCACTAAATTAAAACACACTATGTGCATGAAGGTTGTCAAAACGGTGAATTTCAGGAGAGGCTTACGGTATTAAATTATAATTTTAATGGATTGATGATTGGGCCGATTTATTGACCAAACGGTAATATATGCTCCTGGTACTACTACTGCCGCTGCTGTTACTACTACTACCTCTACTACTGCTGCTACACCTACTATTACTGCTACTACCACGAATACTACTACCACTACTACTACTTCTGCTACTACTACTACGACTACTACAGCTACTACTACTACCACTACTACTACTACTACTACTACTACTGCTACTTCTGCTACTACTACTACTAATAATAATAATACTTCTGCTACTACTACTACTACTACTTCTGCTGCTACTACTACTACTGCTACTAATATTACTACTACTACTACTACTTCTGCTACTACTACTACTACTACTACTACTACTACTACTACTACTACTACTACTACTACTACTACTACTACTACTACTACTACTACTACTACTACTTCTGCTGCTACTACCACTACTTCAACTACTATTGCTACTACTATGACTGCTACTTATAATCCGACTACTATTAACGCTAAGGGTATTACGGGGGAAAATTCAGGGAATGTTGATGGTAAAGCTGAAGTAAATGAAAACACAATATGTGCATATAGGTTGTTAAATAGACACATAGGCAATATCTTAACAATGACTTGGAGCATTAAATTAAGACTTTCCGGGCATGTTGAGGTGGATGCTCAACTGAGCAATATGTGCATACTACCACTGCTACTATTGCTGCCATTACTGTTACTACTACTAGTAACGCTACATCTACTGCAACTACGACTGCTACTGTTACTAATACTACCTCTACGACTACTACTACCGCTAAGGAAATGGGTATTAAGTGGAAAATTTCAGGAAATATTTAGGGAAAAATTGACCTAAATAAAAAACACTATATGCAGGTTGCCAAAAGGGCGTATCAGGAATATCTTAGGATATTCCTACTGCTACTACTACTACTATTACTACTACTACTACTACTTCTGCTACTACTACTACTACTACTACTACTACTACTACTACTACTACTACTACTACTACCACTACTACAACTACTACAGTTACTGCTACTACTATAGAGGAAAATCAAAGGAGATTAAGTGCATTCACGTTAACAAAGTGTCACAGATGCAATATCTCAGGAATACATGAGGGCATGAATTTGAAATTTTCATGGCATTTAGAGGAGGACATTTGAGTAATATGTATCAATGTTTAAGGTTGGGACGTGTTGGAAGTTGCAATTCCGTCAGCCCTATTCAACCCAAAAGATTATGCAGATTTTGACTCATATATTTGAATATCATTCCCTGTACCCATCAATCTAAAGCATTATAGTACTAATACTATTAAATTTGTGTGAAATTTTGTCCAACATATTAATCGCAAGCCAAAACCTGGATTCTTATAGAGAAAAACTAAAAAGTATAAAGAAGAAACGACCAACAATGGATTTTTTTAAGGCCAAACGAAAACATTAAAAAAACACACAAAGCAAATATTTCGAGAGGACAACGGCCTCTCTTCTTCAGCGCGAACGAAAAAAATACGTTTAAGGAAAATGCCAAAATAATACATTTTGAGATTTTCATTTGGCCTTAAAAAAATTTTTTTTAGTCGTTTCTTCTTTATATTATGGTAGGCCAATGTAGTTTAAGAAAATAAAACTAAAAAGATTTTAAATATACTTTACTTGACAAATGAGAAGACCATGTCTATTAAAAACGAGCCTAAATCAATGTTAGAAAAAACCTTTTCCACAAAAGAAGCTTATCAAGAGAAAGTAAAGGGCTCCATTAAACCATAGATGAACAAAAATGAAGTAAACTAACTGTTTAAGCGTAAAACTAACTTAAATTTATTAACAAATAAATTATACAAAAAAAAGAAGAGAAATGACAATAAATTTCCAAATCGAACTTAAATCATCAATGTTAGCTATTTTTAGTTTTTAGGGAAGTATATAAATGCTGTAACCTTAAGCGGCAGCAACGCAATTATTTGTGGGAGTTTGATTTTGTTTGAAATTTAGGTTCGCTTTTCCATGTAACTTCTGTTTTAACTGTTGTTCCCTCATTTTTGCATCTGCTTTTCATAATATGAGCTTGTGCTTGTTTTAAATTCAACTTATTTTTGATGTAAATTATGTAAAATATGTAAATTTGTATCACAATTTTTATTTGTCTTGTGATTTGTCTTCATTAAGCTTCAATCTTTATACCCAGTAATTCTTATTCTCTCCAAGTTTGAAACTTATTTACTTTAAGTTGAATCCTGCTCATTCTAAGATTAAAATTAATTCTTTATTTTTTGTAGAAGCCGTTGTTTCTTAAATTAACCAATCTGAAATAAGACCTTTTCCAAAAATAGAAATTGAAGGAAAACTAAAGAGCTACATTAAATACAAATTTAGCAGAAATAGAAATGAACAAATTTTCAAACGTAAAGCTACCAATAATCTCTATTAATAAATAAATAAAACCCAATACGAACGGAAATTGCAATAAATATACAATTCAAACTCAAAACGAGCAGAAACTACCCCAAAGATGGTAGGACTAAGGCCCATTGTACCTTCTAAAGACCAGAACATAATTGAGGTTTACTTAAAACAATTTTATTTCGAGCTATTTTTTCTTTGTCATGACATTAAAAAAAAGAACAAAAAAAAAAAAATATCCTAACCAAGACAATTGAATGAAAAACCAAGGATTCATTCATTAAAGTCTTCATATTATATGCATTTGATGTTTGGGGAAATTTTCCTCCAGTTGCAAAAACGATCGTCTAAAACTCGGATATCATTGGCATAATTCAGGAGCGTAATATATGTTCCGCGAAACAAATAACTCAGTTATACAACATACTGCTGGTTAACAAAACATTTATTATGCAAAGTAGTGAAGCTTATAACTCCCTCTCTAAAGCCTTTATACACAAGAATCAATGCTGCAAACACTATTTGTATCCTTTGCAAAAGAAACGGAATGTAACCTTTATCCTAAAATCCCTTCGATTCCTTACTATCCCTGCAAAATTTATTTTAGTGCTTTGATGATTACTCTTTAAAGTTATCTAAACTTTAGAATGCTTTAAATACAGACTGCTAGAATTGCAAGTGTTTCTTTAAATTAATTGTCGATTATAGCTTACTAGCTGAAATTTTATTATTCTATGCAATTACAAATAAATAATTTGTATTGCCGAGGCACCCAGCAAAGCTTAGATTTATTTAATATTGTTCTTGTATTAGAGTATGTGTTCTTTAGATATTATATATATATATATATATATATATATATATATATATATATATATATATATATATATATATATATATATATATATATATATATATATAATATATATATATATATATATATATATATATATATATATATATATATATATATATATATATATATATATATATATATATATCCTGCGTTTCCAATTCTGCTTCATTATTTACCTGTTAGATCAAGGACTTTAAGCTTCTGTAAGTCCTTCAGTGATTCTTGGGGGATCCGCTGAAGCAAATTATATTGGAGATCCAGTTCCCATAGAGATCGCTCTAGACCATTCCATGCATCTTTGGGGATATCATTCAGGTAGTTATGACAAATAGAAATTTTATATACTCCTGTAAGATTAAAATATAATTTGATAACCTAAAAGATGACGGTCCGAATAGCAATCAACCTTTGAAAAAAAACATAATGAGCTCTTGATAGTAAAATTGAAAACCTTATCTATTTTGTCAAATTATGACAATTAAACTAAAGTGTTTGTTTCTTGACAGGTCTTAATAAACTCTATTCAATTTTGTTCCGGTAATTTGAATATTATTTAAATGTATTTATAGTTCTAGAAAGTGTGTTTATCAAATACACCCTATGTAAATTGTATTTATTATTTCCTATGATGCACGTGTTGCACATGTTGCATTGTTAAAATAAAAACAAAGATTGGGTTAAGTTTTATTGTTTTGGAAAAAGTAATACAGCGTTAACTAATAATATAATATATTAATTATAAAAGTAGTCAAACTGATATGGTGTCTGGAAAGAAAGAATTAAGTGAGTTTCAAGGGGAAAATCAACGTGTTAAGACCATTTTCAGGAAATTTATCTCTATCTTTGGCGAGATTATTATCTCCCAAGGATATAACATTTTTTTACTTTGTTTAACATAATAAACAAAAATACAGACTATTACCGATATAAATCACTACGCTAGAAAAAAAATTACTAATGCGTGGCGAATATGTACATAAGCATTCCTAGAAGCATCCTAAACTAACAAATTAATTTTTCAAAAATAGAAAATCAGCGCTGAACAATCACCATTTAAAACTTTATTGGCTGACAACTACATCATTTAATCAAAAACTAAGAAACAGGGGTAAAGCGCTGTTTCTTCTATAGTTTTATCGGCAAATTCGAAAAAGGTTGCTGTTACCCTTGATGTTACCCAATTTATGTAAACATAATTTTTTTCAAATTTGTTGTCCATACCTTCACTCTAGATAGCATGTGGTCAGGGGCGTAGCTCCAGCATTTTTATTGAGGGGGCAAAAGAGGTCAACATCCAGAGGGTCAAGCAATGGCTGACCAGGCTGAATTAAAGAAAGCCATCCCTTTTTTGTATCAATGTTAACGTTCGTGTTGAGGTAAAGTTTTGCGTTCTGTCAATAAGAGCAAATTTGTCATTGTGACCTGTATGGGAAAAATAAGTGATGTAATGTTTTTCTTTTTTCTAGAATCCAAATAGACAACCACAATTACCTTTTTGTCTGAAATGTGTAGAGGATATAAATTGCATACATTGCCACTACAAAAATACAGCAGTACAGACTCGAGACAGTCATCAAAGTAAATCTTGTTGAGGCTAATTTTAGCAGGCAAAACAATTTTCATCTAAAAAAAATACGGTTCTTGTCAATTAGCTGGAACCCACGCGATATATTGTAAATGGAAGAGGCTTAAGAAACTAGTCAAACGGGTTTTTTTTCCATAGAGAATTGAATTGCAAACCGTGGTTTGTCATTGAGTTTACAATATTTAAACTTTTGTTTTTTGGGGTTTAGGGGGAAAAGGTACCTAGGTTAGGTTAGGTTACGTATTTAATATATGCCATGCTTTACCCCCAACCCCCTAATGTGCAAATATATAGCCCAAATTTGTTTCTATTTCATCATATTTTGTTTTATTTCATTAGCATTAACCAAACTTGACTTCTTGCGTGGGTTCCAGCTAATTGACAAGTACCAAAAATACGATAGACTTGAATTTTAATTGCACCTTAAATTTAAATTTTGCAGTGAAATTGGTTGAAATTAACAGATTAAAAGATTAATAAATTTATCAAAAATTCAGAATATGAAAGTGTGTCAAAGCTCATCAGTCGTAAAATTGTTAATAAATGTGTCAAATATGGAAACTAACACTAAAATTACTAAAAACTTACTAAAAATACTAAAAACTTACTAAAAATTTCTAAAACACTAAAATTTAAAATACCTGTGCCATGAAATCTGTTGGGTTTCAGCTGCCGAAAATTATTCGTTTTCATTCGAAAAGTGAACACTTTTGTCATATTTATGGTGCCAGGTATGTCAGCAAGCGGGAAATTTTCACACACAACTACACCCAAATCTGGCCCTGCGTTAGAACAGCGGCAAAGAGGATTAAATGGACATGGTGGATACCGATTTTCACTGTCGCTGGCACCAACAAGATATGCAGCTGTCATCAGTAAGAATGACACAAGAAGAATGATGAAACTCAACCGTTCTACGTGGACAGGCTCTAGTCCCATTTTGTTTCTAAATAAAACAAGGTCAATCAGATTTCATACATAACAAAACTAGTATTAGAACTATCAACTTATGTTAGAAGTTTTGCTCTCAGAAGCAATGTTGGATAGGACAAATACTTTGTCCCACAAATACATGTTTTGATAGACATCAAAACATGAAAAAAGTACCTCGAAGAAAAAGGTAGGATCAAAAATAAAAATAGAAGAAATATACATGGAAGTTAAATAACAGAAAAATTGGGACAGATAGAATTCCTGTCTAGACATTGAACACATCTTGGTCGATTTTAAAGCGTTAGTATTCAGACGCTACGCTCTAGCGTTACCTATTGTAAAGACTCATAATGTTTCAATTTGTTATTAGATTTTTTCCAGAGCCCCTTCACATGAAAAAGGTTGTTACAAAACTTCGGAATTGGCTCATTCAATTGAAAATTGAAAGTTCTAATGCTCCTTTAAGAGTTAAAAGTGATTGGAACACAACCTGCCACCTCCCATGCGCTTTTCTCGCCAAAATATCCGTTCAAAATTCAAATATTTTCCAATTTTGTTTAAAATAGTCGAAAAGTCTATGCCTCCGGAGTTGACAAAACCCACAGCCACCTGTATAAGTTTTATTAATGGAAAAAAGGGCATATGTAAATAAGGGTTTCCAAAGAGGCTTAGGATATTAAGATGAAACATTAAGGAAATATTAAGAGGAATTTCAAACAAAATCAAACCACATTATGTACCTACTAGATGTCGAAAGGGCGTATGAGCAATATCTAAAGAACAAATTAAGGCACTATGTTGAAAAGGATGTTGAAGAGTGGTTGGAGGGCAACCAACACCTTGCTAATTTACATGCCCCTTCCCCTCAACACTGATCAAAATTTTCAAAAAGCCATTTTGTTCAAAATAATCTAAAGGTCTAATAACTATACCTCAGAGGATACCATACCCCCACAGCCCCGGGGCAAAATTCTAAACTATACAGGTTCGCCCATTGTTTAGATGCAGGATTCATTATTGGCAAAAGGTAGAATGGTAGATTTTGCGATATGTCGGGTGTGAAACTTCGGGGATGTCGAGGGCTATGGTGAGTTAAATCAAAGACACTACTTGCATCCAGTTTATCAAAGAGGCAAAAAGAGCTAAGAGTTGGATTTTGAGACAAAGGGGCTGAAGGGCCAAATACTGTTTTCCAGGTAATAATATAAAATGTTAAAAGAGGGACCAAGAAATAATTACTATTTGGGGATGCCCCTTATTCTCCGCCAGTTCTACCCTAATGAAGGTCAGCATATGAATACAATCTTTTGTTTCACGCTATAGGTCTGCTGTGTCTCAGCACTATGATGCTTGCTTGTTCAAAATAAATCTTACAATTAAAGGGATATCTAGAGACAAGTTTCCCAATATATTAATCCACAGGACTCCTTGCAAATAATTTCAAATTTGGTAGCTCAAAAACATACTATTACCCCTCTCACAATAGCTGCTATTCACCTGGCGATACTGCATAAAGCTTTGTAATGCAAAAATATTTAATATATATGATAACTGTTCAATTTGTAGGAACCGCATATAGGTTTTAGGACAAATATACCTCCGTATGGTACCATCTAATATGATGCTTCAATTTGAATTTTGAATTTCTATTTGAATGAATCTCCTACCAACTTTCTATGATCACTCCTTCGATATGATTACTGCTGGATAGAAAAAAGAACGAACAGATATATAAAAAAAATTCATGATTAATCGGAAAAATTCAAAATTCCGTGCTTTTGCTTATTTTGACTTGAAACCCCTTTTTTATATTGATTGGATTATACAATTCTCAACAAGATTACCTTCATTTGTGTGGGTGTCAGTCCTTTTTACTTAAACTTTGCATACATTTTCTTATACTAGTAACTTTTAAAAGGTAACCTTAACCGGAAGCTATTTTCATTTTTTAAAGCACTATGCTATAGAAAATTATTAAAATATAATTATTGTTATCAAACTGCTCTTTTTTAGTTTTGGTCAACATTATCTCGACCTTTTCTTCGCATATTGTTGATTACTAGGTACTATTTGGT